>JBBPUQ010000002.1:4387500-4660000 GCA_038501195.1 Nemania diffusa
TAATATTTAAAAAATTATTATAAATTATATTATTAGTTATATTAATTTAAATAATATATTTAATATATTAATAAAATTTAACTATTATTAATTAAAATTAAATTAATTTAAATTATATTTTTATATATAAATATATATTATTATTTAAATTTTTGAAATTATTATAATAAATTTAATTAAAAATATTAATATATTTATTAAAAATAATATAAAATATAATAATTTTAATAATTTTTATTTAATTAATTATTATTATATAAAATTTTAATTTTTTTATATTAATAAATATATATAAATTTATAAAGTTTATAATATTATAAAATTAAATTAATTTTTTAAATTAAATTTATTATTAAATAATTATTTCTTAATTTAATATAATATTAATAATAAATTATTAAAATAAATATAAGTTTATATTTAATATTATATATTTATAATTATATTTATTTTATTATTATTTTATTAAAAAAATATAATTATTAATAAATTATAATATTTAGTTTTAATTAAATAATAAAAAAACTATTAAATAAAAAATAATTAAAAGTTTTTTTAATATATATATATTTATATATAAAATAAAATAAAATTTTATTTAATATATAAAATTTAAAATTTAAAATAATATATTTTAAATATAATAATAAAAAATAAAGTTATAAAAAATAAATAATTAAAATATAAAAATAAAAAATAAAAAAAAAATATTATTTTATATATTTAATTATATATAATAACAATTATTATAAATTATTTTATTATAAATATATAATATAATTATTTTTTTTTAAATAAATAAAATATTAATTATAAATTAATTAATAAAATAATTAAATTATATAATATATTTTATATAATTAAAATATTTTAAACTAGTTTTAAATATAAATAAAATATTATTATAATAAATAATTAAAAGTTTATTAGTTATTTTTAATATTAAAAAAAATAAATTATATATATATAAATTAATAAATAAAAATTTTATTAAATATTATTAACTTTTATTAAAAAATAAATATTTTAATATAAATTATTTTATATATTATAATTTTTAAAAATAAATAATTATATAATTTCTTTTAAAAAATATAAAATTAAATTAAATTAAATTAAATTATATTAAAATAAATTATTTAATATTTAAATTTAAATTAAAAGTTTTAATTTTAATTATATATTTAATTATTATATTAAAATAATTATTAAATCTTTTATAAACTTTATTTTATATATATATTAAATTAATATAATTTAAATAAAATTATATTATTTAATTTTTAAATATAAAAAAACAATATTATATAATATTAATTTTATAATATATTATTATAATTTAAAAAGATTTATAATATTTAAATAAATATAATAATTTAAATTATTTTAAAAAAATATTATAAAAAATTTAAATATATAAATCTTTTTAAAATTTTATTTATATATATATTTTAAATATAATAATATTTATTAATATTATAAATTTTAATTTAATTAATTATAATAATAATTATTTTATTTATATAATTATAAATTTAAATATATTAATTATTATAAATATTAAAATTATTTATATAAATTTATTATTATTTGATTTTTTAATAAAATTTATAAATTTATTTTTAAATATTTTTTAATATTTAATAATAATAATTATATTTATTTAAATATAAAATTAATAATAGTTATTATTAAATTTTATTATAAATATTTATATAAATTATTAATTATTACATTTTTAATTTTATTTATATATAATTTTATATATATTATATAAAATATATTAAAAATAAAAATAATATTTTATTATTTTAAATTAATTATTTTTATTTTAAATTTTTAATTATATTTTAATATATAAATTTATAATTTTAAATTTATTTTATTTATATTTTTATATTTATTATAATAATTTTAAACTATTTTTAATTAATTAATTAATTTAAATAATTATTTTTTTTATATAAATAATTAAAAAATAAAACATAAAGGTTATTTTTAAATATAATCTTTTTATATTTTTTTTTTAATTTATTTATTTATAATTATATATTATAATTATTAATTAATTTTAAAATAACTTTATATATTTATATATAAATTTAATTTAAATATATATATATATTAATATTATTAATATTAATATAATTTTAAATTATATTAAATATTATATTTATATAATAATTTATTTTATTATAGTTATTAATTTAAAAATTATTATATTTAATTATAAAATAGTTTATTGTTAATTTTTTATTATATATATAAAATATATAAATAATAATATTTTATTAATTTTAATAGCTTTTATATAAAAATATTTTTATAAAACTTATTTTAATATAATTAAAATATATTATTTAAAATATTATTATATATTAAATTTAAAAATATAATAAAAAAATATTAATTAAATAAATTTAAAATAATAATTTAAAAACTTTATATAATAAATATAATTTTATATATAAAAATATAATTAAAAATAAAAATATTTAATAAATTAATTATATAAATAAAAATATATAAAAATTAATTAAATAATATAAAAATAATAAAAAAATAATAAATATTAAAATTAAAATTATTATATAAAAATAAAACGTTTAATAAATATTAAAATTAAAATTATTATATAAAAATAAAACGTTTAATAAAAATTTATAAAGTTTATAAATTATTTTAAATTTATATATATATAATTTTATTAATAAATAAAATATTAAAATTATTTAATTTTATTTTATTATTAATAAAATTTATTTAAAAAAAGTTTAAAAGAATTAAAGTTTTATAAAAATATTTATTTAATATTTTAATAATTAAAAATTTAATATAAAATAATTAAATATTAATAAAATAATAAAATTATTATAATATTAAAATTATTATTAATTTTATTTAAATTTAAAAATTTAATTTATATAAAAAATATAATAATATAAATTTTAAATTAAAATAGTTTTATATAAAAAATAAAAATATAAATTAATAAAACTTATATATAAATATATTTATATAATTAATATTAACTATATAGTTAGTTTTATTAATTTATTAATATTTTATTAAATGTTATATTATTATAAAAAAATTATTTCAAACTATTTAATAGCTAATATTAATTTAATATATTATTTATTAATAAAATTTATAAATTATAATATTGTTTTTAAATTTATATAATAAAATAACTTATTAATAAAAAATAAAAAAAAATAAAAAAGTTTTTATTATATATTATAATAAATAATAATATAATCTTTTATTTAATATAATTAATATAATAAATAAAAATTAAATTATATATATAAATAAAAGTTTTATTAAATAATTAAATAAATAAAAAATATAGAAATTATTAAATTTTATAAAGTTTATAAACTATATATATATTTATAAATTATTTTAAATTTATATATATATATAATTATAAAATAGCTTTTATATTAAACTTTTTATTTTTTATATAAAAAATAAATTATATTTTATAGTTATTAAAAAAAAATCAAAATTATTAATTAAATAAAAAAAATTTAATTATTATTAAATTAAAAACCTTTTATATTTTTATATTTTTATATTTTTATATTTTTATATTTTTATATTTTTATATTTTTATATTTTTATATTTTTATATTTTTATATTTTTATATTTTTATATTTTTATATTTTTATATTTTTATATTTTTATATTTTTATATTTTTATATTTTTATATTTTTATATTTTTATATTTTTATATTTTTATATTTTTATATTTTTATATTTTATATAATATTATAAAAAATATATATAATTAAAAGTTAAAAATAAATAATTTATTTAAATATATTTTTAATATAATAGTTATAAATAATAAAAAATTTAAAATATATAAAGCTATATAATATAATAATAATAATAATAATAATAATAATATATTTATATAAATAATTTTAATATTAATATTAATAAATATATTAAAACTTTTAATTATATAAATAAATTATTTAATATTATATTATTATATTTATATTAAATAATTTATAATAATTTAATTAAAATAAATCAATTTATTATATTTATAAAAGTTATAATAATAAATTATATAATATAATATATATTAAAATTAAAATATTTATTTTATTTTATTATTAATTTAAAACTATTAAAAAATAATATTATATAATATTTTTAATATTTAAAAAAATAAACAATATTATTTAAATTTTATTAATTTAATATATAAATAAAATAAATTTTATATAATTTTTTATAATTATTTTTATATAATAATTAATTATAATAAATATTAAATTCATTAAATTATAATTTTTCATTTATAAATAAAACAAAATAATTTAAAAAAAAATAATATTTAAAATAATAAAAATTATAATTATTAAATTATAATTTATATAATATATATTAAAATTTAATTATTATAAATAATATTATTTTATATAATAATTATATTAATATATTTTAATATATTTAAATTTAAATTTGTTTTAATTAATTAAAACTTTATATATATAGTTTTATTGTTTAATTTATAAATAAATTATTATTATATAATAAATATTTATTTTATTATTAAATAATATAATATTAAATATTTAAAATAATTATATAATTATAATTTTAAATAAACTTTTTTTTTAAAATTATAATAATTATATAATAAAATTAATAAAAGAAATAATAATAAATATAAAATAAATTATTATATATAATATTTTAAAATAAAAAACTTTATTATATAAAAATTATAATAAATTTATATTAAATTATAAAAATAATATAAATTTTTTATATAATAATATATTTTATAATAATTTAAATTTTAAAATTAAAAATAAAACAATTTAATTTTTAATAAATTTTATATATTTTTATTAAATATTAATATATATATATATATATTTAAAATTAAATATTAGCAATAAATAATTTTTATTTAAATAATTAATATAATTAAAATATTATTTATTAAAAAAAAAGTTTTATATAAATAAATTAACTTTAATATTTCAAATATAATATTTTCATTAATATTATTATTATAAAATATAATTATATAATAAATTAATATAATAATATTTATTTTTTAATATTAATTAATTAAAAGTTATATTTAATATTAAATAAATATATATATTATTTTATTATATATTTAAAATTTTATAAATAAAAAATATTATTATAAATAATTATGAAGATTTTAAAAAAATATAACTAAATTAATTAATTAATTAATTATTTTTTTTATTTTTAAAGCTTATTTTAAAATTAAAAAATTAAAATTATATAAAATAATATAAAAATTAATATTAATTAAATTATATAAATAAAAAAAAAGTTTATATTATTATATAAAATATTTATTTTATTTTTTTAAAATAAAATTATAATATTATAATTAATGTAATAAATAAAATAATTAAATTTTATTATATATAAATTAAATTATATTATTAATAAAAAATTATATTTAATTTATTATATAAAATATAAAATTTTATATATAATATAATTAAATAAAATAATTATTATAATAATTTATATAAGCTATTAATTTTTATATTTAGTTTATTAATTATAAATTAAAATTTATATATTTTATTATAATATAACTTTATAATTTTTATTAATATATAAAAACTATAATTTTTTAAAAAACTTATTTTAAAAGATTTATTTTATAAAATTTCTTTTAAAAATTTTTTAATTAAATTTTATAATTTTAATTATAACTTTATTTATAGTTTTATATATTTATATATTTTATATAATATATATATATAATTAAACTTTTTTTTTATTTTTTTTTATTTTAAATCTTTTAATTAATAAAATTATTTAATTAGTTTTTATTTTTTTTATAATTATAATATAATTTTAAAATTAAACTTTATATTTATTAATAAATATTTAATTTAAATATATAACTTTTATTTATTTTATATAATTTATATATTATAAATAAATTATTTTAATTATATATTTAAAATAAAACTATTAATTTAATATATTATTTATATTTTTTTAAAAAAATGTTATTATTTAAAATTTTCAAATTAAATTTAAAAATTAATTAAATTTAATTAATTAATTAATTATAACTTTAATTATAATTTTATTTGTTATTTTATTATTTATAAAATTTATTAATAATAAAAATAAATTTAATAAATTAATTTTATATTAACAATTAAAAATAACAAATTAAAACAATAATAGTAATTTTAATTAAAAAAAAAGTTTATTATTAATTAAAATATAATTATTATATATAAAATTTAAATTAACTTTTATTATTAATAAATAATTATATTATAAAAACAATTTAATTTTATTATATTTTTTAAATATAAATATAAAAGCAATATTTTTTAAAAAAAATTATAAATATTATTTTTTAGTTTTATAATATAATTATATAATTTATATTTAAAAAACAATTAATTAAATTTAATAATTAATATATAATTTATTAAAATAAAACTAAAATAAAAGTTATATATTTTAAAGAATTTATTAATAATTAAAATAAATTTATTAATAAATTTAAAAAAAAATAAAACTATTTTTTATAATAAAAAAAGTTAAATATATTATTTGTTTTTTTAATTTAAAAAACTTATTTTATAATTAATAAAAGTTTATTATTAATTTATTATTTAATTATTTAATAATATTTAATAATATAACTAAAATAATTTAAATATTAATTATTATTTATTATAATTTAAATTAAATTATAATAATTTAATTATTTTTTATTAAATATTATTATAAACTTTTTGAATAATTAAATATTTATTAATTTATTTTATATTTTAATAGTTTTATTTAAAACATTTAAATATTAATTTCAAAAATAAAAATTTTAAAACTAATATTAATTTATATTTTATATATAAAAAATGTTATAATATAATTATTAATAATTATTAAAAAAAAAAATTAAAAAAATTAAACTTTAAATATAAATAATTTTAAAAAAAGTTTTTATTTTAATAATAAATTTAATAAAATTAAAAAAAACATTAAATTTTTTTAAAATAATAAATATAAAAAATTAACTAATAATTAAAAAAAATATATTAAAATATAAATTAATTTAAAAACTTAAATATTAATTTAAAATTAAAATTATTAAATTAAAAAAACTAATATTATTAATTAATTTTTATAATAAAATAATTAATAAAATAAATTAAATATTAATAATTATTTTAAAAATTTAAAGTTATTAATATTAATTATTAAAATAAAACATTTTAATAAATTATTAATATAAATAAATTATTTAATTTAATAATATTTTTATTTTTATATAATTGTTTTTTATAATTATTATTTTATTAAAAACTAAAATTAAAAAAACAATTAATTTAAAAATTTAATAAATTATAAATTAATATAATAAAATAAAATAAACTTAAATATAAAATTTAAATTAAAAAAAAAAAACTTTAAATAATATTAAAAAATGTTATAATATAATATATTAATTAATAATTTAATTTAAAATTTTAAAATTTATATTAATAATATAAAAGTTATAATTTAATTAAAATAAAATTATATAAATAATTTAATTTAAATTTATTAAAAAAAAGTTAATATATTTAATAAATTAATTTTAATTTAATATATTATAAAAATATTTAATATTAATTAAATTATTAATATTAATATTTTTTATAAAAAATAATAAAAAACTTTTAATAATAAATTAATATTATTTTTATTTAATAAAAATTTAAAATATATTAAATTTATAAAATAGTTAATATTTAAAAAATTAATTTATTTAAATTTTCTTTTTTTAAATTTAATTAATTAAAATATTATTGTTTTAATTTAGTTATAATATAGTTTTAAAATTTAATAATAAATTTAAAAATAATAGCTTTTTATAATATTATATATTAATTTAATATATTTTTTTAAAATAAAAAATAAAAAAACTATTAAAATTTAAATTTATTAAATTAAATATAAACTTAAATATAATATTTATTTTATTAATATTTAAATTTTATATTAATTTTTAATAATAAAATTAATAGTTAAAAAATTAAATTATTTAACTTTTTAATTTAAAAAATATATTTAAAATTTAATATTATTAATAATTAAATTTTATTTTTAAATTATAATTTAAATTAAACTTAAAATCTTTAATTAAATAATATTATTATTTAATTTAAAAATAAAACTTATATAATAATAAAATTTTATTAATATATATATTAATAATATTTTAATTTATTTTAAAGTTATTATTATAAATTATTTAAATATAATTTTAAAAATTAACTAAAATATTAAAATAAATTTAAAAAAATTAAAACAATTAAAAATTAAAGATTTTAAAATTATAAAATTTTAAAAAAATATTTTTTTATTATATTAATAATATTTTTAAATTATTTATATAATTATTTAAAAAGAATTATAAATAAATATTAAATTTAAATTAATATAAAATTTTTAAAATAATAAAAAAACTAATTATATTAATTTTAATATATATTAAAATAAATATTTTATATAATATAATTAAAAAAAATTATTTAATAAAATTAAAAAAAAAAAAACAAATTATTAATTATTTTTTAAAAATTATAACTTTATATAAATAAATTTATTTTATATAAAACTAAAAAATATTAATATTAATATAATTTTTTAAATGTTATTATTTTAAATTATTAAATATATAGTTTTAAATAATTATTAATTATTAATTATTAATTTATTAATTAATTCAAAAAGCTTTTTTAATAAATTAAATTAAATAAATAAACTTTTTAAATAATTTTAATATTATTTTTTAATATTAATAAAAAAAAACAATTTTATAAATAATATATTTTTTTTTTAAAAAAAATTAATTTATTAATAATTAAAACTTAAAAATAAAATAAAAAAACTTTTATATTTATTAAATTAAATATAATTAAAAATTTTATAATTATTTTTTAATTTATTAAAATAAAAATATTAATTATAAAAAATAATAATTTAATTAATTTAATTTTAAAAAAAAAATATAATTTTAAATTTAAAAAGTTATAATAAATAAAATTATTTTTTTTAAATTGTTTTATTATAAAAAATATATAAATTAATATTAATAATTTATTAAAATTAAACTAAATTAATATAAATATTTAAATAAATTTATTATTAGTTTTTTTTAAAAAAAAATTATATTAATATATTAACAATTGTTATAAATATAAATATAATAAAAAAATAAAAAAAAAATTTCAAAATTATTATATTTAATATTTATATTATAAAATATTTAAAAATATATTATAATAAATAATAAAAATATATTTTTAAACTAATATAAATATAATTATATATAATTAATTATTAATAAATTTAATAAAATTATTGTTATTTTATTTAATTAAAAAATAAATAATATAAAAAAACTAATATTTAAATATTATTATATATTATATTATATTTTTAATAATATAAAACTATTTATTTTAAAATTTATAAAAATATTAAATTTATTAATAAATATTAAATATAAATAAAATAATATTTATTATTTTTAAATATAAAATATTATAAAAAAATAAATTATAATTTAAATTAAAAATTATATTTTTATATAAATAAATATTAAAAAAATTAAAATAAATATTTGTTAATTTTAAATTTTATATATAATTTTTTATAATGTTTAAAATTAAATTTTAAAATTATTTAATTTTTATATTTAAAAAAAAAATTTATTAATAAATAAATTAAATAAATATAAAAACTAATTATTTAAATATAATAAATTTAAAAAATTATATATAAAGTTATTAAAATTATATAAAAAAATTAAAAAATTTAAATTAATAAAAAATAAAAGTTTATTAATTTTTTTAAATATAATAAAATATAGTTATAAATTAAATATATTAAATTTATATAAAAATAAAAACTTATTTTATATAAATAAATTAAAACAAATAAATAATAATTAAATATTATAATAATTATAAAATTTAATATTAATTAAAAAAATTAATAATAAATTAAAATTTAAAATAAATTAAATATTAAAATTAAAATAAAATAAAAATTTAATAATATTTAATATTTTATAAAAAACTTTAAAAATATATTTATTATATTAAATTAATATTATTTAAATTAATTTATTAAATTAAAATTATTAATTAAATTATAAAACTAAATAAAATTAAAAATTATAAATAAATTTATAAAAAAGTATAAAAATAATAATAAAATATTTAATTTAAATATTATATTTATTTAATTTTTAAAATAAATAATATAATACTTTATATAAATTATTAATTATAAATTAAAACTTATATATTTAATTATAATAAAATTTTATAATTTTTATTAATTTATAAAAATTATTATTTTTAAAAAAACTTATTTTATAAAATTTATAATAAAAAAACTTTAATTAAATTTTATAATTTTAATTATAATTTTATTTATAATTTTATATATTTATATAATTTATATAATATATATATTGTTGGACCAATGACCTGACAGGACCTGTACGTACGCACTAGGTGCGTACGACCAGGACCTGAACCAGGACCCTTATCAGGTAACCGAATAGATAAGGAATACAGGGACCCACTGGGATCCACAGGACCCACAGGTCCCACGCACACACACATGTAAATAACCTGCGTACGACCCTTCTGGTCGTACTTCCCTTTGTAGAATACACACACGAATCAATACAGAACCTTAGGACCTGGAAACAGACCCCAAACCCCACGGATTACTCCGAATCCTCTTGTGTACGTACGTACGAAGAGTTCCACCAACACTGATCAGTGATTGCGGGACGCGATCACAGATTAGCAAAGTGAAGAGGCGGAGACCGGTTATTGTCAAGAATAACCTCCGTGCTACATCCTTTTTCCTTTCGTACGAGAAGTGGATTACCATTCTCGTCGATTGGCTGAAGACGCGTTGAATTGACCGTCGGACGAACAAGGCCTAACTATCGTAGAGTTGAAGTTTCCTCTGCAATAGTCTGGTTGACCCTCGTACGAAGATCAACAAGACTGTGAGCCATTTCACACACCTACCCTTCCGACTACCCTACCTACCCTACAACCCCTACCCTCCTACCTTCCACAATCATGTCAACACCGACGACAAGAGCAGCAGCGGCAGCGGCAGCTGCGGCAGCTGAACAAGCTCAAAACGACAATCCGGCAGCTTCGTACGATGAAGATGACTTTACGTACGAAGATATGGCCGAAGGCAGCAGCATCCAAATGAAAATTTGGAAGAAAGAGACAGATCCGAAGTATTGGGATACGACCATTGACCCTAATACCCCTTCGGAACCTATAAAATTGACAACATACTTCGCACGATGCCTACACGACTACATACGACTGAAAGTCGAAGGCGAACAGCTCGTACGAACATTTGCAATGGACTTTGACGGATGGACAAGATCTATGTTCGTAAATGTCAGTCGTACGTTCAAACAAGAATTTGGCATTATGGTCGGACGTAACTTAGGTACCCGACTGCGCGGTACAACATACGATGACAAGTTTATCTACATTCTCAAGAAATATAGAGACGACGATGATGACGAGTCGGACGATGATATGTCCGTACGAACGGCACCAGCTCCGGCATCTACACCGGCGAGCATATTAGAACCTCCCGTCGTACGAACGGATCTTTTGGCACCACAACCGGCTGCACCAAGACCAGCGACACCAGCACGCCATGCGGTGCCTGGTACAAATGATCAAGTACCCAGTCCCTTCGTACGAACAGGAACCCAAGAACCTGTACCTACCCCCGGGATTCCCACTGCGCATCCTGCGCCCCTACCCACGTACGAAGATCGGTCGTACGAACTTCCCCCTACCCGGATTATTTACAATAGTCCGATTGAAACAGCCCAATTCACTGCGTTTACCAAGGTATGGCGATCCGACTGGAACTACAGCGGTAAGCCGTACGACATATTGTACGACAAGGCTCGAATCTTTATTTCGACGTGCCGTCGACTCGGAATTACTGAAGGACAGTACTACGCAGTATTTCCTTCCGTACTAAAAGAAAGAGCCGAACAGTACTATCTCAACTACATTGGTCCGACACGTAGATGGGACGAAATTTATACAATGCTCGACAATCACTTTAATACGACAGTTAACCATAGTCAGTACTGGACCGACTGGACGACTACTACCTTCGTACGAATGAAACAAGACAATCCGACGAAGACAATGCCTGAAGTATTAGAGACTATGATCGACAAGCTCCAACTTACGCAACGTGCCCTAGGACCTGGCTACCATGGAGAAATACCACTTCATACAGCAGTCGTACGAGCATGCTCTGGCGTACCCGAGCTCGAACCTGCCCTGATTAGTCAGAAACCTACGTGCGAAGCACTGTTTTCTGACCTGCGGGCAGCGCTGCAGGTTTCTCTCAATCGAGAGGTAAACCACTATCGTACGACAGACGTTCACTTCGTCGACAGACGGTATAATACCAAGTACCCGAAACGATCGTACGGTTATAGCCCCAAGAAGAATTTTCGTCGAGGACCACAGCGATCGTACGATAAGAATAACAGAAGTGACAAGAAGTGCTTTATTTGCAAGAAGCCTGGTTGTTGGTCCACCAACCACAGCCAACAGGAAAGATCGAAGGCAAGAGAGCAATATCTTGCTGCGTGCGATACCCTAGAGCAAAAAGCCCCATCGTACGAAGAGTATGATGCATTTGTACTGGACTACGAAGGTGATGAGGACCTTCCGTACGACAATGAATCTGATGACGACCTGGATTCTGAGACCGGAAACGAAACAGTCCAATTCTTGATGGATTCAGCATATCTCCATCGTACGACAGGAGAAGACATATATGCCCAAGACCAAACGTCGACATCAGACAATTTCCACTTGGACAGCCAATATAGTACGAAATACCAAGGTATCCTATGGGATACTGGCGCAGCTAAGGTTTCGACTACTGGAAAAGCCCAAGCCGAAGCTTTCGTACGAGAGAACCCTTCCGTACGAATAGACTGGACCCCGGGCAGTGCAGCAATTCGATTCGGTGGTATCAAAGGCCTTGAAGCTATAGGTACTATGACGATTCCAACGTCGATTGGACCGATTGAATTCCACATTCTAGACGCACCGACCCCGTTCCTACTGTCGCTGCAAGACGCAGATCGACTGCACGCTTATTTCAACAACGTACAGGACGTGATCGTACGACAGGATGGTACAACAGTACCAATCGTACGAAAATGGGGACACCCGTTTTTCGACGTCAGCCGATCGGAAGCCGCAGGTTACTTCACAGAACAGGAGCTCCGAAGGTTACATCGTCGATTTGGACACCCTCGTACGGAGAGACTTGTGAAGTTACTGCGAGAGGCTGGACATGATGACATTAACGTCTCAGTACTTCGAGAAATCAAGAAGTTTTGCCACCATTGTCAATCGTACGACCAAGCTCCAAGAAGATTTAAGTTTTCGCTGAAAGACGAATGCAATTTCAACTACGAAATAGTTATCGACGTCGTACAGATCAACGGACGACCGACTTTACACGTAATCGATACGAGTACTTCGTTTCAAGCAGCTAAATTTCTGAAGTCTTTGAGTGCGTACGATACTTGGGACGCACTATGCCAATGTTGGATTTTGGTATACCAAGGGCCACCCGATTACATCGTACACGATCCCGGTACGAATTTTTCGTCCGAAGAATTTCGCAATAACGTACGACTAGTCGGAGCTTCGTGCAAAGAAATGCCTGTCGAAGCACACTGGGCCGTCGGAAAAGTCGAACGGGCACATGCACCACTCCGTCGTACGTTTGATATTTTGTACAAAGAAATCGGTCACTGTACGGACGAAGAAACAGTACTGCAAATGGCTATAAAAGCTTTAAACGATACAGCTGGACCGAACGGTCTCGTACCTACTCTACTAGTCTTTGGAGCCTACCCCAGAATCAACGGCGATTCACCCCCTTCGCCGGAAATTACCCAAAGAGCGGAAGCCGTACGAAAAGCTATGAAGATGTTGAGAAGTATTCGTACGAAAGTTGATATCGACCGAGCTATACAAACCAGAAACGGACCAGCATCATCGTACGAAGTACTTTCCCTACCCCTCCAGAGTGAAGTTATGGTATGGAGAGAACGAAAAGGCTGGACAGGACCGTATAAGATTTCTGCGATCGAAAATCGTGACATTACGGTCGATATGACGAACGGACCGGCCAAGTTCCGTTGCACACAGGTCAAGCCATACTACCGGCAAGAAGCTATGCCTGACCCATCGTACGAAGAGAATGACCCTTCGTACGACCCTCTCCAGGCTGTTGAACAGCCGCAACCCCGACGCAGAGGCAGACCGAGGAAGTCACCTGCACCCACTGGCGACCAATACCTTGCACCGAAAGAAGTCAACGATTACGCTCTAGCCGTACGACTGAGACAGGACGGTGTAATTACTACACCCGGCGCACCCTTTGAACAATCAGACGCAGCCGAAATAGACGCGCTGGCAACCCAGGGTGTATTTCAGTTCGTACGATATAACCCGGACCAACATGACCAAATGAGAATTTTCCGGACTAGGCTCGTACGAGAAGTCAAAGGTAAAACGACCAAGCCGTACGAAAAGTCCAGATTAGTTGTACAAGGTTATAGAGACGACGACAAAGTCCGAATTCTTACGCAAGCACCGACAATCCAGCGTATGAGTCAACGGTTTATCATGGCTTTGGGACCGTCGCTAATTCAAGACTACGGCATGCACGCGGAGCTGCGAGACATCTCTCAAGCATATACACAGTCGTACGACAAGTTGAACCGAGAGATTTATGCCTATTTGCCGAAGGAACTGGAAAACAGGTACCCGGCAGGCACTATGTTTCGGATCGTACGACCATTATATGGATTGGCTGAGTCAGGATTATACTGGTATAAGACCTACCACAGACATCACTGCCAGGAATTAGGCATGAAAGTGTCTACGTACGACCCATGTTTGCTGTATACTGAGAAGAAACCCGACGAATTTGCGATTACAGGACTTCAAACGGACGATACGTTCAGTATTGTGTCTGAGAAGTTTTCGTACGAAGAAGAAACCAAGCTACCATTTCGCGCGAAACCAAAAGCAAAATTGACGCCCGAACACCCCGTCGAATTCAACGGAAGCAAGATCCAAATGGACGGACAGGATTTCATCTTCACTCAACGGGGACAGGCCGAACAACTGCGTATTATTGACCTTCGTACGGAAGATTATCCTCAGCAATATGTCGCTCAGCGAGCTCGAGGCGCATATATCGCGTCGGTATGTCAACCGGAAGCATCGTACGACCTGTCGATAGCTGCACAAGTTCAAGAGCCGTCAGAGGACGATGTTAAAGCATTGAACGTACGAATACAATGGCAGATCGACAACGCACAGCGAGGACTACGCTATATACCCTTGAATCTTAGTCGTACGAAGATCTTTATCTTCACCGACGGAGCGTTTGCAAACAACAAAGATTTGAGTTCTCAGATCGGATTTGTAATCGTACTAGCCAACGAGAGCCGTACGAAAGACACCTTTACGATCGAAGGCAATATTGTTCACTGGAATTCAATCAAGTGCAAACGAGTCACACGTAGCGTACTGGCAAGTGAGTTATATGGCATGGTCAACGGATTCGACTGCGCTATTGCACTCGGTACGACCCTTCAGAGAATCATTCGTACGATGAAATTACCAACTGTACCACTGGTTATATGTACCGATTCCAAGTCTTTGTACGAATGTTTGGTCAAGCTGGGAACTACGCAAGAGAAGCGACTTATGATCGACATTATGTCACTTCGAGAAGCGTACGAAAATCGTGAGATCACAGAGATACGTTGGATCGATGGCAAGGATAACCCGGCAGACGCTTGTACGAAGAAAGCACCTAACCAAGCACTGGAAAAGCTGGTTAGTACAAATAAGCTGGTCGTACGAGTGGAAGCATATGTAGATCGGTTGGACAGTGGAAGGAATGACGGAGGATTGGTTGACATTGGAACTGGAGTTACCGCACAAAAGAAAGAATCTCCAGTGTTGGACCAATGACCTGACAGGACCTGTACGTACGCACTAGGTGCGTACGACCAGGACCTGAACCAGGACCCTTATCAGGTAACCGAATAGATAAGGAATACAGGGACCCACTGGGATCCACAGGACCCACAGGTCCCACGCACACACACATGTAAATAACCTGCGTACGACCCTTCTGGTCGTACTTCCCTTTGTAGAATACACACACGAATCAATACAGAACCTTAGGACCTGGAAACAGACCCCAAACCCCACGGATTACTCCGAATCCTCTTGTGTACGTACGTACGAAGAGTTCCACCAACATATATATAATTTAAGTTTTTTTTTTTTTTTTTTTAAAAGTTTTTAATTAATAAAATTATTTAATTAATTTTTATATTTATTATAATTATAACAGTTATTTTAATAAAAGTAAACTTTATATTATAATAAATTTTATTAATAATAAAATAAAAATAAATAATAAAAATAAATTAAAATTTAAATTAAATAAATTTTTTTTATTAATTTTAAACTAGTTTTTTATTTTATATTATATTTTTAAATATAATATATAATTTTATTTTAAATAATATATTTTAATATAGTTTTTTTTAAATTATTAAATAATTATAATTTTAATATAAAAATAAATTAAAAAAGTTTTATTATATTTATTAATAATTAATATTTAAATTATATAATAAAAATAAAATAATATAATTAAACAAAAGTTTTTTAAATTAAATTTATATAAAATATAAATAAAAAAATATTTAAATTATATTAAACTATAAAAATAATAATAAAATTTAAATTTATATATAAACTTTAATAATTTATTATAACTTTAAAACTATTATAAATATAAAATTATAAAATATTATTTAATTATATATATAATTATATAAAAAATTAAATTAAAAATATTTATATTTATTTATTAAAAATAAATATTTTATAAATATTATATAATTATTATTAAAAATTAAATATAAAAATTTTAATATATAATTTATATTTAATATATAGTTGAAAAAATAACTTTATAAATTTATAATTAAAACTTTTAAAAAATAATATTTTTAATATTATATTTAAATTGTTTTTATATAAAATTAAAACTAAAATTAATATTTAAATAATTTATTAAATTTATAAAAATAAAATTTATATAAATAAATAAATTTTTTTTATTTATAAAAATAATTATTAATAATATATTATTTTTATATATTAATTATTATATAAATTTAAAAATTATTAAAAATAATATTAAAAAATTAAACTTATAAATATAATAATAAATTAATAATATATAAAAAAATTATAATTAATATTTTTAAATTTTAATTAAATAAAAATGTAAATTTTTAATTTAAATTTATAATTATATTAAATTATAAAAACTATATAAAAAATAATAATATTTATTAAATTTTAATTAAAAATAAATATATTTTTTTAATATATTTATAAATAAAATAATTAATAAATTTAATTAAATAATTATATTATTAATTAAATATAAAAAAACAATTTAATATAAATAAATTAATTATTTAAATAAAAATATATATAAATTAATTAATATTAAAATTAAAATTAAAGTTTATATATAAAAAAAATTATTAAAAAATTAAATAAATAAAAAATAAAAAAAAATATTATATTTAAATTATATAATTATTATATAAATAAATTAATTTAAAATATATTATAATTTTAATTATAAAATATTAAATATAAATATATTTATATATAATTTAAATTTATTATATATTAAAAAAAATATTAATAAATTTATTATTATAAATTTTAAATTAATAATATTATATTAAAAAAGTTTTTATATAAATTTAATAATAAATAAATAATATATTAATAATAAAAAAAATTTAATATATATTTCTATTATAAAAGCTTTTTATTTTAATAAAATAAAATAATTAATAAAATTTAATAAATATTAAAATTAAAAATATTATTTAAAATTTTTTATTAAATTAATAATTTAATTTAATTTATATTTTTAAATATATAATTAAAAGTTTAATTATATTATTAAATAAATATTAAATAATTTTTATTTTATAATTTATAAATTTTATAAATTTTATATAAATAAATATTAATTTAAAATTTAAAGTTAATATATATAAATAAAGTTTTATTAATATTAAAAAGTTTATTTTAAAAAATATTTATTATATTTATAAATATTTAATAAATAAATTAATATAATAAAACTTTTATTATAATTTATTATTAATTAAATTATTAACAAAACATTTTATATATATATATATATAAAAATTTAAAATAATTTATAAAGTTTAAAATTTATTTTTAAGTTTTAAAATTTTATATTAATTTATATATATATTTTATAAAAAAAAATATAATTAAAAAAGTTATATATAAATTATTTATATATATATATATATAAAATTTATAAATTTTATAAATTTTAATAAATTTTTATATTTTTTATTTATTTAATTATTTAATAAAAATTTTAGTTTAAATTTTAATTATATATATTTAATATATATATATAAATTTTATTAAATAATTAATTTAATATTAAAGCTTTTTTTTTTATATATAATAATTTTAATTTTAATATTAATTAATTTTTTGTTATTTTTTTTTATTATTTAATCGATTTATATATATTTTTATTTATATAATTTATTTATTTATATTAATTAGTTTTTTTAATATTTAATTAAATATTTTTTTATATTAATATTTATTAAGTTATTTTTATTATTAATTTAATATATTTTTATAATTTTATAATTTTTATATATTTTTTAAATTAATATAATATTAATTATAAGTTATTTTTTTTATATAATTTTTAATTTAATTAAATATTTATATAAAAATTTAAAATCGATATATATAACTAATAATATAATTAATAGTTTTATTATATAAATAATTTTTTAAAAAATTATATTAAATATAATAATATAATTAAATTTATTAATTATATTATATAATTATTTATTAATATATTATATATAATTTATTTATATTTAATTAAATTTTAATAAATAATTTTATTTTTAATTATAAAAATATTTTTTATAAAACTTTTATTAATTAATATAATTATAAATTTAATTTAAAAATTTAAATTTTTATTATTTATAAATATTTTATTAATAAAAATAAAAATTTTTATATAACTAAAATTTAAAAATATATAATATAATTTTTATTATATATTATTAATTTATTATTATATTTATATATTTAATATTTTAATGTTATTTTTTAATAGTTTTTAAATTTATATATTAATTAATAAATTATATAATATTTTTAATTAATATATCAATATAATATATATATTTTAAATTTATTTAATAATATATTATTAAAAATAGTTTTTTATATAAAAATTAATAATATATAATTATTTGATTTATTTTTATTAAATTAAAAAACAAATCATATTTATTTATTTAGATTTTATTTTTATTAAATTTAATAAAATATTTAAATATTAATTTTAGTTTTAGTTTTATATAAAATAATAACTTAGTTTTTTTTTTATATAAAGATTTTTTAAATATAATATTAAAAATATTATTTATTTAAAGTTTTATAATTATAAATTTATTAAATTATTTTTTAATATATAATAAATATAAATTATATTTAAATATTTTTATATTTAATTTTTAATAATAATATTTATAATATATTTTATATTAATATAATTTTAATTTAATTAATTTATATAATAATTATATAATTTAAAATATAATATTTATTAAATTTTAGTTTTTTAGTTTTTTTAATAAATAAATATAAATTTTATAATTTAATTTATTATATAATTATATATATATTGTAAAAATATTTTATAATTTTATATATATATATTATAGTTTTAAATTAATAATAATTTTAAAACTATAATAAATTATTAATTTATATATTAAATTATTAATATTTATATAAAAATTTAAACTTTGTTATTATTTTTATAACTTTATATAATTTAATTATTTTATTTTTAACTTTTTATATAAATTTAATTTAAAAAATTTTTATTTAATTATATTAATTTAAATTATATTATATAAATTAAAATATATTTTAAATTATTAATATATTTATTTTAGTTATATTTAATTATTTAAAAAATATATTAAATATAATAATTATATTATTTTATTTTAATTATATAATTAAAATATAATTATTAATTTTTTTTAATATAAAATATTAATTATTAATAAATATAAATAACTTTTTTAGTTTATTTTTATATTAAAGTTATAACTATTTAATAATTTAAAAAAAATTATATAAAAAGTTATTTTTTTTATATAATAAATTAAATATAATTTTTTATTAATAATATAGTTTAATTTATATATAATAAAATTTAGCTAATTTATTTATTATATTAATTATAATATTATAATTTTTAATTATAAAAATTTTATATAATTTTATTTAGTTTTTATATTTTTTTTATATTATAATTTTATTTTAAAAAAATAAAAAAAATATTTTATATAATAATATTAATTTATTTTTAATTTATATAACTTAGTTAATATTAATTTTTATATAAATATTTTTTAATATTTTTATATTTTTTTATATAGTTTTTATTTTTTAAATAATTTTTAATAAAAAAAATAAATCGCTATTAATTTTAAAATAAACTTTAAAAATTAATAAAATAAATATAAAACTATTTAATTTAATTATATTATTTAAAACTTTTATAATTATTTATAATATTATTTTTTTATTTATATAATAATTGATTTTTTTATATAAAATATTAAATATATAATAAAATAATATATTTATTTATTTAATTTTTTTAATAATTTAATATATTTTAATAAATATTTTTTTATATAAAGTTTTAATTAGTTATATATTATTATAAAATTTTTTAAATAAAAAATTTATATTAAAATTATATATAATATAATTAAATAACTTTTAATATATTAAAATTTAATATTAATATAATATATTTTAAATATTATATATATTTAAAAACTTTAAAAATTTAGCTATTTAAAATAAAATATTTATATTAATTATATATAAAATTAATTATTTATTAATTTATATAATATTAATAATAATTTTATAATTAAAATTATATTTATTTTTTAATAAAAATTTAAATTTTTTTAAAATTTAATTATATAATTAATAATAATAATAAAATCTTTTAATTTTTTAAAATATTAAAATATTAATATTATTATATTTAATTTTTTATAATAATTTTAAAATTTTTTTTATATAAAAATATTTAAATTAACAATATAATTTTTAAAATTTTTATTTTATAAAATAATTTATAGTTTTTAATTAATTAATATTAAAAAATAAATATTTTTATTTTTATATAATTAATATTATTATATTATTTTATTATATAATTATATTTTATATATTATTAAAATAAATATATAATTAATTTATATTTTATAATAATAATAAAAATAAAATTAATATATTTAAAATATAAAATTTAATTAATTTAATTAATATTAAAATTATTATAATATTTATAATTTTAAAACTTTTAATATTATTAAATTAAATTATTATATTATTTAAAATTTAATTTATTTATATAAAAAAGTTTTTTTATATAAAAGTTTTAATTTAAACTTTTTAATAATTAAAATTTAAAATTTTAGTTATATTAATATTTTATAAAATATTTTAATATTTTATATTATATTAATTATTTAAATAAAAATTATTTAATATTAATATTTAATTTTAAATATATATATATTTTTTTTATTATATAATAAAAATATATTAAATTTATTAAAAATTAAACTGTTTTATTTTTAGTTTTAAAATTTAAATTGTTATTAAATTTATTATTATATAAAAAGTTTTTATTACTTTTATAATTTAATATAAATATATTATATTTTTTATATAATAAAGTTTTTTATTTTAAAATATTATATATAATAAAATATTACTTTTTTATTTTTAATTTTTTTTATTAATTATAATTAATAAATTAATAATTAAGCTTTTTATAAATAAAACATTTTTTGTTATTTTTATTATTTTTATTATATAATTATTATAGTTTTTAATAAAAAATTTTTTTAAAGCTATAATTATATAATTATTTTAAATATTTAATATTATATTATTTATTAATAAAATAAATATTTATTATATAATAATAGTTTATTTTTTAATTAAAAAAAATTTATAATATTATTTATAAATAAAAAAATAAAGCTTTATATATAAATTTTTAATTAAGTAAAATAAATTTAAGTTTAAATATATTAAAATATATTTATATAATTATTATATAAAATTATATTTTTTTATAATAGTTAAATTTTAAAATATATTATATAAATTAAAATTTATTAATTATAGTTTTTAATATTTTAAATATTATTTTTATTAAATTATTTTATTTTATTTATATAAAAATAATAATAATTTAGTTAATTTAATATTAATTATAATTAATTATTATATTAAAATAATTATTAAATATTATATAAATTTTAATTTATTTATATATTAAATTAATATAATTAAAATAATATTATTTAGCTTTTTTTTTTTTTTTAATATAAAAAAAAATATTATATAATATTATTTTTTAATAATTTTAAATTAATAATATATTAAAATAAAAATTCGAGTTTTATTATATAATATATTATATAATTTATTATTATAATTTTAATTAAACTATTATATTTTAATAAATATAATAAATTAAGCTATTTTAATTAAATTATTATAAATAATTTAAATAAAAAAATTTTTATATAATCGATTTTTATATATAAATAAAAATATAAAATATATAATAAAGATTTTAAAAGTAAATATAAATTTTTAAATTTTTATTTATATAAAAAACATAAATATTTAATTATTTATATTAAATATTAAAATATATATTAATATTATTAATTTTAATATAATCGGTTATAATATTAACACATTTATTTATATAATAAAAAGTTCTAATATATTGATTAATATAAATATTAAAATTAATATTATTTATATAAATATATTATTGTTTAATTTATTATTATTTTTATTTTTATATTTTTTAAAAATATAAATAAATTTATTATTATATATTATATTATATAATTAAATATTTAAATTATTTTTAATTATAATATTAAATTTTTGTTTAAATATATAATTAATATTTATAAATATAAATTTTATTTATTTATTAAAATTTATTGTAAATATTTATATAAACTATTTTTTTTTAATTTTTAATTATATATAGTTATATAAATATTATATAAAATATATTATTAATTTTATAAATTTTAAAAAAATATTAAAATTAATAGTTATATTTTAATATTTTAAATCTAGTTTTTTTTTTAAATTTTTATTTAAATATTACTATTTTTAGCTATATTTTTATATATAAAGTTATTTTTATTATATAAAACTATTAAATTGTTATTTTAAATTTATTTAATTATTATAGCTATTATTATTATTACTGCTTTTATTGTTAATATTAATATAATTATAAAAAATAAAAAAATAAAAAAATAAAAATTATAAAATAAATAAAATAGTTAAAAAAATAAATATATAAAATAATTTATAGTTTTATTAATTTTTATATAAAAATTAATTAAATTATTATAAAAAAAACTTTAATTTTTTAATAGTTAAGTTTTATTTATTTAATAATTAATTTAATATATTTTTAATTAATTAATAAAAATAGTAATTTATTTTTTATAAAAAAAAAAAAAATATATAATACAAAAGTTATTTTTAATAATAATTAATTTCTGCTTTTTTATTTTATTAATTTATAATTATATTTTATAATTATTAATTAATATTAATAAAACTTTATATATATATATATATAAAAAGATTTAAAATAATTTATAAAATTTAAATTTTATTTTTAAATTTTAAAGTTTTATATTAATTTATATATATATTTTATAAAAAAAAATATAACTAAAAAAGTTATATATAAATTATTTATATATATATATATATATAATTTATAAGTTTTATAAATTTTAATAAATTTTAATATTTTTTATTTATTTAATTATTTAATAAAAATTATAATTTAAGTTTTAATTGTATATATTTAATATATATATATAAGTTTTATTAAATTATTAATTTAATATAAATTATATTAATAATTATAATTATATAATATTTGTTTTATTAATAAATTAATTAAATAATTTATAAATAAATATTATAATTAATATTAAATTAATTATAATATAAATATAATAATTAATTAATATAATAATTATATAAATATATTTATATATATTTAAATTTAAAATTATTTTAATTATTTAAAAAGTTTATATATAAAATATTATTATTTTTATTTTTATATAATATTATAATTTTGATTTAATTAAAAATTTATTTATTATTATATATTAAATATATATAATAATTTAAAATTTTTATATAAAAACTTTAAATATAAAAAAATTATTTTAATTAAATTAATATAATTTAAAGTTTTTATTTTTATATTTATTAAATATTTTAAATTAAATATATATTATATAATTATATAAATATTTTATTTTAAATAATAAAAAATTTAAAATATATTATATTAATATTAAATTTTTTTTATTATAATATATATTTAATTAAAATATTATATTTAAAAATAATTATTAAAATATAATATATTATTTATAAAATTATATAAATTTATATATAATTTTATTATATATTAAAAACTTTGTATAAAAATATTAAATAGTTATTTATTTAATTAAAAATTATATTTATTTTAAAATATTAAAAATTAATTTTTTTTATATATTTTTAAAAAATTTAAATTATTATAATTATTTTAGAATTTTTTTTATAAATTATAACTTTATTTAAAATTATAAAATATAATTTTAAAATTTTAAATTTATAAAAATAAAATCTTTTAATTAAATTATATAAAATATTATAAAAATAATAATAAAATAAAATAATTTATATTTATTACATTTTAATAAAATTTTAATAAATTTAATATTTTAATTTTTTTTATTATATTAGCTGTTTTAAATAAAAAATTATATTATTTATATTAATATATAATAAAAAAAACTTTTTTTTTGTTAATAATAAATATTTTATTATATAAATTTAAAAATACTTTTATAATTTCTTAATTTTATTAAAAAATTATATATTAAATTAATATTAATTATTATATAATTATTAATAAATTAATTATAATAATATTATATTTTAATAAAATATTAATAAATTAATAAAAATAATTATATAATTATAACTATTTAATTTTAAAAAATAAATATATAATAATATAAATAAATTATTTTTAAAGAAATATTTTAATAAACTTTTTATTATTTATTTAATTTTTTGCTATTAAAATTAAATTTAATTATTTCGTTATAATTTTATTATTTATTTAAATAATAAATTTTAATAAATTTATAATTAAAATTTTAAAATAATAATATTTTAAATATTATATTTAAATAATATTTATAAATAATAATTAAATTATTATTTTATATAAAAATAAATTAAATATTTATATTATATTATTATATTAAATATAAATATTATATAATTTATTAATTATTATATAAATTAAAAAATTATAAAAAATTATAAAAACTTTTATATTTATTTATTAAATATATAATAATAATATTAATATTAAAATTTAAATTAAATTTATATTTATATTAATTAATAACAACTATATAAATAATATATTATTAATTATAAATAAAATTAATAATATTAATAAATTTTCTTAAATTTATTTATTTTTTATAATTTTTATATATAATTATTAAAATATATATTTATAAAATAAAATAAATTATTAATTTAATATTCAAATTTTTTAATATAATTATTTAAATTATAATATAAAATAATATTTTATAAATTTATATATATTAATAATATTATATAAATTATTATATAATTAATATTTATATTATAATTAATTTTTTAAATATTTAATATAAATTTATTTTTATTGTTAATATTTTATAATTTTATATTTTTTAAAATAATATAATATTAATTTTAAATAATTTTTTTAATATTGTTTTTAATTTAATTTAATATTTATATATAAATTAAAATTTTATATATATTATTAATAATATAATTAATAGTTTTAATATATAAATAGTTTTTTATAAAATTATATTATTAATTTATTAATATATTTATATATTTATATATTTAATATTTTAATATTTTATTTAAAATTTATTAAATATTAATAATAATTATTAAATTATATAGTATTTTTAATTATAATTTAAAAATAATATATTATAAAAAAAAAGTTTTATATAATAATTAATTTTTTATAAAAAAAAAAACTTTTATTTATTTATTAAAATATTTAAATATTAATATTATTTAATATATTTAAAAATAAAAATTAAATTATTATTAATTTATAATTTTATAATTATAAATTTATTAAAATTATTTTTAATATATATTAAATATTAAATATATATAAATATTGTTATATTTTAATTTATTATAATAATATTTATAATATATATTAAATTAATATATTTTTAATTTTATTAATATATATAATAATTATATTATTTTAAATAAATTATTTATTTAATATTAAAATTTAATATAATAATAATAGTAATATTAAATTAAATTATTAATATTTATATTAAATTTAAAATTTTATTATTATTTTTATAATTTTATATAATTAAAATTTAATTATTACTTTTTAATAAATATAAATAGTTTTTTTTAATTTAGTTTTATATTAAAGTTATAATTATTTAATATTTTAAAATTTTTTATATAAATTTATTTTTTTATATAATAAATTAATTATAATATTATATTGTTTAATTATAAAAATAGAATATACTGTTTAAGGTAATACTATATATTAAGTCTAAAAGTGTGATATAAAAAAAAAGGAGCTAGCCTAAAGTTAGTAAAAAAGATCTACCTAATTTAAGTTTTGGCCCACTTTTATTATTTACTTTTATTTTATTACCAATAAAACTTACTATAGTATAAAGTCTTTTTTTATTGAAGTAACTTTTTTACTTGACTGTATTAAGTGCTAAAGTATACAAAAGAATATATTGACTTTAATATTTCTAGTTATTTAATTATTTAATCAATCAATCTTTTAACAAAGTTATCTGCGATTTTTTTTTATTACTATAACTTTTTTTTTACTTTTTATTAACAGTCGCTTTTTTTAATGTTGCTAATATTTATTTATTAAGTTTTTAGCTTATTAAAGTTGTTACTTTAATTGTTATTAATTGTTTTTATAACTGTAGCTTTTTTATTTAATCAAATAGTTAAATCTTTTTTTAGATTTATTAGTTTTATGCTTAATAATAGTTTCGATTTTAAAAGACTTTTTTTTTTTTTCTAGGTTTAGCTAGTTATTTTAAATAAGCTTAAAGAAAAAAATAGTTTAATAAAAAAAATTCTTTTTATGTTTTTTTAGTAATAAATATATTATTAATATAATTAAATAAATATTAAAAGTTTTAAAAAAATCAATTTTATAAGCTAATTGACTTATTTGTTTTTTTATTTTTTAAAGCTTTATAAACTGCTGCAAAAGTTTTTGAAATAGCTTATTAAGTAGATAGTACTTTTTATATAATTTCAAATATATTTTATTTTTTTTTTAAAACTTTATTATTTAGTGCTTTTTATTGTAATAATGTTTAATATAAAACATTATAAAATTTATTGCTAATTTAGTGTTTTTTTACAAATGTTTTTTTAAAAAGTATATTTTTTTTAAAGTGTTAATAGCTTTTATTTTTATAATTATATTGTTAAAGCTTAATAGTTTAAATTTAAACAATTATTTATATACTAAAGATTTAATAGATTTAAAGTATATATTATTAAAGTTCTATTATAATATAAAAATTACATTTATTTATATATTATCGAGGTTTTAAAACAAATAATAGTATATAGCAATTTTTACTATTTGATTTTTGCGCTTTAAAAAGCTATTTATTTAAAAGTAATATGTTATAGTTATTAAAAGCTTTATATTTATTGCTTTTTATAGTTTTTTTTAAAAAATAAATATAAACTTACAATTTTTGTTTAATATAATTTTTGTAAAAATGTTTTAGTTATAAATAAGCAAAAGCTTTGTTAAAAATATAGCTTAGTTTTTTGCTGTATATTTTTTATAACTTAGTACTAGTAGTGACTTTTTTGAAGTAATATATATAGCTGTTATTATTATATTATAATAATCAAACTTTTTAATTTGTTAAAGTATATTTATAAACAGTATGTTTAGCAGATTTAATATAAAATTTATTGCGATTATTTTTATCGGCTTTATATTTTTTGATCTAATTAGCTAATAATTTCTGTAAAGTTTTTTGTAACTAATATTATATATTTGATATTTATTGCAATGTTTAAGATATATTTGAACTTTTTATGTTTTCGATTTAATTATATAGCTTTTTAGATTTTTTATTATTTTTTGTTTACTAAAGTGATACTTATTGTTGTAAGCGATTTTAAAGAACTTTTTAATTTGTATATTAAGTATATATAGCTTATGTTTGTTTTTTCTGTTTATATTATATAGCAAACCGCCGATTATTGCAAAAGGGTACCTAGGTTATTTAAAGTTTTCAACACTTTTATTGCTTTTTTAAATATCGGCTAAAATTTTCTGATATTTAAGGTTTTTATTATAATTTATAATAATATTTTTTTATATACTATTTTTTATTACTGTTTTTGTAACTATTTAAATCTGGTTTAATATTGGTTTTTTATTTGTTTTTTTGATTTTTTCTGCTTTGTCGACTTGATTTGTTACAGCTTAAAGTTGATTAAAAATATTTAATATAAAATTAAGCTGTTTTAGTAGATAAAAAATCTATAAATTATACTAAAACAAATAAATAGATATATTTATAAAATATTTATTTGCTTGGTTTATAAAAGCTATATTAATATTAATTTGATTAAATATTCTTTTGGTTATTAAATAGTTAATTAATACTACTATTAGATTATATAAAGTTTTTATAGTTATTTAAAGCTTTTTATATTTTTAAACAATATATATAACTTTTAATTTTAAAAGCTTATATTTTATTTCAAGCTGCGATAAATATTTACTTAAAAATATAATTAGTAAAATTTGTATATTTAAAATTAATGTTTTTAGTTTTTAGATATAGCTATTTTTTAATTGAAATAGTATCAATTTAAAACTTTTTTTTAAAAAGCCGTTTATTTATATAAACAAAGTTTTGGCAAGATTGTAATAGTAAAAAATTATATTGTTATATATTAGTTTTTGCACAGCTTTAAATAAGGCTTTTTTTTTAGCTATTGGAATAAATAAAATAGCTTAGTAGTATATTTGTTGTTTGTTAAAATTACTAGTTACTATATGTTTTGATTGCTTTTTTTTGTTAAAAAGAGCTATTTTTTATTGTTATAGCGGCTTAGCGCACTATATATAGTATAATAATAATGTTTTCAAAAATCTTGTATTTTTAAAATATTGTTTTAATACTTTTAACTGGTTTAAAAACTACAAATTTTTAAAAGCTTTTAATTATTTTGTTATAGTAAATAGTTTAAATGTATTTATTTAAAATCTTAACAATTTTACTGATAGGTACTTTAAAAATGACTTTTTAAAAAACAGCGAAATTTGCTGTTTGCGAAATAGCTTGAATATTATATATAGCTGTTTTAAATAATCTTTTTTATTGTTAGAAAATATTACAATGTTATTAATAAATGTTTAACAATAGTGTTTATAAAGCTGCAGCAGCTTATTTATAAATCGTTATATATATATAAGTAAATTTCAAAATTTTATTAATGCTACTATAGATTTTTTTAGATTTTTTGGGCTTATAATAGTAAATCTGTTTTGATATTTTGGGTAAACTTTGAACTGGTAAAAAAAAGACATTACATTTATTACTAAAATGTAATTTTTTTTTCAAATTGATACTATTATTTCTGATTGCAGTAAAAACAGGTAATTATTCGGTACTGCTACTTTATTAAAAGCTTATAAATCAACTACAGGCCAAATATATAGTTTCTTTTTTTTTTATAATCAGACAATAAAAGTTAAATATATAAAAAGCGACAGTTTATTTATTTATTTTATATAGTTTTATTTGTATAATTTATCAAATATTAAATTTACTGTATAGCGGTTTTTAATGCTTAATAAGTACAAGCAATTATTAAATTTAAACTTTTGCTAGTTATTTATTAAAGATATTTTTATTTATTTGTTTTTTAAAATGTTAATTATACTTTAATTAAACTAAATTTTGGATATTTTTTTTAGCAAATTTAATATTTTTTAAGCCGGCAAATTTTTGCTAGTATAAACAGATTAGCTAGCGGCTGTTTTTATTTTTTTTTTTTCGAAAAACTTTTTAATATTTATTATAGCGGCAATTTTTTGAACTTTTAGCTTAAGTTTTTTTATCGCTTTTATTACTATTATATTTAGGTCAAGGTTTGTAAACTTTACTTTTAAAGCAGTTTTAATTATATTATATACAGTATTAGTTAATAAGGTTTTTTCGACTATGTTTAATGATTTTAATACGTTAATTATATTAGTTATGTTATTTTAGTTTATATTTTTTCGAATTTGTATTAGTTCTAGTTTATAATTTTTTGTAGCTACTGTTTCTTATATGCTTATATTTGAAATAAATTGATTTATAAAAAATATATTTAGTATTATAACGTTTTTAGATATTTATAGGTTTGTATCTGCAGCTTTAACTTTTGTGTTATTTACAGCTGCTATTTTAGCTGCTAAAATAGTTATTTTTATATACTTTTTTTATATAGCTTTAATATAGTTTAATTTTATATATTTTTAAATTATACTTACTTTAGTATTTTTAAAGATTATTTTTTTAACTAGTAATAAATTTGTTAATACGATCAAATATAAAATGGTCGATTTTATAACTGCGGCTATTTTATTTTTATAAAAAGGTTTAAAAGCAAATTTACAATTTGAGAGCAGAGGTTTATATATTGCAAGTATATAGACCATTTTTTTAGGTTTTAAAACCACTTTTTGTAAAAATATCACTTTATATATATATAAATAAGCTTAAAGATATATATAAAAAAATACTTCGAAGTTGTTTATATTAGCAAATATAATTTTGTGGCACTTATAGTTAATAATTATGCTACAAAAGTTCAAAAAGTTATTTTTAAAAAATATAGCAGGTTTAATATTTTTGTTTAGTATTTATATAGATTTAGTAACTTTTAAAAGTTTAGAAAACTTATAGTTATTATATTTTAATAAGTAAAATATAAAAATAGCTTAATTTATATATTAAATATATTTGTTGCTAATATTTTTGACTTTTTTTTTACGTCGTTTGATTATATATAAAAAGTTAATAAAAGTTTTATATATTATTAGGCTTTTTTTAGCTTTTATATTTATATAGACTATAATATTATTTTTATTAGATTTATTATATATAGTTATTTTTAAATATAAAAATTGATTGTTTAGAAACTTTTTTGTTTAAATATTAGCTTTTTGGATTTTAAATAGTACTATTTGTAAACGTGGTATAATTAGTTTAGCTTTTTTGTTTTTTTTAAAAAAGTTGCTATTTTGTACTATTAGTATCGTATTTATTAAGACTGCTTAATATATAAGATTTATATTTTGATATTTATATTGCTTTAAATATACGAAAAGTTTATTTTTAAAAAAAAATAAATCATTGTATTGTTTATATAAATAATATGATATATATATAAAAAACAAAGATTTAATTTGTTTTTTGGCATATTTATTATATTTACTGGCATATTTATCGCGTTTTTTTACTAAATCAAACATTTGATTATAATATTTATATATTTTATTATAGTTAATTAATATATATGCGCTATTGTTTTTGCTTAAAAATTAATTATTTTTTAAGCTAAAAGTTAGTATGTTTTTGTTGCTTTTAAATTAGTTATTTTATGCTATATAAGCGTAGTTGCAATTATATTTATTTTACTGTTTATTTCGATTGTTTTTTTGTTTTTGCTTTTTTTTTTTTTAAGCAAGTTTTTGCGATCTGTTTTATTAAAGTCGAAATTTATTTTGTTGCTTATGTTTTCGAAAGAAGTTTTGTCGGCTTTATAACTTGTTTTTTCTGCTTTAAAATTTGTTTTAATTGCGCTAGTTATTACTATATTATTTGCGGCAAAACTTTTGTTTATTATATTAATTTTGATATATAGGCTTTTTAAAAGATTACTTTTGTTTGTTAGTATTTTAGTTTGTACAAGCTTTTTAAAATAGTTTAAAATAATATTTTCGTATTACTGCTAATAAAATTAGCTTTGCTTTTATTATTTTTATTATATAAAACAACAGTATATTGTTTTTGCTTTAAATAAAAACTAACAAATATGTTTTAATTTTAAAGTTTATGTTTGTTTAAATAGCTGTTATAACGTTGTACTAGTTGCAATTGCTACAATTTAATGTTTTTATAGCTTGTATATATTTAAGCTTTTTTTAAATAAAGTTAATTATAGCTATATTATTTTTAGCTATATTTTTAAATATAAGTTTAGCTGCGTTAAATCGTTTTGTTGCAATTGCAGTTTATATTGCAAATCGCTAAGTTAATTTATTAAGCACAGCTATAAAGCTTTTAGCTTTTAAATAAATTCGCATTTGGCTTGTTAATTTATTATTTTATTATATAATAATAGATCTTTTTATTAAAATTTAAAATATAGTTAAAATTTATTTAATATTATTTTTAGTAATATTTTTATTTTTTAAAAAAAAATCGATATATTTAATAAAATTATATATATTTATAAAAATCAACTTATTTTTATTAGTAATTAGTTCTATATTGTCGGAATTATTATAGCTTAAGTTAAATAAACTAATATTAGATCGTTTTAATCGCTAAAACTTAAAAAAAAAATTGTTAATGTTGTAATTAAACATTTATAATATAAAACTTTTTTAACAACGACTATTTTTATGCGGTTTGTTTAAGTTTTTGCTTAAATAAAAATTGCGCTTAAGCTAATATAAGCTTTTTAAGTCGCTAAATAAAAAATCGCTTAAGTTGCTAAAATTAGTAAATTATATGTTGCAAAAAATACCAATTAAGCAATTATTGCAGCATAAAAAAAGTTGAGCTTTTGCTTTGTTTAACTATTAATATATAATTAGATAATAAAATAAACTGTTTAAATTAAAATTTAGCGCTATTGTTAGCTTAAGTTAAAATTTAACTATAAATTAAATAAATTAAACTTAAAATTAAACAGTAGATATTAAATTAGTTTAATTTATTAGTGTTATAACTAAATCAAGTTATTATATTAGATTATATTTCGATTAAAAAGTATTATATATAGACGCTATATATTCTGTTTGGTTTAATATATATTGCGATATTTTATTTATGTTGTAGTAAAAGTTACTTGCCGATTTTTGCAGTTTAATAAGTTCTGGCTGCAAAATAGGTACAGAAAAAAGTGGCAATATTTAAGCTTATATATATTGTTGCTAAAGTGCTTTAATATTAAATAGCTTTAAAGAAAAAAAAATAGAAGTAATTATTTAAAACAAAAGTTGTAACAAAAGTTATAACAATAGTTTATTAGTTAAATTTTTTTTAAAAATTAGCTTAATTTAAAAAGCAGGTTTTTTTTTTAATGGCACTACTAAGTTAGCAATTTTATCAGCTGCTGATTTAAATAATTAAATTAATATTGCAAATTGGTTTTTTATATTATTTAATTTTTTTTATATACTAATTATACTGTTGGCTATTATGTTTAATTTTTTTTAAGTAACTGAATATTTAACGAGCTATTTAAAGTTTTATTTAATAACTGCTTTTTATATTTAAGCGTTTTAGAGTTTATACTAAATATATTTTCAAAAAGTTATATTGTTGTTAATTTTTAAAAAAATAATAGATATTTCAGAGTTTATATCTAAAGATATAAAAAAAAAGTTTATGTTTATTATATAAGATTTTTTGCTATTGTATAACATAAATAGCTAAAAATATATAACTATTAAAAATGTTTAGTTTTAGTTTTTAAATATAGCTTTATTAGCTAAAGCAAAATTATATTTTATATTTATAGCTAACGTTTATTTTTTTTTTAAGCTTTATAAAAATAATTTGTTTGTTTTAATTAATTCCGAAGTAGAATTTTTAATATTTGTTAATTTGTAAAATTTGTATAATTTATTTGAATTTACTATTAGTAATAATGCAGGCTTTTACTAAAAAAATACAAAATAACTTAAATATTTAAAGTTATATATAATGCAATTTAAATATAAATTATAAAAATAAAATCTTTTAATAAGTATTTATTTTTTAATAAATAATATATATATATAAAATTAAATAAACAAATTATAAATATATAAATAGTATAAAATAAAATAACAAAATGTAAATAAAAAATTTTATATATTATTAAAAAACTTAATATAAAATTTAAAAGTATAAATATAAATCAAGGTTTAAAAAAATAATAACTAAAGATATTATAAATATTAAATAAACAAAAATTAACAAAAGCTTAAGGTTTAAAAAAATAACGAGTTTTAACTAATTAATATTGCTTTAAATGCAATAGTATTGAAAATAAACACAGCTATTTTATATAAAGTATAAAAATAACTTATTTTATACAAAGTTTTAGCTAGTTAACTTATAACTTATCGATTAAAAGTTTATTATATTAATATCAATTATAACTTTTTATTAAATACAGCTGTTAAAGAACTAATTTAGCTAACTTTTAGTTATAATATTACCGATTTTTTACTGTTTAATTACTGCAGCTATTAAAAAACTAATTTAAGTGATTTTGCAATAAGCTTTTATTTCTAGTGTTTTAAATGTAGCTATTAAAAAATCAATCCGACTAAAACGCTAAAATAAACTGTTGAGTTTTAAAGATTCAAATAGAAATGCTAACAATAGCTGCTAGCGTAAAAAAAAAAAATAAAAGATTGCAAAACTAAAAAATAAAGTTGTTGCGATTATAAAACTTATTGCATTATTTAAAACATACTGTTTAAAGTAATATTATATATTAAATCTAAAAATATAATATAAAAAAAAAAAAACTAGCTTAAAATTAATAAAAAAAATTTACTTAACTTAAATTTTAGCCCATTTTTACTATTTACTTTTATTTTATTATCGATAAAACTTACTATAGTATAAAGTTTTTTTTTATTAAAGTGACTTTTTTATTTAACTATATCAAAAAACTTTATTTATTTTAAATTTATTTAATTTAATTAATATTAATTTTTATATAAATATTATTAAATATTTTTAAATAAAAAAATTTATTATAATTAATTATAAAAATTATTTTAAAAATTAATAAATTAAATATAATATTATTTAATTTAATATTATTATTTAAAAATTTTATAAATATTTATATTATTTTTTTTTATATATAATAATATATTATTATAAAATTTATATTAAAGTTATATATAATATAATTAAATAGTTTTTAAAATATTAAATTTTAATAATAATATAATATATTTTAAATAATATTTATAAAAAAAAACTTTATAAAATCAATTATTAAATATAAAATATTAATTTTAAATATTTAATTATTTATAATAATTTTATAATTTTTTATTTTATAAAATAACTTTTAATTTTTAATTAATTAATATTAAAATAATTAAATAATAAATTTATATTTTATAATAATTATTTAAATAAAATTTAATTAATTTAATTATAATTAAAATAATTATTATTTAAATATATTTTATTTATATTAAAATAAATATATATAAAATTTTAATTTTAATTATATGTTATAATATATTAATTATTTTTTAAAAATATTATAAAATATTAATATTTAATTTTATATATATATATATTATTTATAATAAAAATATAATTAATATATTAAAATATTATTTTTTTTTATTTTTTATTTTATTATTTAATTTATTATTAAATTTATTATTTTATAATAAATTTATTTTATTTTTAATTTTAAAAATTTTTTTATTAAATATTTATACTATAATTTATAAATTAAAAAATAATATATTAATTATAAATTTTTAATTAATTAAAAAAACTTTAAATTAAAATATATTAAAATAAAATTATATAATAATTAAACTATTTAATATATATTATATAAATTATAATTTATTAATTAAAAATTTAAAAATTTTAAATATTATTTTTATTAAATTGTTTTTTTATTTAAATAAAAATAAAAATAATTTAATTTATATAATATTAATTATAATTAATTATTTAAATTAAATATTTATTAAATATTATATAAACTTTATTTTATTTAATTTATAATTTAAAAAAATATTATATTATAATATTTTTAATATTTTTTAATTAATAATATATTAAAATAAAAGTTTATAATTTTTATTAATATAATATATTTTTATAAATTTAATATATTTAAATATTTAAATATTATTAATTATAATATTATTATTTTTTTATATATAATTATTTATTTTTATATATATATTATTTAATTTTAAATATATTTATAAATTATTTATTTTTAATATTTAATTTTATAATATTTTTAATATATTAATAATATTAATAATAATATTTTAAATTAATTTAATTATATTTTTATAATTAAATTTATTTTTATTATATAAAGTTATTAATTTATTAATTTATATTTATTATTATAATTTTAAATATAAATAATAATAAATATAAAAATAATTAAAATAATTAAAATAATAACTTAATAATATATTATAAAAATTATTTTTAATTATAATTAATGTTTAATATAAATATAATTATTAATTTATATTTATATTTTATAATTATTAATTAATATTAATAAAATATTATATATATATATATATATAATTTATAAATTTTATAAATATTAATAAATTATATTATATTTTTTTTATTAAAATTATTATATTTTATATATTATATATTATATATATTTTAAAAAATTTCAAAAATTATATAATTAATAATTATTATAATATTATTTTTAAAAAATATAAATATTATAAAATAATTAAAATTAATAAATAATTAAATTAATATTATTATATTATTATTTTTTAATTTAATTTATATAAATATATTTAAATATATATAATTAAAGTTTTATTAATATATATAAATAAAATTTATATATTTATATATTAATATTAAAAATAAAAAATTAAATATATATTTAAATTTTATAAATTATTTTAATTATTTATATATATAATTTTAATAATAATTATATATATTAAAAACTTTAAAATATAAACTTAATAATAATATTATATAATTAAATAATATAAAAATATTTATTAATTAATAAAAAATTATAAATAAATTTATAAAATTATTATAAAAACAATATAAAAAAATATAAATATTTTAATATTTTAAAAAATTAAATTATTTTATTATTAATATTAATTATAAAATTAATATAAATATTTTATTAATATATAAAACTTAAAATCAAATTTAATTTTAAATTTATATTTTATATTAAAAAAAATTAATTATAAAAATAAATTAATTAATTTATTATATTAAATAATTTTATATATTTTTTAAAATTAATAATATTTTATTTATAAATTAATTAATATATATAAAATAATAACAATATTATTATTTATTAATAAATTAAAAATTTAAAATAAATATTTTAAATTTATTTATTTATAATAAATAATAATATTATAATAATAAAACTTTATTTAAATTTAAAATATTATAAAAAGAAAATATTAATAATATAATTTAATTTTTATATAATAAAATTAATATATTTATTATATTTAAAATTATTTATTTATATATATTATTTAAAATATTATTAAAATAATAATTATATTTTTATTTATATTAAATATAAATATATATTATAATATTATTATATTAATTATAATTTATTAATTAATTTATTTATATTATATTTTAATATTTTTAATTTTTATTATATAAATAATTTTTTATAATATTATATTAATTATATTTTATAATTAATTTTTATTTTATTTTATTTTTATAAATATTAATATTTATAATTATTAATATATTTTATTTAAAAAATTAAAAATTTAATAATTTAATTTTTTATATTAATATATAATTTAAAATATAAATTAAATTATTATTTTTTTATATTATAAAGTTATTATAACTTTATAATAATAATATAATTAAATTAATATATTATATTAATTATAATTTTTTATAATATTTAATATAAAATATAATTTAAACTTTAATATTATAAATAATAAATTATAAAATTTAATTATTTAATTTAAAATATTTATAATTATTTATTAAATTATATTTATTAAAATTAAATTAAATTAAACTTTAAAAATTAAATGATTTAAAATAAAATATTTATATATAAAAATAATTATTTAATAATTTATTTATTATTAATTATAATTTATAAATTAAATTATATTTAATTTTTATATTAAATTTAAAACATTTAAATAATTAAATTAATAATTAAAATTTTTAAACTTTTTTTATAATATATAATTATATTTTATTATAATAATAAAAATAAAATAAATATATTTAATATATAAATTTTAATTAATTTAATTATAATATAAATTATTTTAATTATAAAATTAATATTTTATAAATATTATTATTATATTAAAACTTTTAATTATTTTTTTAATTTAAAATAAATATATTATATTTTTTATAAAATATATTTATTTATTTTATAATATATAATTAAATATTAATTTTATATTTATATTTTGTTTTTTATATAAATATTTATTTATTTTTTTTAAATAATTAATATAGTTTTAAATAAAAGCTTTTTTTTAAAAAAATTTATATTTATTTAATAATAAACTAAATATTAATTTATAATAATTATTTATTTATAATATAAAACATTAAAATATAAATATATTAAAATATATTTATATAATGTTTATATAAAATAATATTTTTTAATAAATAATTACTTTTAAAATATATTATTAAAAATAAAATTTATTTATTATATTTTATAATATTTTTAAAATTAGTTTTTTTAAAAAATATATTTATAATATTTTTATTTTAAATAAATATAATTTAATAATTTTATTAATTTATATTTATTTTTTAAATTTATTAATTAATATTTATATATTTATAATTATAATATTAAATAAATAATATATATTTAAAATTTTAATTAATTATTTATATTTATATATATTATTAATTTATATTAAAAATATTTTAAAACTATTATATTTTTATAATAATTATAATAATATATTTGTTATATTTAATTTTTAATTAAAATTATTTAAATTTTTTTAAATTTAAATATTATTAATTTATTTTTATAAAATTTATTATATATAACAAAATTTATAAAAAAACTTATTAATATTAAATATATTTATTATTTATTATTTATTATTTATTATTTATTATTTATTATTTATTATTTATTATTTATTATTTATTATTTATTATTTATTATTTATTATTTATTATTTATTATTTATTATTTATTATTTATTATTTATTATTTATTATTTATTATTTATTATTATTATTATTTATTATTATTATTTATTATTTATTATTATTATTATTTATTATTATTATTTTTATTATTATTATATTTATTATTATTTATTATTTATTATTATTTATTTATTATTATTTATTTACTATATTTATTTATTATTATTATTTATTTTATTTTTTATTATTTTTTATTATTTATTATTATTTATTTATTATATTTATTTATTATTATTATATTTATTATTATTTATTAATTATTATTATTTATTTATTATTATTATTTTTATTATTATTATATTTATTATTATTTATTATTTATTATTATTTATTTATTATTATTTATTTACTATATTTATTTATTATTATTATTTATTTTATTTTTTATTATTTTTTATTATTTATTATTATTTATTTATTATATTTATTTATTATTATTATATTTATTATTATTTATTAATTATTATTATTTATTTATTATTATTATATTTATTATTATTTATTAATTATTATTATTTATTTATTATTATTATATTTATTATTATTTATTTATTATATTTATTTATTATTTATTAATATTTAATATTATTTTAAAATTTTTTAATAAAATTTTAGTAAATTTATTTTTAAAAAAACAATAAAAATGTTTTATTAAAATTATTACTAAAGTAATTAATATATAATAATATATATTTAATATTTATAAGTTTAATTTTACAAAATTTATAAATTAAACATAAAATACAGTTAAAATAATTTAAAAATAAAAAAATATATTATAATTTTAAAACTTTATATTAAAAAGTTTTAATTATTAAACAAATATATTGCTATAAATTTTACACTCTAACTTTTGTTTTTATTAATAAAACATCTATTTATTTTGTAGTTTTTTTTGCTGTTTATTCTTTGTTTAAAATATTACTAAAACATTTACAATTAAAATTATATATACTAGTTGCAAATATATCCAATATATTTAAAACTTCTTGCAGTAGCAGCAGTTTATTTAAACTATTAAATTTTTAATTAAATAAACTACAAGCTTTTCTATCTATTATTTTTTTTTAATAGTTTAATTTAATTAAGTTTAATCTACTATAATTACTTATAATAAACAAAGCTACAACTGCTTCAAAATAGCTTATATAAGTTTTAATAAAATCAAATTTGCTAGTGTTTGTTTTATTATATATTAGTTCAAACGTTAATATTAAAAGTAAATTATATATTAGCTTTATAATAATTTTATATTAGCAATTACATTTATATTTATAAGTTTAATCAATTATATTTTTTTTAATTTATAGCTTATTTATATACTTTTGCTTAATTTAAGTTTTATTATTTATAACTGCTTTAGTTATAATCAAAACTGTTGTATTTGCTTTTTTATTCTTTAATTTATAACTAATTAGCTTTAAAACATTTAAAACTAGTTAAGTTTTTTAAGCTTTTTTTAAATTTTTATTTTTTTTGTTACAAGTATAAAATATTACACTAATATTAATTGTTAAACTATTATTAGCTTTAATTTTATAATATTTAATAATATCGCTTAAAATAAAAAATATATAAGCATTAACAAATAAAACATTTATTAATACACTATTTCCTAAAGTAATTTGTTTAAAAAAGTTCATACTTACTTCTATATAATTTTTGTATACTTAGTTTACAATAGCAAAAAAAGCAAAAACTTAATTAATAAAGCTTATATAATTATTATATAAATTATATATATATGTATTAATTAAATCGAAACTATAAATACATTTGATTTTATTGATATAATTGATATAGTTAACACTACTGCAAATATATACTGCTATAATTAACTAAAATGTAAATAAAACTTTTTTAATTGTAAAATTTTGATTTAAAATAGTTTTACATATACTTTAATTTTTTGCAGTTTGTATATTTTATAAAGCTAACAAAAAAAACAATAATAAACTAAAATATTAAAATAGTACAAATAAAACAAAAAAAAAAACAGATAACAATATATTAAATAACAGTAAAAAATTAATTAATAAAAATAAAACAAATAAAAGTTGAACTAAAAGTATAATAATAAATAATAAAGCTTGCTAAAGTTGTTGCAACAAAAAAAGTAAAAATATAATAACTTCTATTAAAAACAAATATTAATTATATATACAGATTTTTTAGCATAAATTCTGCTTATATACTATTAAATATAAATAGTTTGTTATAAAGCAGCGCTTATTATACATTGTATAAAGTAACAAATATAAACAATAAACAAAAAAAAACAGTAAATAATAATAGCAAATAAATATAAAATATAGTAATTAAAAAAGCACAAAAACAATATAATTAAAACAAGTTTGATTAAATTAAAATAATACTATATTTTATAGTTTAAATTTAATTGTATAAAAAATCGGGTATACTTTATAATATTTATATATATAAAGCTTTATATTTTTTTAATTTATTTAATTTTATATTATTAAACTTTTTAGTTACTAAATATAATAATTTAACTATAAACAGTTTAAAGCTTTAATATATTATTTATTTTTTTATTGTTTATTTATTTTTTTTTTTGTTATTAATATATTTATATTGCTTTTTTATAACATATATAACTTTAGCTCATACTTTAATCTCTTTTTTAATTTAATTAAACCAAACTTTTAACTTTTACAAACTTGCTATTTCTGCTATTTTTACTATAAATCTAGCAAAAATTCCTAAAAACTTTAACTTTTCTTTTTTTTTTATATTTTTTAGTTCTATATTAATTAACAAATGTTTATTTATGTTTAGTTTATTAAAATTAAAACTTATTAATATAAAACAAATATTTTTTGCTTTGTTTAAAATAATAGCAATTTATACAAGCGTTTTTAAAACTTATACTATTTATAACAATATACTGCTTTATTAAACTATTATAATTTTTTTGCTAATATATATAATATATTATTTCTGTTTTAGTTTTATTAAATATATACAGTATAATAACAGTTGTATATTCAACTTAATTAATTTTTTACTTTATATTTTTTAGTTCTTTGTTTTTATAAATTATAACAAAATCAACTAAGTACTAAATAATTTATAACAAATTATATTAGCTTAGTATAATATAATATATATTAAAAAATTATACTTTAAATTTATTTAAAATATAATAAACTTTGTTGTAAAAAAACTAAAAAAGCGCTTTAATAATTTAAATAGTTTTAATTATAAAAATATCGCAGTTTTTAAAATAGTTAAAAATAACTAGCAAATATTACTAGTTATATTAAATAATATCAATTAAAAAAAAAAGTATAATAATAACTAAAACAAAAAATTAACAATATATAAATAATAAAAAAAAAATAAGTAGAACAAAGCGCAACAAAAACATACAAAAAAAAATTTTTACAAAATACAAAAAAGTCGAAAAATATAAAAAGCAAAAACAAATAGCTTAAGTACTAACAAGTTAATAAATAAAAAACTGTATTAATTAACTAATGTTTAAATTAATTGTATATTTTAATGTTGCTTTATATATTTTTATATTTTTATAAACTTTAATAATATTATATTATTAATTATATATTTAATTAAGTTTGATTTTAATAAACTATTTATATATTTTATACAATATAATTAAAATTATTGCAATTTTATATAATAAAAAAAAAACAATATATTAAAAATTAAAAAATAAAATATACTACTTAATAGTACTATTTCTGCTTTAATTAATTATATTTTAATTTTTTAAATATTTTGCTATATAATATATTAACAAAACAATCGAAATATTATATAATAATATTACTACAATTACAATATAAATAATATATTTATATAAATTTATATTTTTGTTAATAATATAAATTTATTTTTAAAAGTTTTAATTAAAAAATATATTAACTAAATTTTTTAGTTTTAATAAAAATATATATACTGTTTAATTAAATTATACTTATACTATTTAAAATATTTTTAAGTTTTTAAAACTATTAATAATTAAAAGTAATACTTTTAAAAATATTAAAATAATACTTATTAATATAATATATTATAGCTATTACAAAATATATTTATTAGTAAATTAAAATAAACTTATATAATATAAAAAAGTTTTAAATTTTTTAAAAAGTTAACTATTAAAATTAATACTGCTAAAAATATAAAAACAATATTTATTAATATAAAATATTGTTGCTACTACTTAATATATTTATTAATAAATTAAAATATATTTATATAATATAAAGTTAATTAAAATAGCTAAAAATATTTACAGTTAAAATTAATACTGTTAAAAATATAAAAACAATATTTATTAACATAAAATATAATTGTAGTTAACAAATATATTTATTAACAAATTAAAAACTGCTTATATAATTTAAAACAAGCTAAAATATTTAAAAACATTTATAATTATTTTTAATATTATTAAAAATATAAAAATAAAATTTATTTATATAAAATTATATAATAATTACAACAATTATAACAAATAAAATAAAATTAATAAAAAAATAAAATATATAAACTATATAAAACTAGCGCACTTATAAATTATATATAATAAATTTAATTTAAAAAAACTACATTTAATTTATATAGCTATTTTAAAATATAATTAAATCAACTATATATATATTAATTTATATAAAAGTTTAAATAAATTATTGCTAAATTAAAAAAATAATTGTAAAAAGTTAAGTTGCAAGTTTGATTTAGAAAAAAAGGTAAAAAAAAAAAGTGGGCCCAGTAGTGTCGGCGTAGTTACCTAAATTGAATTATGAGACAGTAAGCCCTGTGGGCGACCGTACATTGTGCCGTGCTACCACGCCGCTACCAACCCCTTCGCCCAGTCGGATAGTGCTGGCTCGCTCGCCCGCCTGGAAGCGCCGCCACTTCTGCTCACTGTGGTCTACTGCGTACTGCGCATGGTTCTACGGTTCTGTGGTTCTGCGTTTCTGTGGTTCTGTGGCTCTGTGGTTGCTGCTGGCCCGTCGTCCGCGTGCTCTCTCCACCACCCCCCTCCATCTCCTGTAGCGCCCTGTCTGTCGGTTCAGTCGAGGCGACTTCGACATGGGTCTGGTTGCATGCTGCTTGTGAGGTCCTGCCTGCTGACAGCAAATGATGTCCTCTTTCATGCTCCGTATCCGTCGTCGCCCTGTCTGGTTGTTGCGCCCATTCTTCACTTACCCCTCCAGTTACATGTGACTGGTATTTTTTGACGATCCATATCTGATGCCAAAGGATTCACGCTATGGAAGAAGCTGCCGCCCTCGGCAATCTTGACGCCGTGGAGAGCCTACTGCCAAGCCTGTTGCGAAGCCACGACCCTACAGTTCCCCTTCACGAGAGAGCCGCTCCAGGGGCGAGCACCATCCTCGACCGGTCAATCCGTACCGCCGCCGCCCACGGCCGGTCCGACATCACTCGTTTCTTTATTTCTCAAGGCGCCGTTATTGATGATGCCCTCGTCTGTGCTGTCATCAACTCCGGGTCTATCGAGCAATGCGAGATCCTCCTGCGGCACGGCTGGGACGTCAATCGCAGCTACATTAGCGCTTCCGGGGATTGGCACTTCTGGACTCCCTTGCGGTAAGCCCTGGTTGTCATGACTGCAATTGTTCATAGCTCACATCCCTCCAGCGCAGCCCTCGGGAATCCGCCGCTCTGTCGGTGGTTATTAGAGCATGGTGCAGACCCAAACCTATCCGAATACGGGTTCACACCTATTATGGTTGCTGTTCGGTTGCACTCGCCAGAGGTCGTCCAGCTTCTTATCCAGTATGGTGCTGACCCGAAGACTCCGATGTTGCTACACTCTACCGCTAGCGCTGCGAGCAAAGCGATAAATGAGGCGTACCCCCAGCGTGCCGATTCAGATAGAATAGGAGTAATGAAGGTATTACTTGAGCACGGCGCCTACGTGAACGAGATGGAGCCGGATCCGAAATCCCGGCCGCGCGATGATGCGAGACGAAGACGGACGGTCGACACAGGTACACCACTTCACTATGCGGTAGCCGCAGGTAACCCTGTCACGGTGAGCTTCCTGCTGGCGCATGGCGCCAATCCAAAACTTCCTAGCTGGTCAGGACACACGCCCCTCCAGGCTGCAGAACTGCTGGAACTTAGGTACATTACCCAGATTCTAAGAATGTGTGGGTAGAGTAATGATGGTATCGACACTAGATGGACTGGGACGTGTCGTTATGCCGCAATTTTCTATGTATTACTACGGTCGGCGTTTTCTGTCGGAGTTACTGGTCAAGAACGAATTACTCGGCGTGGTCTTAGTTTTAATACGTTACTCCATTCTGTGTCCGTAAGTGCGCTTACGGCGTTCCAATTCCATGAGAAGATTAAATCTAAAACAGCCTTCTATGCATCAGGTTCAGCTATATCCCTCTCGATATTCGAATATTGTGAAGATAGAAAGAAGCGTGGCAGAGACAGGTCCAAGGTACCAGCCATGCCTTGTATTGGGTATATGGAGACCTGGGAGTATACGTGCTCTGGGTAGAAAGCTGTTTAATTTAAGCTTTCGTGTGAAACCGACCCCATGGAAGCGTATTGGACCACGGGACGGCGGGAGCTAGTAGGGAAGTCCCTGTCCCAGCGCCATGGAGACAGTGGCTAAGTTCCGCTACAAACAAGCATCAAAACCTGCAAGTAACATTACTTGTCGTCTTTGGGGAATATTTGAACTACTTCGTTTATAAGCAAACGTCGCGGTCTCAATTTAGCCAGACACAGTGTATCAAACTACTCAACAAAGCCGTGTATAGTCTATATAGAACCTAAGCTTTCGTAGCCTAATAGCAAACATAATAGGATTCTCTTAACCATTCGCCGTTCTTAATATCGACCAAAGAATTAGATTCATACACACCGTGCCTTGCATTTAGTTTACCTACATATCAATATATATCATTTGAATGAAAATGTTTCAACAATATATCTCTCGACTCAACCAGAAACAAAAATCACATGTTAAAATCAGGCACAACCAAGTATGCTAATGATTCAGCGTAGATATTAAAGCTGTCGTTAGGAATACAGATAGGAATTAGACTTATCTTAGTAGGTTGCTATGACTCCATGTATAAGCTATCGGTATTGAAATAATAGACGGTCGAGCATCAACGGCGATGACCAGCTAATAATGAAACAGATGTTGCAATGACTACTTGGACATGCGCTACATTGTTAGTAGAAGCAATCCTTTATTGTTATACGGAATGAGATACTAAGATAAGAAGAGCAAAGACTAATGACATACTAACGTAAATTTTGTTTAACGCAGTTTACCTACTATTATGAACTACCATCGAGAGTCGCTATGGTATATTACTGCCACTTATATACTATAAACAGACTATGCCCTCTACCAGCATAGCGGTAGATCTTACATGGGGCCTTTCGGAAAATTCACGGTTTATAGAAAAGCTACGTTTTGATATTGAATTGAATAGAGTTTGATATTCATTTTCCCTGGCTTAACTATCTTACACTAACCAATATTACTCCGATGAGCACTTGTTTATCATGTGAGGATTCATTTAAGCCTTCCTAAATTTAAGTGCTCTACAGCAACTAGGCTCAGCCGGAACGGATCTCTTATCGAAGTAACCTAGTCGTGTCTAAAGGAGAATTGCTTCTCGAAATAGTAAGCAATACCATAAACTTTCTAATCCTTGAGGGTGATTACGTAATAACAACGGCGATATGTGCGCGTATAATGACTCATTATTTTTGAGCTTAGAATTGTCTTCGCATTTACACTATTCTTGTATAAGATTAAGGGTTTCTTGTTTCCTTATCGTGTGGGTAGGGCCTGTGGCCTATTTTTGACTTAAATTTCTCAAACATAGATTCTCTTTTCTAGTTACTTTTCGTTTCTAGTTACCCTCGCCTCCGGTTGCCTTTGGAGTCCTCGTATCATGCGTTATATTCTTAACGACATCGGGAGACTTCATTCTATAGTTAACAGCTTATGTTTAGCCTTGTCTCAAGCGTGTGTGACAATAAGCGTCAAGCTAGCGTCCCTTGATCGGCAAAATTTTCTCTCTTATATGTACTTAGCATGATAGAAGATTGTAGAACAACCTAAGGAATAACAGGCGCTGGTTTTAGCGCTACGTAGTGTAACAGTAATGCGCCTCTCTGTTCACCCAACCTTTCTAGGACGATCAGATATACGAAAGAACTTATGAATACCGAAAGAGTAGCTGGTATGAACACTTTTGCCGAAAAAACTGACCTGTTAAGTAAATGATGTTGCAAGGTTTTTGTGATTTATGTCTATATCATGAGCTAGACTTGAGGATCCTATCTCGCTACACCTAAAGTATATGAGAAGGAATCTATCTTATTGCGTAGCCCTACGCTCTATTTTAATTTAGTAATGAAGCACACTCAAACCTCGAAAATTATTATGTCGTATTAATAAGTATACTACATCGTATTTTATAATAAATTAGTATTGCCTACGTAGTATGAGATCTTTTCTAGTCCTAAGCACGGTAGACTACTGCGTACTGTAAGAATTTCATTACTAGGGTGACCTGTACAAATCCCGAAAAGGCAAGTTAAGAGAAAGCTAGCCAATCACAGCTTAGCAGCTAACGGCCATGCCTATAATCTAGGGCTGCATTTTAACTTTGAAGCTATATTTAATTTAAATAATATTCACAAACCTTGCCGCGTTTCAAGAGGCGGACGTCATTGGCATATCGAGAGCCTGTAAGTGGAATGTCATGGTAAAATTGCTGAGTTGCCCCGCCGCATAAGAAGCCTTCGAAATTGCGACATCTAGTCACCCAGGCCCCGTTCTCGTTTATCTACCCAAAGATGTTACCGCTAGCGTCTTGAGAAGGACGATTCCTACAACATCCACCTTCTCTCATGGAGGCCACACAAAAGCAACTTCGGGCTTCTTGTCTCGCGTTGCGGACCTCATTAATAATGCAAAACGACCCGTAATATACGCCGGCATGGTATCATCACTTCGGACAACGGACCCCAGCTTCTCAAGGAGCTTACTGACAAGGCATCGATCCCTGTCACCACCACCTTGCACGGTCTCGGTGCTTTCGCTGAGCTAGACGAGAAGTCCCTGTATATGATCGGCATGGACGGCTCTGTATTCGCTAATATGGCTATACAAGAGGCTGATCTTATCATCGCTTTGGGTGGCCGGCTTGATGACCGTGTCACACTCAACGTTGCTAAATTTGCTCCTGCTGCAAAGGCGGCTGCAGCAGAAGGCCGTGGTGGCATGTTCACTTCGAAATTATGCCAAAGAATATCAACAAGGTTTTTCAGGCAACCAAAGCCATCAAGGGTAATGTGGGAAAGAACCTAACACAGCTTCTCCCATACGTTAACATAACTACTATAGAAGCTCGCAAGGAATGGTTTGACAAGATCAAGTCTTGGAAAGAGAAATGGCCTATCAGCGATTTCGAACACACGGAGAGACCAGGGATGATCAAGCCTCGGGTTCTTATTGAACAGCTCAGCAGCCTTACCGTGGAACGGAAACACAAGACGATTATCACGACTGGAGTAGGGCAGCATCAGATGTGGACAGCACAACACTTCAGATGACGCCACCCCCGAAAAATGATTACTTCAGGTGGGCTGGGTACCATGGGATATGGTCTACCTGCTGTAATCGGTGATAAAGTTGCTCGGCCCGATGCTCTAGTTATCGAGATCGATGGTGATGGCTCTTTCAATATGACCCTCACTAAGCTTTCCACCGCTGCCCAGTTCAACATTGGCGTCAAAGTCATCGTTCTAAACAACGAGGAGCAGGGTATGGTCACCCAATGGCAGAATATCTTCTACGAGGATCGCTATGTGCATGCCCACCAGAAGAATCCCGATTTCATGAAGCTTGCTGATGCTATGGGTGTCCAACATCGGAGACTTATCAAGCCCGAGGACACCCAGGAATGTATAAAGTGGCTCATCGACCCGGATGGTCCTGCTCTCCTTGAAGTCACGATAGATAAAAAGGTTCCAGTTCTACCTATGGTTCCTACCGGTGCGAGCTTACATGAGTTCCTCGTTTGGGACGGTGAGAAGGATAAAAAGCGCCGGCAATTGATGCGGTCACGAACAGAGTGCCTTCACGGCTAATTACCTACTTTACTGGAGGGTTGTTGCATACGTGTTCGGCGTTTTGTCCTGCTTTCTTTATTCCCCTTTTCTTGTTATACTATCGTGGAAACGAAAATTCATGGGGCATAAATAGACATTGAGAGGTGTCTAAAAGTCTGGGATTGAGCAAAAAAGTACATGTATATTCTACATTCGGCTTTTTCATCTCTATGGATACGGTGGCACCAACCGGGTGCGGGCGTATCTAGCTATGTATATATCTAATTTCTATCAGGATCTAATGGAATTACGCGAGTTGTCACTAACTGACGGTAATAAAACTAGAAAACCTGGTCAAGGGTGCGATATGGATGAGTGTAAGATATCTATCCATTGTAATTGTACTGATTAGAACCGTTAGAAGAAGCTGCCTGTACTCTAAACATTATACCTCTTTGAAGTTTAGGCATCGACATGGCTATTCAAGGTGATGACTAATTTATGCTTGAAATATTGATTATTTATATGGACGCAGCAATTATTACTTTTTGTGTCTTCTAGCAAGATGATTAAGACGCTGAATAGTATGCAGTTACGAGTTGTTTGTCTACATTTATCACTATCACTGGTATCTTTTTGATATGCTGTTTGTCTTGTAAATGTACACAGGTCGATGCGGATTTACAGGTTGATAGCTTCTTGGGAAACATATCTACGTCATAGGCTGGACTTATGGCGTTGAATGATAATATGACAGTGCATGTTACAACTTTCATATAGGTACTAGTAATTTGGTGAGTACCTACTAACTTACTTAGGTAGGCCCGCTAATACCACCTCGTTCTCTAAGGTACCATCTACTTATGAATGCGCATCTACCTACATGTAAGTAAGGAGTATCTCCCCGGACTTCGAACGAAGCCAATATTTACTCGACAGGTAGTTCCTCTGACTTGAAAATGGAGAAAGCCACCTAGACCACAGTATGAAGTACAGTAACTAGACTGGCGCGGCTGTTTGCCTAAACTGGGGTCTGTGGAGGACGACCGAGGGGTAAATTTACTAAGGAGCATTCTAACTAAGACGCTGGTGACAATGCCCCTCAATTTGACCTGTGTTTTCTCATCTCGTGACGAATTGAGCCGAGTCCGAGAGGGTTTGCAGGTTTCTCCCGTTCACACGTTCCCCCGACTCTCTGTCTTTTTAATTTATATTCGCTTGTTTCTGCGAAGCCGTCTGTCTCTTACGAGTTGTGAAACAGGCAATTGAAAATACGTCGGTGGTCGGTCGGTCAGCTTGACGCACGAAGCGGGGTGCCTATCTTTTATTTATCCTCCGCGCGCATTGCATCGGAGATCACTTGCCATTACACAGATCTCATTTGCGACTTACACGCTCAAGATGGCTGGACCAGTGCCCTCTGTCTCTGCTTTGCACGACATCTACACTGCGCAATCTCTATCAGACCAAGAAGGACGATGGAATAGTTTGCTCGACAAGTTTCAGGCCAGCTATGGCAGCCCCGCGCAATTCGTCGCTCGGTCCCCGGGTCGTGTGAACATCATCGGCGAGCACATTGATTATTCTCTATACTCGTGTCTGCCGATGGCTATTACTCCGGACGTTATCATCGCTGTCTCAACCGATATAGTCCCCTCCGTCGACGGAACTTACAAGATCAAGATTGCCAATGTGGACGAGCACCGCTTTGCGGCGCGTGAATTCGACCTTCCCCACTCAGAGGTCGAGATTGATGCGACAAAACATGAGTGGACTAATTACTTCAAGTCGGGGCTAAGAGGGGCACTCGAGCTCCTAAGGAAGAAATATGGTGCTGATTTCAAGCCGAAGAGCATGCAGGTGCTCATGGACGGAACTGTGCCTGCTGGTGGTGGCCTGAGTTCAAGCGCTGCCTTCGTCAGCGCCAGTGCGCTGGCAGTCATGATCGCAAACGGAGAGACGAATGTCGATAAGAAGGATTTGACTGAGGTTGCCATTATCAGCGAGCGCGCCGTGGGTGTTAACTCGGGAGGGTAAGAGGAATTCAAACCATGCACACACTCTTATATCGCTTGCGCTCACACAAGGTACAGCATGGACCAGTCGGCATCCGTTTTCTCTGAACGAGGATCTGCTCTACTAGTATCCTTCACACCTACACTATCAGCACGGCCGGTATTCTTCCCCAAGACGAATCCCGAGTTGTGTTTTATGATCGTTCAGTCATTTGTTACCTCTAACAAGCAAGTGACCGGGCCTATTCATTATAACCTTCGTGTGGTAGAGTGCAGCATGGCCGCCGCGTACCTGAATGCCAAGCTTTGTCCGCCAGGCACTGAGCTCCCCAAAGACGCCGGCCCTCTAGGCGTGTCAATTCATGGCTTTCATGATAATTACTTTAAGGGCACTCAGAAGCCCCTAACCGAGCAGCTGGAAGAGTTAATTGAGTTGACCAAGAAGACTTTGACTCAAGAACAGGGATACACAGTTGAGGAGGTTGCTTCTAGCATTGGTATCTCCGTTGACGACTTAAAAGCTCGGTTCATGTCAAGCTTTCCTGTTCGAGGAGAATACTTCAAGCTCCGCCAACGAGCGCTACATGTATTTACCGAGGCTTTGCGAGTTCTTCAGTTCTTGTCCCTTCTCGAGGACCCCGCGCAAGCTCCCTCTTCTGACCACACTATCGAGTTCAACCAACGACTTGGAAATCTGATGAATGAGACCCAGGACTCGTGCCGCGAGGCCTACGAATGCAGCTGTCCCGAGATCGATGAGATATGCCAGATCGCCCGCGAAGCTGGTAGCTACGGAAGTCGACTGACTGGTGCCGGCTGGGGTGGGTGCAGCGTCCACCTTGTACCCGCGGACAAGGTAGATCAGATCAACGCAGCGTTGCTAGAGAAGTATTACTCCAAACGACAGGTCTCTGAGAAGGATATGGAGGGTGCTATTGTTGTCAGTCGGCCTATGAATGGAAGCGCTGTGTTCAAACTTAGCGGTGGAAAGATTTGAAGAGCCGATATAGTCAATTCTGATGAACTCTATAAATAAATATTTACTAGTATCAATTACGAAGATATAGGGATTACTATATACCGTACGGCGCAACTATATTGACATGTTAATTTCGTCCAATGCGAATAATTATTCTAATGTAAACAAAATTCGGCCGCACCACGCCACTTAAACTTAGGCATTGATGTTATAATATTCCTCTAAGTAGAGGGTTTATTGAAGTGAATAAAGAATGGGCTGAAAGCCAATACATATGATGGTATATACATGTTCTTAACCTAGAAGAACATCCCAACTGTGACTTGACGTTTTTAATAATGTTATAGACACCATTTTAACGCCGACCATATATGCCCAACAAAGAAAACCGATTCGAAGTCGTAAATTCCCAAAGCTATCCTTTCCCTAGCCATATTATTATTATTACTTAGTCCAGCCTAGGACATTCAGAAGACTGTTGCGAGGGTCGCCGTATGTCTCGACCAATAGATCCTTTTTCCTCGCCGCCTCAACCTCGGGTGTGTTTTGCTGGGCGAAGATATCGTCGAAGGTCACGGACTTCTGGTGTAGCTGCTTAGACACGTACAGGCCGACGAGGTAGGCAGAGCCCAACCAGACTATTGTTGGGAACAATGCTCTATATGGTTGGTTACGTATTAGTGACACGGGTTTCGGATGAGTACGAATGAGGGTTGCGACATACTTCTTGGCGGCTAGTGTGCCGCTCTTGGAGACTAGCGAGGCTGTCGGATGTGGTGCCCTCATGGCAATGTGCATGCGCATTGATGGTTGCATTATGATGGTTGTTTTGGTGTGGGTGGTTATAGATAGATGGAGGTGGTACTATTGGCGATGCAGTACTACTCTTAAGCGTCGAGAAAGATTAATATAGTTGATATTAATGCGGAATTGTTAACCTGATGACTTATATATGAAGTCCAGATGTATGATATGTGTGTAAATGTCTGTATATTAACACTGATTGTTGTGTGGTACGGAACAGAAGCATCTCACGAGAAGTGGCAATATAACCAACATAATATACCTACTCCTTCCCACCAGTTCAGATCCTTCACCGAGCCAAAGCCTCCATTCAATGTTTAGTTCCTCGCGTGAAATTCGAGCAATTTCCTAGTGACCTGAAGTTTTCGACCTGATCATAACACTCGCGAGCGTCGATGAGGTGATGCTTGGCCGGCACCCCCCGGCACCCTCCGACAAGCGCCGCGAGCCCGCCCGAACAGCAACGCGCAGGTGCCCACTGTGCCCACTGACGTAGTTCCCTAAGACGCCCGACAGGGGACCAATCCATCCTGCTGGGGCCAGCTGAAATCCTACTGAGGTGACAGTGGCACCACTTTGCGCGAACAGCCTCTGGCTTCGCCCAGCTCCCTCCATCCCTTCGTCGCTAGCCTTTTCGTAATAGGGCTAATGTTCTACCGCCTAACACCAATCCGGCTCCTCCCGATTTGTTTTCGCGACTGAGCGACGACTTTGTCACATTCATCCCAATAAGACGCTTATGTACAGTCACTTATGATATGCGAGCAAACAAAAATGATGCTTTCGGAAATTTACGAGTTTAGCGACGCGGTGTGCAACTTACACTACTAGTGTAGGTCAAATCAGGTGCTTTCGCATCGCTCCAGATTCCGAAGTCGTTGGTCAGCCTTCAATACGAACACCACTATTGGCTGGACTACGTATCATCGTGCGACTCCCGCTATATGTTGTTCGATTTGACCTAGATAGGACTAATAGCAGATGATTCACCTCTGATACACTCGGCCACCTATTCGAATTAGTACCCGTCTGTCTGGCTATCCTTCAGGTTTGTGCTGGTCTCACGAGGATAACTCGGAAAAATACACTATATTCGTACATAGTAAGATGAAGATAATAGGCGGGCGAGCGGACGGGGAAGACTCTAGATCCAATAGGCATAGCAACGAATGCTTCTCAAGACGCATTGTACAAGTCCCTGGTCATGTCTACAGGAGATGACGCTGAGAATAGGATTCACATATCTACCGTACGATCACAAGCTATTCTCCTTGACAGACTTCTGCAGGCAGAGCAATCTCAATGCCCTGATATCCTATTAGTGTTCCCAAGACATCTCGAAAATTCGATGCCCTCCCTTCCCTATTCCATCTCGCAATCTTTCGGGAATTCAAGCCAATCTGGCTGCTTGTTACGTATCATCCATAATCCATAAACAATTCGTACCTGTTTATCACACTATCTACTCCTTCTTAGCCTGGCCTTAGTGCTCTCGAACCTATTCTATTCATTGTATGCTCTACATCGCATTACAATACATACCTAGACATCTTAGACCAGCCGAGAGTCGCACCTTGATAATCATGGAAGCCGTGTTACTGAAGCATTTGAGATTTTCCTCAACGGATAGAATGCTACAACAGAATGTATGTATGTGGGTTACAAGTATAAGACTAATACAATATAGACAATGAAGATTTCCCGAAAGATCACGCGAGTTCTCGCATACCATAGCAAGTGAGCTTTGTAGTCCTCTAATAGAGAGTTTCGCTTAGAAGTTGGAGCCAGCTGTTATCTGCGAATCCGAAGCCACGCCCACATTGTTGACGACCACAGTGCTTCCAGAGTCGCTCGTGACACGAACATTCACGGTATCCGTTCCAAAACCGCTAGCGTTCTCGAAGAAGTTGTAATCCTGTCGTGTCGTCGCCTGCCACGTCAAGCCTCCATCCGTGCTGACCTCGAGCTTGGAGACAGGCTCATTGGCGTTCACCACCTGCATCGAGAACCAGTAGGCTGAGGTCCCTGACTTGTTGTGGAGGATAAGCGGGGATGATATTGGGCAGTCTACGAAGGTGTAAGAGGTAGATAGGAGGTCGGTGGATGAGGGCGAAAGGTAATCGAATGCGTTCTCGAAGAGATCAAGGTGGCCATCCTCACACTCCGGACACTTATCTACGATCTATTGGAAATGTCAGCACTCAACGCATAGGTGTTTACCGGTGCAGGGGAAACGAAATTGAACTTGGGAGACTAACCATAACGATGATCGACTTTCCGTTTGCAGTAACATCAAGACAGGCGCCGCAGTGTGCTGCAGAATCCCATTCCGCACCCGAAAATGCCGTGCCATATATTCCCGATGGGAGTGTGTAGGTGGAGAAGGAACAGGCGCCTCCGTTGAGATTTCCACCGTAAAATGTCGACTGTCCTGTCACGGCGGCCGATCCACCGACTGCTGCGGTTGACACTGACGATATCGATGTTGACGGTAGAGACGATGGTGTTGAGGAAGATGATAGACTTGATACTACAGATGCAGCCACCGGTACAGGGTCTACTACTGCGGTTGCCGTCGAGGCCGATCCTATCACTGACGCTGTTGTCGAAGGCTTCGCCTTTGTGCCGCCTGCATGTCTCGGGCAAGCTAAAGCGGCTGGCACAGCCAGCAGGGTGAGAATAGCACTGCTAGTCTTCATCTTCACTGAGACCGATGTTACCCTGGGAAGAATGGAACTGAATAGTATAGTATAATCTAGAGGCTATATTACAGACTACTAATGGCCACACGTTTCGTTTTATACCAAGATGCAGTGGGCATCGTTAAGGGGCGGCCCGCAGCAAATCTCAGAACTCATATAATCAAAAATGAATTCTTCCGTCTCTACAGTATTAAGGAGTGTGCATGGATAGATGATATCATGACATACTGAAACGACTTACTTAATCGAGAACCTCTTCCAATCTCCGCTACCCATATAGAAGACAACGAACGTAAGATAGATGGTATAGGAAAGCAGCCAGTGGTAGTCCAGACTGTTTACTGAGACTGTGCGCTAGAACTGAAGATGCAGCAAGGTCTTGACCGGGTTCCTGGGTTCCTGTAATTTGCTTCAAACCGCATCCCCCACTTACAAGGATCCTTCTGTAGAGGTAGGCGATCCGGATCGAGGAACCGAAGCTAATGAGATTGACTATACTGTCTATAAAATATCTTGTTGCCTCGAGAAATTCAAGCATCAGGGTAGGCAATCAATCTTATGCTACGACTGGGTATTTGTTATTGAACACGCCGCTGGAGCTTCACCGGCTGCCCGATATCTATTTATCATACTCACTGTATAAATGAGTGTTCCTGATACTACAGTATGAACGACTACTTCAATCTACTTTCAAGGGTACCCTGGTAAGGGTGGTATGATGATGTATAGTTGCTCTGAAACTAGCGGAACAAATATCCACGTGGTAGCCTATATTTTACTTTTTAACTGCCTATATGCGCAGTATCTTAGTAGTTGTACATTGTTTAAATCATTCTATAGTGACATATAGCAAAGTCATACCCGATAGTATATATTAGGTATACGTTTATGACTATGATAGACAAGGTATCAAGGCTCACGGAATTTACTTGCGGCATATTGATGTGGAGTACAAGGATAGCCCATTTAACAGGTTAATAGTAGATTCTGTTCCCGATATTCCAAGTCTTAAACCCGCCTCAACCAAGTCTTTTCAACATACCTATGAATGTAGCAATTCAATTCAAGAACATATGCGGACAAAATATTATTATTATATAGTCACGTCCGCTTTTTAACGGACTCTTAACTTCCGCACGCACATTATTTTCCAACCCCTTCTCATTATTAGTCGGAATTCTACTGCCGTCACTTCATCCTCAACCTCACCGCCAGACCCCTTTTCATGTGCCCATGCCTCTTGTAGCCCCGTGCTCCTCTCCTTGCCCCTCCGCAGCGCCCCGGCTAGTCGCGTAGCAGGACGATAGCTACGAGGCCCGTGGAGCCCGTCTGTGAAGTTAGTTTCGGTTTTCTTGTGTTATTATTTCTCCCGTTCGTTGGCACCGCTAGGTTAGTGCTAAATATAATAGCAATAGCATTACCACTTACTAGATAGAACGACGAACCCTCCATGACTGTGGAGGCAATTAGCTGTGTAGTTGGTCATGATGTCATACATACCTATATGTGTGTGTATTATGCATTTTTTCGGGACGTGCCGTAGATAGTTTGTATTTACAACTGGGTCACGGATCAGCACCAGGATCCACGGGAAATGGAACGTATTAGGGAGCAAATGGAGGTTGTCGTGGCATTGCGAAGACATGGTTAACTACACTTGCGTAATGATGTCTCTATCAGAGAACCTTTTTTTTTTTTATAGAAGCCTACAAGAGTCGTGTGTCTCTGGGCTACTTTCAGCGTTACTATCTTTGTGATGGTTTTTTCTTCCGAAAATATTATGCAGTTGTCTGTAATAGACCTAGATTATTATAAATCACATCGAAACAAGATGGCCCATTAAGTGCAGATCGAGGAGAGAGACATCTTAGTATGATTCAAACTAATATATCCTATAGGTCTATCTTAACCCATCTCTTAACTCATTCATAGCAACAACAGTTTGTATCGCGTTCCAGCGCTTGGGTCGCGGCAGTGTTGTGCCCGTAGCATATCATATCTACGTTCCTCATATTAACATTACATTAAAGTTGAATGGCAAACAAGCCAGCCAGACCATACGAACAGACAACAGTTAGCATGATCGGCTAATAAGTTTTGGCGGTCGTTACGACACGTATTCCGGTTGATGATTCCCGTCCTTTACGAGTGCCTGGCAAATCGGTGGGTGAATGTACCATTCCAGGCAGGGTACGTCTATACGAGAGGAAGTCAGTATTGGTATTTTATTGATACAAGAGCGGCGAAGCAGGATGAATTTGAAGTATCACTTACAGTATGCCAAGAGCCATCGTCATTGGATGTGCTAGTGGTCCAACTCAACACTGAGGTTGGTGTTGATATTGGTGTAGTGAGAGGCAGAGTCATTGTCCCATTCACTGATCCGGTCGAAGTTGGGTGATATAGACTTGACGTGGTCGAAGAGGATCGCGCGGGGGTTGTCGAAGGGATGCTAGACGACGAAATAGTAGTTGTTGGCGTTATAGTGTAAGATGTAGAGGTTGTTGGTGTCGGAGTAGGAGTCGGAGTCGGAGTCGGAGAGGGAGTCAATGTAGTTGTCACAACCTGGGTCGTAGGTTCAATGTCAATGACCGATATCGTACGCGTAGTTGGAGTGTCAGAAACAATCACGGTCTCTGTGACGGGCGGCGAGGATTCGATGACCGTGGTGGGTGCCGACGTCACGGTAACTGTTAGAGTCGTGTCTGCATCGCCTCCTTGCCCTCCGCTGCCGTCAATTGGAACAACCGAATAGGTAGGGCGAGCCGGGAGGGCTTCGGCAGCGGGTGTTCTTTTCCACAGGAATGGCAAGGCCGATGATGAGCTGCACAGTGAGGAAACAGCTAAAAGTATAGAGACAGGAAGGTTGTTGAGATGCATCTTGTTAGAGAGCTTCGTAGACTGTAGGGAGACTTGCTTCACATGCGATCTGGAAATAGTGCAAGCCTAGGACGCAATTTTGCAGCTTGAGAAACGATCTGCAGGACGCGATGATAGAGAGAGGAAATTTGTGCCTACCGTAGGGAAAGACATGGTTTTATTCAGAGACACACGGAAACCCGAAATAATGGGAAGGTTGGTAAGTGTGTTTGCGCATGTTGATTCTACAATGACTATATCAAATGGTGTTTGATTTCAAGGGTGGCTGGTGTGGGGTCCTGCGAGAGGCAGCGGGGAGCGACGCTCATTGGTCCATGGGTTATACCAGCCACCCAGAATATTCCTATTTCTGGAATAGCCATTTCACGCGACAAATAAGTGGTGGTACCTGCATTAGCGCTATTAAGTTGTCTCGACTACCCATTATAGGCTAGCGCATATGGTCCCCGAGCGGCGTCCATTTCCTTACAAAATTCTTATTCCATAGGGCTAGCTAAGTATTCGAACATTGTGTAGACGAGGTAGATAATATTATGTTCATACTCATATAGCCTAATATTGTTAACTTATAATTAGAATATTTCTTCGATTAGGGCTAAAGAGAAATTTTGGAAAATAAACTTGAAGTCTTCAAGATTTACAAGTACTATTTTGCATTTTATAGCTCTCTTAGGTACATAAGCTAAAGACCCACAACCATCTCATAATCTGTGGGATCTATCCTGATATAGATCAAGTTCATGAGAGGGGTAATATTGTTGCTTGTCGCAAGAGCTCCTCTTTTTTTTCCCAGAGAGTCATCGCACCTAAAGTTTGTAGATATTCCAATTGCACTTGACAAACGATAGAGGCAGCCAACAAGCCTACATAAGTACCTAGGTAGGTAGGGTATCCTGTACGAATGGTGAGTATACCGAGTGTGGCTTAGCGAGCTCTTAGCCGTGACAAGACCAGCGATTGGGCGGTGCTCACACACGACATAGCGGGGTACCTACCGCGTCACATGTGCTCAGTTATCGCAAAGCAGGCAGACATGCCAAGCTGCCCCGCGATCCTAAGAGGGCATGACGCAACAGGTGGTGTGGCGCTACGATGAACATTACCCGATAGTGCGAGGCGAAGTGGCTCTAAGCCTTCAATCATCTCATCATCTACCTACAACCTGCTATATCTACCCAACTAGTCTAGAATCCATAACTTTTCTCGATTGCCCTCACAATCCTTTGGAAAGCTTTCCTCTTTTCTTCATTGTTATTCCCTAGATTTTCTTCTACTACTACTACACTAGTAACACTACTACTACCATTGCGACCCCAACCACAGGTTGATCTAGTCGCAAACACAAAGCAGCCAGGACCACCTAAAATACTTACGCAGTATCTCCGCAACACCAACCAGTACCCGATTAGTCTTGTAAGACAAACCGGATACCAAAGAACTAGATGTACAATCAGCAATACCCTCCCCCGGGTCAATACCCAGGCCAATACCCACCTGCCCAAGGCCAGTATCCCCCAGCTCAAGGATACCCCCCTCAAAGTAGCAGCCCTTATCCTCCTCAGGGAGGGCAATACCCACCACCTCAGGGTGGTTATGGCGGTTATGGTGGTGGTGGCCCTGTAGAACTCCCTGGAAGCAGTGCCTATCCTCCACAAGGGAATTATCCTCCGCAGAATAGCAGCCCGTACCCTCCTCAGGGCGGTTATCAGTCATATGGGGCTCCGCCGCCGCATTCAGGTTACGGAGCTCCTCCACCAGGCCCTCCTCCGCCGGGTCCTCGTCCACCGGCCCCTTATGGCCAGTATGGTGCTCCGCCGCCTCAGCAATACGGCGCACCCCAATATGGGCCTCCTCCCGGCGCAGCTGGTGGTCCTCCCACCCAGCCTACTCTTGGCTACGGACCACCGCAGATCATACAGTGGGATGCAAGCCCCGATGCTCAGACTTTAAGAATGGCTATGAAGGGGTTGGGCACAGACGAGAAAGCTCTCATACGAGTTCTAGCCAATAAAGATCCGCTCCAAATCGAAGCCATTAAAGCAGCTTATTTCCGCCTATTTAGTCGCAGCCTTGAAAAAGATGTCAAGTCAGAGACGAGTAAATATCTCGAGCTTGGACTAGTCTCGATTATTTCAGGTCCACTGCTTCACGATGTGAATCTCTTGCACACGGCAATGGATGGCCCTGGCACAAAAGAAAAGGTATTGAACGACGTCCTGCTTGGACGAAGCAATGCGGACATGAAGGCCATCAAGGGCATGTACCAACACACTTTCAATCGCCCTCTTGAAAGAGATATCAAGGGCGATCTGAGCATGAAGACAGAAAGGCATTTCATGATCGTGCTTGGCGCTTGCAGAGCTGAAGACAGTGCGCCGGTTATACCACAGGCTGTTGATCAAGATGTTATGGAGCTTTACCGAGCGACCGAAGGCAAAGTGGGGACAGACGAGATGCTTGTCTGTTCAATTTTATCGACGCGGAACGACAACCAAATCCGTGCTATAAGCCAGACTTACGAGCAAAAGTTTAGGCGTTCGCTTGAAGATGTTCTCAAAAGAGTGAGTTATACATATCTTGCGAGTATGACACTTGGTAATCTCTGTGTGCTAATATGGTATTTCTGAATGCAGGAGTTTAGCGGTCATATGAGGGAGGCCTTGTTGTTTCAATTACGGAATGCAGCAGACAAATACATGCACGCGGCAACCCTACTTGAGGATGCGATGGCAGGAATGGGGACGAAGGATCAACTACTTGTCTCCAGAGTCGTTCGCTACCATTGGGATCGTCAGGCTTTGGAAAATATCAAGGGCGCGTATAAACAACGGTACAGAAAGAGTCTCGCGAGTCGTATTAGAGGGGAAACTAGTGGCGATTATGAAAGACTTATGGTCGCCTGCGTCGGGGAATGAGCGCTGAAAAGATGATTCTACAGCTGCTCAAATCTTGTGTTTTAGGTGTCGGAGTTTGACCGCTCTGTATCGAGCTTCATATGCCCGTTTGGGGTTGGGACTTGTTTGTCTTTGTTATAGTATGATACCAATACCGATCGATTACTTTGAACGCACCTAAATATAGATCGATACCAATTATATTCCAACCACACTCTATAAGCTATTATAAGTCGGCGAGCTAATCATATACCTATTAGTGAAGCTTTAGTATACGCATAGACCGATTACCTAATCTTTACTGATGGAGGTGTTCAGCTGCCAGCAAGTGGCATTTTCGGAAGATCGCTACCTATCTAGACTTAGTCTAAGTACGTAGGTAAATACTCGGTAATACCGGCAATGTTATCCATCGACAGGCATCATAGCCAATACAGAGGACCTACATACCTAGGCAAGGTTTTTTTAGGTAGTATTGTGGTATGTACGCACGCAGTATATTAGTCTAGCGATGTATTCCGTTACTATCTCCCGTAGACTCACGCACCACAAGTATTGTCGCATTGGTACACTTGACAGGTCGTTCGATTGTTCTATTATATCATGAAACTCGAGTATGAGTGAGTGCTTGTCCGAGACCGCATCTCAATGTCAGGTACTCCCAATCTGCGCTGCGAGTTGATATTGATCGGCGTCAATCCCGAACCACACACCCTGATTGGTTCGTTGTTCGCAATCTGATGCGGTTAGCAACCTACATACATACTCGGACAATATTGGTGGCCAACAGCGGGCCAAAGTTACCTATATACATGTACCTACTTAATACACCTCATCCTATCTCTTTCAATGGGACACTCTCCACTGTTCCTGTGCCTCTTCATACTCTATGATTGTACAATACTGTCTCCCTACCAAGGTGTATGTGTTTTGCGACGGAGTTGACAAACCGGAGGATAATGGCTCTTCGTTGAATACTCTCATAATATACTTTATCTAATTTAGCATATATATTTCCTGAACATGCTCTTTTCGAACACATTTTTGTTGTTACATTGCTCTTGTTTTATCGATTGCTACCATACTCCCTCTACTAACCGTTGCTTACCATGAATCTCGCACTCCAAAGCTCAATCGCCCAGGCTGCCATATCCGGTGCCTGTGTTTTGCTCTATCTTGTTCGTATCACACTACCCAAAGGACCTCAATGGGCTCGCTCTTTTGCTAAGGAAGAACCACCGTACGATGGCCATCCCAGGAGATGGACGTTATGGACGGCTTTGCTGCTAGTCTTGTCTATACTGGGTCTTATATCGTCCTCCCTAACCGCCCTGTCACCTTCACTCGACTGCTTTAAGCTGCTCGATATAGTGCCATGGGTTTCCGGCTTTTTTATTACCATAGTCGACCTCCCTAAAAGGACACCAAAGACATTACTAGTCATTTACGTTACCTCTCTTGCGTGCGGCCTTGTCGCACTCACCGCCAGTTTCGACGAAGACCATAATGTACACATACTATCAGTTGTTACTCTCGGCCTAACGCTGGCAACTTTACTTATTATTTTGGCAATGCCTATGCGCGACCCAACCCTCGACACTGCTGGTATTGCTAATAATAATAATCGCCCTACATCGGGGCTGAGAAGTCCCGAAGACAACCTGAGTCTGTGGCAGTTTATGACGGTGTCATGGCTGCGGCCGCTTATATCTCGCGGATACAAAAACCAACTGAACGACGAGGATGTATGGCTTCTTCCTTATGAGTTCCAACATAGGCAGCTGCACACATTGTTCCAAGAACTTAAGGGCCCTGTCTGGCTGCGGCTCGTGCTCGCTAATGGCCTCGATCTTTTCATTATTTCGACGCTCGGGATCTTAGAAGCCGCGGCAAACCTGTCGGCGCCGCTCCTACTGCAAAGGTTATTGATCTCCATAGAGAAAGGTCCCGAGTATAGGAAAGAATCTATCTTCTGGGCTTTCACTATGTTAGTTCTACGACTTGTTAGTACCCAGTCAGGTGTGTTTTCACTCTGGTTTGGTCGGCGGGCGTACGAAAGATCCCGTGGCGAGATGATAACCATGGTCTATGCGAAGACATTAGCACGCAAATCTTATGGCCAACAGACGGAAGATGGAGAACACTCTCAAGATAATGGTCCCGAAAATGGGCACGAATATGAAAATGATGGAGCTGGTATTGACATCGACGAGGAGACCCCTCTGTTAGGCCGCCAGCCTAAGTCAAGTCGTTTCACACGACTACTTGAGTTCCTGAGGTTTCGCAAAGCTAGCTCACTCAAGAAGGCCAAGATCCCCTCTCACCAACCGGCGACGATGGGCAAAATTCTTAATCTGATGAAGTCAGACGTTTACGAGGTAGCGCAGCGTTTTTGGGATTTCGCCGGGCTCATCACCACTCCTCTACAACTAGTCCTCGCGCTTGTTTTTCTCTTGAGATTGCTTGGCTGGTCCTGTCTTCTCGGTTTAGGATGGTTTGTTATCCTTCAGCTTTTAAACGCAGGTTGCATTCGACGGCTCTATCTCAACGAGAAGCTCCGGCGCGCTGCATCAGATGTGAGAATCAATGCTACATCCCAGTTTATCGCAGCTATACGACCCCTACGATGGTATGACTGGCAGCAAAAGTGGCTGGATACCATCATGGAGTCTCGTGCTGTCGAACTACATCTCAGGATAATCACAGGCCTATGGAGCATAGCTATTAGTGGCACTAATCTATCTGGCAGCACACTTTTCCCTGTATTTACGTTCTTCGCTTACACATATATCGCTAAACAGCCTCTGACGGTGGATACGGCCTTTCCTGCTCTCCAGCTATTCTCAATGCTTGAGCTTAGCTTGAAGGAAATTCCAAACTTGGTCACAGTGCTTCTCAATGCGTATGTTTCGTTAGATCGTCTCGAGGCATTCATGGCGGAGCCGGATAAGGAAGAGAACGACGCTGATGAATCAACGTCCAATGTTGAATTCCAGGACGCAACCTTCGCGTGGCCTACTAATCACAAGATTGTCTTGAAAGATTTAAATCTCCATTTTACCACCGGGCTTTCTATTGTATGTGGCAGGGTGGGCGCGGGAAAGACTGCCCTACTTCAAGCCAGTAAGTGCCATCCACAATATTTTCCACCTCTTATAACGGTTTATTATTCGATGCGATCACCACGTGGGCCCAAGTTTTATGCTATAAACTCTACTTGCTCCATACCCAAGGATCATCTTGATGACAAGGGCCATGACTAATTCTCGGTGGTGTAGTACTTGGTGAACTAGACAAAGTTAAGGGTGGATGTGTTCTGCCAAATCAGATGGTGGGATATTGCGCACAGTCTCCATGGCTTCAGAATATGAGCATTCGGGATAACATTTTGTTTAACTTCCCATATGACCCCGTTAGATATAAGAAGGTAGTGGACGCCTGCGCCCTCACGCCCGACCTTGCCACATTCACACACGGAGATTTGTCAGACATCGGAGAGAACGGCATTGGGCTCTCGGGTGGTCAGAAGGCACGAGTAGCGTTGGCCAGAGCTGTCTATAGCAATTCGCCGATTCTACTACTCGACGACCCTCTTGCTGCACTCGATCATGGAACAGCTGAGTCCATTGTACACAAGCTGTTCCGAGGGCCCCTGATGGAAGGTCGTACTATAATCCTCGTTACACATCGAGTAGATCTCTGCGCCCACCTCGCTGATCAATTTGTCGAAATCGACAAAGGACGCGCCCGCGTCCTAGACTCAGACGAGATTTCCCAAGAGATCAATATACTAGCTACGGAGCAGGCTGCGCTCAATCTGGCTCACGAAGAGGACACCCACGCGGCTAACGCAGAAGAAGACAATACCGCAATACCGGACAAGTTCATCGCAGACGAACACCGGGCATCCGGCGGCGTTGTGGCAAGAATCTATTGGATCTACATAAAGGCTGGGAAGATCAGGTGGTGGATTCTAGTGATCGCTCTTTTCTCCAGTTTCCGTTTCACCCGTATATTCAATGCATGGTTCCTGAAAGCGTGGGGCGAGGGATATCCGTCAGTAGAGGTGTCTACTCTCACTGCTTGGGGTCTTGGGGACGGAATATTCGATAAGCTCCCGAGCCCGGCCGACAACGTGACACCCTGGCTTATATATTACGCAGCCTTAGGTGTCATCATGACTGTCCTCTATACACTTACACAATGCGGCCTACTTTTAATCTTATATCTTGCGGCTAAAAACTTATTCGGGAGAGTCCTATATCAAGTCAGCAGTGCAACATTCCGGTTCTATGATACTACACCCGTTGGGCGGTTGATGAACCGTTTAACGGCTGACATAGGGATGCTAGATGGAGGGATGATTGCGCCGTTACAAGATGTCACGTTCTGGTCCATCAACTGGCTCACCAGTATGATTGTTATTGCATCCATTACACCCACGTTCTTCGTCTTCGCGATCGCCATGACCTTATGGTTCACCTACATATTCAACCTTTTTATTCCCACGTCCCAGAGTCTAAGACGACTGGAGATGGTGTCACTATCGCCTTTAATGTCTAATTTCGGCATTTTGTTAGAGGGCCTAGCAACGATCCGGGCTTTCAAAGGACAGCCACATTTCCAGAACAGAAACATTGTCATCACAGACAATTTCCAGAAAATGGACCACTTCTATTGGAGCCTGCAGGCATGGCTACAGTACCGATTCGATGCCATCTCGGCGATATCAACGTTTAGCCTGGTGTGCCTATCCCTGTACCAGAATCTATCGCCCGGGCTGACGGCCTTCGTCCTCGCTACGGCATCACAGTTCGTCGACGCCACGCACGGGATCTGCAGGGCGTACGGGAAGCTGCAGATGGACTTCGTGTCCGTGGAGCGTGTCGTGGAACTCCTCGATCTCGAGGAGGAGCCCGTCGGCCACCTCCAGCCCCCGGCAAGCTGGCCCTCGTACAGCGACGACATCACCTTCGACGACGTGACGCTCAAGTACGCCCCGCACCTGGAGCCATCCCTCAAGGACGTGTCTTTCACCATCCCCGGCGGCGCGACCTGCGCGGTGCTCGGCCGCACGGGCTCGGGCAAGTCGACGCTCGCGCTCGCGCTCCTCGCCACGATGCACCCGGAGCGCGGGCGCGTGCGCGTGGGCGCCGTGGACATCGCCGAGGTGGACGTGCACGCGTGGCGGCAGCGCGTCAGCTTCGTCGCGCAGGACCCCGTGCTGTTCCCCGGCACGCTGCGCGACAACCTGGACCCGCTCGCCCTGCACGGCGACGCCGAGTGCGAGGCCGCGCTGCGCCGCACGCTCGGGCCCGGCTGGGCGCTGGCCTCGCGCGTCGACGACGGCGGGCGGAACCTCAGCCAGGGGCAGCGGCAGCTCGTGGGCATCGGGCGCGCCGTGCTCAGGCGCAGCCCCGTCATCGTGCTCGACGAGGCGACGGCGTCCATCGATAAGGAGACCGCTCTCGCTATTCAGGACGTCCTCCGCGACGAGCTCGCGCGCAGCACGGTCATTACCATTGCGCACCGCCTCGAGGCCGTGCGCGATGCTGATTATTTCATCCGGCTCGATGGCGGGCGCGTCGTTGAGGCCGGCCCGGCGTCGAGGTCGTGAGGTCGCTGATTTGCTTATGAATATCTCAAGCCTTGAGCCAGGGAGGAGGAAAAGCAAAGGACGAAAAATGGAGGAGAGGATATATGATGATTATGATACTTGGTGTGCGATATGTCTGGCATGTTGGACAGACAGGCTGTTTTGGATTTGGATTTGGATAAAAGTTTCGTTTGGTACACTCGGCTAGACTGATTCTTGGAGGGTAATCCCCTTAGTTTGTTATGTCCCCTTTTTACTCTTTAGATGGGCACATGGGCTTAGGTGGCATCGAGAGATATATAGTTTACCTGTTTCTTTTGCTAGGTAGGATTTTTGGCGTAGTTTGTATCGTTTGATACATCGGTCAATTCAACTTACCTCCCCTACCTATTTATGACAACTCTGTTCTCCCTTGATAGGAGCTGGAGACACCAGAGACAGGAAGCTCACCTGTTGAGCAGTTCTAGCTTTGAAATTATGGGTAGCGTGTTACTAGGTCTTAGAATAAGAAACTGGCGAGAGCGTCAGGTTTCGGAAACTACAGCAGTATATGAGTACCAAGTTTCACATGAGCCTATGATCGAACTATCACCACTAGAGCTCTAACAAAATAAATTCTTGTCGGTTATTGCTGCGCAATTGGGGATGAGAAGAAACGTAGCTGTGAGGGAGTTTCGTTTACCATACTTGGCGTCCTATTTAGTGCCAAAGTAGCCTCACGCGACAAGTTGTATTGGCCCTGTCATAATGCAACCCCAAGAGTTCTAAGGCTCTCGCGATTAACACGGAGAGCCGCAATACCCAATAATTGAAGGTATTTAAGATGTGAATAAATGGAATATTTATGGCAGTATTCTAGGAATAGTTACGCGTTGCCGTGGCTGATGTGAGATGACACGGAGAGTTTGGGGCCCTCCTGTACAAGCTGGCAACCAAACAGAGGAGCTAATGATACCTGGTTTTATTTACCAATGAGGAAGTAAGGTGGAATCTCATCCAGAGATGGAAAAGTATGAAGAAAGTGCTACTTATTATCTCATCGGTCTGATATTGAACGTGTCAGATGTGACTGACGGCTCTCATAAAGGCACCTTATGGTTTCTACGAAAGCTAGTTGGCTACGAATCTTGTAGCCCAAAGAAAGGGTAGACTGTATCTGTTTCAGTGCTTTGCTGATCTAACATTGGTTGAACAAGACGGATGACTGGTCTCCGGCGCATTAAAATGCACCGAATAAGTACTACTTCATGCAAGTGAGGTTTGAAATACCGATAAATAAAAATTCAATATATTGGTGGTTGTGTGATATTATACATGTTACCTGAGTTGACTTCATGTGATGAAAACTAATAATAATTACCCGACCGATACCCGGCGTATATTTTTAGCCGAATTTATGTCGATTACTCATGCATACTTACACAGAGTAAAGTACATGCTGAGTATATTACCATCTTATCCTTGTCACCATCGTCGCCCCCACCGCTCACCTTTTTAATAGATATCATGGTGAATCAATTGTAAATTAAGCCACCTTGATTAGGAATGGGGGCTACTGAGTGAAAGAGTTAGGTACGTACCCATGCATATTTACCCGTTGACCTTAGAGAGAATCAATGACAAGTTTCAACTATGAGGAACTAGTTTAAACAGAACCAGGATTTCATTTTCCTAAAAGGAAGTGTGCTTTGTTTTACTCCGGAGCATGCAGTGCCAAGTCAGTATGGCGCATGTTGTACTAATGAATTGTCTTACACATAGGTACAGGTCGCTATCTTGAACACTTAAAGCTCGGGGGACTTGATGTAGTCTGTATGCGAACGTCGAGCTACACAGTAGACCATCTAATTGCCTCCATATTGTCCTCTACAGGACGCCAAATAAGGCCTTGCAGTAATACTTGTTGAATAGAAAGAAAAGTGTCAATTAAATAGTTTAGGTAGCAGTTGCTGACATACCTTGCTTAAGCGACAAAATTGTCCTTCACTTTAAACATCAGCAGGCGCAAAGTACATAGGCATGTACCTAAGTTCAATGTATACAAGTATCTACATACCTAGATGGTACTCTGTAGACATATTAATATTGACCAATGATAACATAGGGGTGGTCTGGAATAAGTAATCGAGGAGAAGCTGGTCCTATTCTACAAAAGTTGCCAGGCTTGCTACATGTAGGTAGGCCCATGAGGAGTGCGCTGAAGGTACTTAACCTAAGGTACCTAGTATTAGGTAAGGAAGGTGGGATGGTACACTAAATCTATACCTAGGTAATAATGTGGTATTCATCCGGAGATTAGCCCACAAGCTGCAGCTAACTTGGGTTTTACCTGCTAAAATAAGTGCCTCATTAGTGCCAACATTATTAATATAACCAATCATGTATGCTAGACTTATAAATAAGTGGATCGTCCTTTATTTTTTAAGTTAAGTCTTTCATATAAAACAGATGGGCCCTTGTTTTTCTGTAAATTAAATTAGCAAAAAATCCAAATCCCAGCTAAACCCTTCCCTACTTCAGTAAGTAGTGCAGCCTACTTACTATCTTTACTTTTTAATGTGTTGCTTTTGTCCAACCCGACTACCTATGAGACTCCTTCCCCCAAGGCTGTGATTGCATGCACATCTATATTCAGCACGCATCGGTTTTAATACTTCTGCAAGAGCGATTGGCAAGAAGGCATCCGTGCTAATTGTTGACTAGGAGGTCTTTAGCACGCCTTCTAAGTTGTTTAGTCGATGGTAGACTGGTAGTGGATCTGCATTCACGTTCACCACCAACAATCCTTCCTCTCTTCCTAATCGCCACGGCTGGAGGTGTTGGAACACGCTACACAACCTACCAACGCCTGATAAAGTGCATTTCATCACTAGAAAAGGGCAATTTTGCAACAAACGTGCTTTTTTTTTTTTTGAACACCAAGCTCTGCCTCTGACTGCTTTGCAACAAGCAACAATCAATGGGCACGCGTTACCCTACTACAGGCTTCATAAATTTTAGGGTAACTACAGGCTTCATAACTTTAACAAACGCACGTTCGTACGTTCTAAAAACGTGCCCTCCTCTTCAATCGCCTTTGAGCATACCTTTTCGCAGCAGTCAAGGGGGGGTAATTATGGAGGGAGCAAGAGCACCATCGACAACGACCCCCGGCTCAGACCTGCCGGAGGGATCACCAGCAGCGACAGCCCGAGAAGCTTCGCAAACACCGGGGCGCGACACAATGCAGCTTCAGCCAGCAGCCGCAGCCCCAGCCGCAGACTCAGAGACTGTGCCTAATGGAGTCAAGGTCAATGGTGTAGATAGTAAAGGTACATCATCTCCATCAACTGCCACTCCCGTACTAGAGTTGGCGAGACCAGCATCTGGAACACCACTACAGCCTCTCCCAGCACAACTATCAAGTGTACAACCAACAATTGCACAACCGTCAACTACACCACCATCAACTACACCACCAGCATCAACACTACCAGCATCGACACTGCTACCTTCAACACAGCCATCATCAATGCACCTGCCTTCAGAACAACCACCATCAGCGCAACTGTCACCAGTACACTTGCCACTGACTCAACCGCAAGCAATCCCACAAGTGCTTCATGGCCAACCTGGACCCTTACAAGCTCCGCAACCGTCGCCTCAAGTTGCCCTAGGGCCCATATCTAGCATAGCTGCTCCTTCAAGCCATGCACCGCCCTCTTCACCAGCTGCCCAGCCTAACCGGCAGCACAGGGAGACAAATAGGGTCCCTAAGAGGATTCCCTCTCCCGAACTCGATCATGATGTTCGAATCCCGAGGTTCAATAGAGATCTCTCCCTTCTTGCCGATTCTGTTCAGCAGTCATGTCCAGAAGCTGTTCGGCGAGTCATCAGAGATAAGTGGGAGAAATGCATCATGGGCAGCGAGTTTCACCACGCCTTTCTTGTAAGTTCATCATCATGCCCTGTTCTGCTCGATTCCCCTAAGTTCATATCTATCTTCATAATATTTAAATAGCTAGTTGATTTACGTCACGTTGGCTCTTATGGCAGTTGATACATTTTAATGCAGCTCCTTTCATAACAGCAACCTTCTGGCAATTTCCTACCGGCTCTATAGCGAAATTTACACACTAACCTCGTTATAGTTGAACGCAATCATACACCACGCGAGTGGGACTATAATGCGTCGTGCAGTTCGTGACTTCGGCCAGAACATGGTATGGGAATCTAAACATGAGATTGCTGCACACCTACGACCACAGGATATAGACGAAATTGCTGCTGTGATCCTCGAAAAATGCAGCGATCAGTTTCTCGACCAGGTCTTAGAGAAACGGCTCAATACCATTGACGCCCGGTCTTTAATTAATGCTCTTGCTCGAGCCGAGCGCCTTGGATACGAGAATAGTGACATACTAGACGATCAACAAGCGAAGGCAGCTCCTACGGCTCAAATACAGAGCCCGACGTTTGCACATGTCAACCAAATCACCAGCACGCCATCTCAACCTCCAGCTGCTGCTCTTACGCGAGGTCCACTACCATACCAGACACAACCTATACAACGTGTGTCTCCTACCACTGATCTTCAGTGTCGACTCTGTTGGCGCAAATTCCAGAACACAAAACCTTATGAATATGTAAGTTTTGCTTATCATCGTGACATCACGGCCTTAAACTAATCCATGATAGCATGTGCAAAAGCAGATATGTATGAAAGTGAAATCTGATGCTCAAAAGTACCAGCACTGGTGCGAAGAGTGCGGTGCCGGCTTCACGACTAAGGTCGGTCAACAATATGTGAGTCACTTCGTATTCATGCTTGTAAAAAAGGGATACTTATATTTTCTGGAAGCATACAACAAATGCAGTATGTGGTCTCCACGCTACCGCAGCGGCAACTCCTAAATCCCAAGCAACAACGCCTATAGCAGAAGCGCACCCACCCGTATATCCTGTCTATTCGAATCCTCCGACACAATTACCAGTACCCTCCTCTCAGACTTACTCGACACCAGTTCGGCCTCACCTTGACCCCATGGAAACCCCGAGTTCGTCTCAAGATGATCCTTACCGTCATCTTACGCTACAACGGAGAGCCGAGCTAGATGAAGAGTTGCGCCAGGCTGAGATGAGCTATGCGCCACGATTTAAAGAAGCAGAGGGAATTGTTGATCCTGTAGCACGGAAAGCTAAGATGGAGTCTCTGCAAAACACGTTCAGCACTAAACAGAGTATGGTTAGAAAAAAGTATGGGGTTCGGCTGAGAGTGAGGCGCACTCGAGCTGTGATTGACGAAGAAAGATCGCGTCTGGGTCTGAAGCACAGCCTCAGCTCTCCAGGACCCACGCCCGAAATGCCGTCTGTCAAACGGCAGAGAACCGACGACGCCAATCTCAATACAGTCCCACCTTATCATATCGGCCATGAACCCGCAGTGCATATTCCTGTTCCTCCCCCCGCAAATCTTTTGTCCGTGTCCGAGATGAACAATTCGGGGCTGGGTGGCTCGACTGCAACCGCTGCTATGGCCGATCCAACCGCATCCATGACGTCAAGTCAACTACCTTTCGCTGAACAAAAATCGCCATCGAATAGTCTGTCGTCTTTACAGCGAAAAGGTTATAGGGTTTCATCGCATGTTGGACAGGCAACTCAGGCTGCGCCTGCCATTCCGGTCCAGCGGAATGGCTCGGCCTCTGCGCCAGTAGTATTGGATGAATCTTCAGACGATACAGATACAGACGAGGACATCCCAGCGACCGTCCCGCCAAAGAAGGTTTTGTGAGGCATCCACTCTACGGGTGGCTGCATTCTCGCTCGCATCGGTTCTTCTAACTCTAGAGTTCTATTTGCGAGGCGTTCGCTCGGAAAATTTCCGGTCAGCCCATTCGGGCTTGTAGGATTATATCTTCGGGTTGTATGATACTAATTAATGGCGGGCTCTCGGAGCGGGTAACTGTTGTGCATTTTCGTTGGCATAATATGCATTTGCAAGGTAGTGCCACCCAAAGCAATCTGCAGGCTGCGGCACGACATTTCGCGATGATGATACTTGAAATGCAGCCGAAAGTGGGCCTAATACCAGAGAAAAAAGGGGAAGGGGGGTTCTGTTTGAAGATCTGATCCGCAGCTGGATCTGACCTTCGCGCATTGGCATTTCCAGACACTTTTGGCCCCCGTCTATTGAGGGCCATAATACTACATAGATGCCTTGCGAGTACAAGTACATAGCTATACTGCATCGTTCGTAAACTACGAGTAGCTAATAATTCGATGCAATTAATTACAGTTTGACTAGTGAGGACTTCCGTACCTTGCGTGTTCGTGTTCACACGTTTAAGTTACTACGAGCTGAACATTTGCTGAATACTAGATAGGCGGTAAAAACCTACTATTTTTAGAATTTTATTTACGGGTTGAGGTATCTATCGTGCTGTACAAACAAAGCAAGCCAACCAGCATCTATAATACAGATGCCCAATCCGACGCGTGTGAGCACACTCACGCTCTCCCTGTTTCCTTTCCTATGTACACAACCGTACGCTCTTCCTAAGGGTAATGCATTCTACCTCTTTCCTCATCGAACGCCGGCTACCTAGGGAGAAATGACAGTATGCTTGGTATCATCGATACATCAATCCATAGACGCAAAAAAAGGGACCTGGGCAAAAAGGTGGTTAATTTTATAAATGTGAAGTGAAACTGGACTGGGTGTGGGTTTTCCGGTTCCTTGACAACTAGGTTAGGACACTCTAATAATCATAGAGAAACATGATTGTCCGGATATGGCAATGGATTGTTCATATCAGCGGCATGCTGACACGAACCAAGCTGGCTGATATGATTTGCTGTTGCCGAGTAGGCCTACGCCTACTCTTTTCGGCGCTTGGGAATAGCTTTATAGAATAGATAGCCCGACACCGACATATACATAAGTCTTCAGGGTCCCATTCCCACAGCGTTCGTTTGGCCGCACACTTAGCCTGTAACTCTCCTAACCCAGAGTGTCGTGGGCTCGTACTCGGCGTCGCGATCGAGGCGCTTGTACGCCCGGTGGAGCTTGAGTCCCAGCTCGTAGGACTGGCGGTCGACGTCGGCGAGCTGGGTGCGCAGGTTTTCGACCGTGCGCTTCTCGCCCTCGCGCTTGCGCACGACGGCCTCCGACGCCAGGATATGGTCCGTCGGCATCATCTCCGTGATCTTGCGGATCGCGGTGTTGATGTTGATGCGCCGGTTCCCCAGCGCCTCGAGCTGCGCGTTGAGCTCCGTCACCCGGTCCTTGGCCGACGCCTCCGGCGGGGCTGGAGGCAGCGACTTGTCGAGCGACCCGACGGATGCCACGCTGAGCGTCGAATCGTTGCCCTCGGGTATGACCTGTGCCAAGGCGCGCCGCCCGGCAGGCACGGCCTTCGCCGCTATGGCCGTTGGCGAGGCGCTGTAAAATGGAGATTCTAGGTTGATCTTCACCGGCGCTACGGGGGGCGATTTCGGCGCTTCTTCGTATCTTGAGACGGTGGGTCGTCCACGGCCGAGTATCGATATCTCTGGGAGTAGCTTGGGGGCGGGTGTAGGCGTGTCTAGTTGAGGGGGTATGGGCAACGGCGGCGCGTCTAGATCGATACTGGCTCGAGGAGTAGAGGTATGGTTTGACGTTGCATATGTGGTGATACTGAACCGGGAGGGTGGCTGTGACCATTCGCCAGAAGGGCCCCCACTAGGAGCTTGTAGGGGAGCCGGATCGTAGTGTGTGTACTCGGGTGATGGAGAAGGCTCGGGGTGTTGTTGACCCGATGGTAGTTTTGCTGGTTTCCTACGTATTGCTTTTGCGTTTGAAGTAATCTGCGGCGGCCGCGTTTGTGAAGCGATGGCAGGAGTTGGTTGCTGTCCTAGGGGGCGGTTGGCTCGAATGGCATCCCCTGAGAAGGGAGGGGTTGGGTATGCTGATTGCGCATTCGAGGTAATATCGGGCGACTGTGGTTGTCGTAGTGACGACGCCGCACCTAGATTCGCGGCGCCACTCCTACCATGCTCAAGCGGGGGACTTTGTGTGGCAAGCTGTAGTGGCGATGAAGCTGTTTCAGACCCGTTAGACTCGATAGGAGAAAGCACGGGGAAACCTGGTCCAGCCCTCTTACCACTCCTCAGCGGAATTTTTAACGGCGCGACATGCTTGTTGTCTTTCACTGGCGGAACAATATTTGTTCGACCGCTAGCTCCTCTCCACTCCGGCCGTGCTGCTGGTTCGGGCTGAGGACTGGCACTGGATTGTCGCGGTAGACGTAGACGGTCGCGAAAAGAGGCTGGATTCGGTTGTGAGGGCCTGCCTTGGGCGGAGGAGGATGGTGATGTAGACGCTGCTCGGTTCGTAAGGTCATGTACATAATCGTGAGGGTTCACCTGAGACGGGCGGCCTTTTGTGCTGGTTGTAGGCTCACCGGTTCCAGGGTCCCAGCGCACGTCGTGACCGTAAGGCCGTTGCGGCGTGGTTCGGTCGCGTGACTTGGATTCGCGTAGAGCGTTCATGGCGGCGTCCGAGTTCTTTCTGCGCTCGCGGCGCATCATGGGTATATTGCTCCGAGCTTCAGTTCTCTTCGGGGCCGTAGTAGACTCCATGGTGAGTTGGGATGTATCGACGGTTTCCTCGATGGGAGAGACGTCTCCAGGGTACGGCCTAGAATAAGCAGACACTATGTCAGCGTCATAAAAGTCGGGCATTTGAGATCCCAAGATTGCCCAAAACGGATGGCCACGTGAAACGCCATGCTGTGTGCATTCGAGATTCAATCCAAGGGATCGAAGGAATGCTAGGTGCCACACTAAAGCGAAACACTGCCCACGCGTCGTCGTCCGTACTTCGTTCTTAAAACAGCCCGACCGCCTTCTATTCCGTTTCCGACCCATTTATGCCTGCCATGCATTTATACCTTACACCACCATACACAAGCAGAAAGCAGAAATCAGATTTGCTTACCCTTCTCTCGGTGAAGCGATATCAGGTGAACTCGGCGGCGATATCTCGAGTGCGCCGGAATTCGCAACCTCGTCCCTCAATTGACGCGCCGCAAAGACGGCGGCCTCGGGCGAGGGCTGCGAATACACGGAGGATACTGGGCGGCCATAGATGGAGTCACGCTGAGAGCCTCGGCCTGTGGGGGGCGGCTGCACGGGAGGCGCTGTCAAGTAATTTGAGCTCTGTTGTTGCGCACTGCGATGCTGTGGTGTCAGCATCTTGACAGAGTAAAAACGAAGGTAGGTGGATGTTGTGTGGTAGTGTGGTTGTGTTAGTGGCGGTTTATAAGCGCTGTTCGGCCAGCGAATATGTAGAATAAGTAGCAACCTCTAAGCTAGGAAAACAATGCACGCATTAAAAAGAAATAGGTAGAGAAAGAAAAGGGTGAGTAAGTAGCACAAGAATCGAACAACAATAGGGTATGTGTGTACAACAGGTTGTTGATAGGTATAGATGACAGGTGGTGGGCGCAGGTTGGTTGTTGTCAGCGAATCGTCAAGACGTCAAAACCCATGCTCCCTCCCGCACTCGCATTTGCGTTTACGTCGAGATTCAGCCCGCTCACCCATCGTCTGTGTTAGTTGGGTGCCTAGACCAGAAAGCGCCTAGATACCTACGGTAGGCACAGAGTAATTCGCTGGCGTGGTGTCGGCGTCCTGGACAGACTTGGATAAACCATGCAGAGCTACTGCAGGTGGTCGATTTCTGGGGTCCGTTATCTTCTAAATTAAGGACCTGCTTTCCCCTGGCGCGAACTCCCCTCTCGCCCGCCTGTCATCAAAGCTTATCGTGGGGACCTCAGCTGAGTACTGGAGTTGGGAGCCGTACAGCACAATCATCATGCATGCATTCAAACATTCACCTCTTCACCTCTTTCTAGGAGGTATGCTGTGCTGTGCTGTGCTCTGCTCTGCTATGCCGTGTGTTGTAGGTAGGTATGTCGTAAACGGGCCGCCACTCATTCGACCCCCGTCCCTCACCTTCATCCCACGTCCGGACATCAGGGATGGTATGAGTCGCCTACGGGTACTGTGTGGCATCTCTTGGGGGATGGACAGAATAGGTGGATAGTGTACAGCATGCAATCCATCCATGCACGCAATATATCAAACTATTTGCACGCCGCCACTTCCTCCCAGCTCGTGTATTGGTTTTGTGGTGTTGTTGGGGGCAAGACGAGGAGTGAGGAAAATGAAATAGGTATAGGGCCATGAATGAATGAATGAGTGAATGTACTTACTTCTCAGAGAGGTATTGGGCATCTTGTGGCGGTCTCCAAGCCGCAGGGCCCCCTCGGACTGCATACTGATACTGACTGTTTCCGCCGCTAACGCCTCTGGCTTTCGGTATCGACGGCGACGATGAGTGTGCGTTCTGCCAGGCCTCCAGCTTCTTCCTGCTTAGGGTGGGCGTGGTCCCCTCTTTCTGCCGAAAACGATCCCACATGTCAACGGCAATATGTAGACGAAAGCTTGTTGGTTGTTCAGGTTATCGTTTTGGGATGTGCCCTTCGCCCCCAAAATGCTAGCTACCTAGTTGGGCTTGTGCGTATAGGTCGGTAGTGTGGATCGATCATGAGAGGGGAGAGAGAAGACAGAAGAGGGAAGAAGGAAGAAAAAAGAGGGGAGAAAGACGCGAACAAATGCGTTTTTTTAAATCTGATGTTGCTCGGCGGAATTACCGTGTATCTATCTCGACACACACACACATCGATGGAGGCGGCTGAATGTTGAGATATGTTGTTGGCGGTTGCTGGTCGACGGTGAGCCGGGGGTTATTTGTTTTTAAAGAGTGGTTGCTTGTTGCACTCATGACGTGCCGCGCGCTTCAGTTTAGCGTTAGCGGTACCTAGGCTCTTAGCCGTAGGTATTGGCTGTGTTCTGTACGTACAGTATGCATACAGGTATTGGCCGCAGGTATTTATTTAGTCGAGGTCTTTGGTTAAGATGAGTAGAGGGATATGCTGTACTCGCTTTACTTAAGCTTTCTTCTTCGCGCAAAATCCGTATGAACAAATGGATCCTATTTGACCTAGACGGTTGGTTCCATGTCACGCTAGCAAAAGGGGATCAGTGGCTGCAGATTGGGCTGCTGTAACCGTATCGACTGCCTGAACTACTACTTGCAGTGCTACAGCGAGACATATGCGCATGTACGCATAGGTAACCCACATACTATGTACGTAGAGATTTTGAACACCTCTCCCGGTCTCTGGGGGGTCTGGGGCCTCGGCCACCCGGGCTCAGGAGTTCGGATTGCGGTGGGGCCCAATGGGAAGTTTGAAGATCTATCTAAGCAATCAGAGAAAATCAAACGAGAAGCTATTTGCCTTGGATTTCTCAATGGTGCGGCTTGCTTGCTCATGAAACTATGGCATTGTCTCCTTCCCACTTACATGCCGCCCATCTCCACTATTACGTCTCTACACCTGTGACCTACATACAAGTATGTACTGTACATACTTACCTAGGTCTGTACATTAGGATGATGTAGGTAGGTGGCGTAGGCTGTAGATAGGGATGTCGTGTGAGCGGTATGTAATCTATACTGGTAGTAATATTAAAAATTGGAAAATTCATTGAAAGTCGACGTCACCCGATGTACAATTTTCGTACTGTACTGTAACATCATCCATCGTTATTGATTGGCTCTCACTAATTTCCAGGAACGTTGATAGCTGAGCTACACATGCACAGGCATTCGTTCTCGCCGGGGCAATCGGATTAAAGTCCCCTTCGCTATCTTCACTAAATAGCTCTGCACTATTCAAACAAGCGCATAATCGTTTCACATTCCCGACAACATCTAACCTACTACATACTACACTAGGTAGCGTAAGTAATGCCAGGGGTGCGCTCGGTATTATCTTGCGAGTGAAGCTTGGTAGAGTTCTCGTTTATTCGAGGGGCAAGTAGGTAGGGCCTGATGCGTGACCGTGCTATTCGTGGATCAACCATCTCGGTACGCATCCTTTCAAGTGTTAGGTAACTCAGTGTTAAATATCCGATCCTAGGCAGCTGAACCAAAAAGAAAACTCCCTACCAGCATATGCAGCCTTTCCTAGTCCATTTTCGAATTTAACTTTTATATATGGCAGTTTGCATGCATGTGCCTCTCTATGTGGCTTATATGTTGACAGTCAACACATGTATCTAGGTGTTCCAATAATCGTGAGCAGGCAAGAGCGTTTTAAGAGCTATTGGAGAGAGGATCGACCACGATAAAGGCTATGGCTTTGCAGCAACCACAACCGGATTTCAACGCAGTATAAACAAAGTTTAAAAAACCGGGGGAGCAGTTCGCATTATACATAAACCAGCAGTTGGACCAAAATACAAATTTGCGAATGAAGCGCGTAGCTGCTATGCGTAGCCGCCCGTAGGCAATTAGAAGTGTGGCTTGTGGCGTTGAGTACTTATGGCTGTGACATGTCAGGTAACCGGGGGCGAGAGGGTGCTAATGAAGTGTTTTATTCCCCAATAGGATGGTGGTTTTTCATGGTGGTTGGAGGTATTTTTGTATTCCTCTTCCTAGCCTTCGAAACCTAGCTGTACTCGCATAGTACAGCCTAGGCTTCGAAGGCACACCCTCTTAAAAAGGAACAGGATTTGGGGCATGAGTTTGGGCGCTATTCGAGTCCTGGTCGCCTCACAGAGTGGCCGTCTACTATATCGTACAGCGACGTACGTGACAAAAGTACACTCGGCTTCTAGGTCTCGAGTAGAGCTCACGCCCCCCCAATATATGCGTTCAACCAATCCGCGCAAGCCTATTGAGTGAATAAATGTAAGTTGAAAAAGAAATCTGGAGAAAAAAATTGGACACGGTCGGACTCGAACCGACAACCCCGGATGCCAGATAATGAACCGGGCTGTTTCCAGTTACAACACGTGCCCTTTAATTTGCTGTGAAAGGAATAATAATATATATAACTAACGCACAGAGATCCCTTACAGAACTGAGATTATAAAAAAAATTATTACTCTTATAAATAGCAGTACATTAAAATGTCTTGATTCTTCCATTGTGCTCGCCGTAACAGTCAAATAAAAAAGATATGATTTTAGCCGGAATATTAACTACTAGTACATGTAGGTAAGTAGGTAGCGATAGGTAGCGCAGCTGAGGCTCCAAACTCGATTTGTGGATAGTTCTAGTCATATCTGCAATATGCAACTATCCCGATAATCACGGCTTAATATCGGAATAGGACTTGTTACCCACGAAAAAAAGCGGCCACTTGTGAGGGGCCATCTTTTAACGATTGTCAAAATACTGCCCCTCCTGGCCCGAGCGCTCATTCGCAGAAGCCGCAGTCACAAAAATTCGCGAGCCTCAGGAAATTTGACATCAACCGCTCGGCTCTACGGATTCGATCCCGACCGCCCTCAGCCGACCCTTTTCTGCAATCCGCGCCGGTCCATCCAATACGTGGCCGCCGCTCTCTTGAACACTTGACTAGACACGAGAACGAGAGGATTTCCGAAACGAGAAGGGCACCTGTCGAGTTTGCTAGGAACCACCCAAGGCAAAATGGCGGCTCCCCACCAGCCGCAGCTCGTCTTCGTCGATGGCAGCTTCGAGGAGTTGGCCCAGGAGATGGCCAACTTCCTCAACGTCGGCGACGACGTCAAGGCCCTCATCGAGAAGCAACAGAAGGACGAAGTTCTGAAGAAACTCATCATCGCCTCCCCGGCCCTGCACTCCATCCCCGAGAAAGAGTTTGCCGGCGCATACAATCTACTAGTCTACCTCGTTCTTCAGAGCGAAAAGGCCGACATGTTCCTGTCCCGTGTCTGCGAAAACCTCACGAAACCCATCACTTCATCCCCTCTCAGCGGTCCCGGCCTGGCCCTCAATACCCTAACCACCATCTTCAACATGTTGAAGCCTGACGACGAACTCCGATACAACGTCTTTATGGCCATCCTAAGGTTCCTCAAGCACCATGGCATGTTTGAGAACCTGAAGCCATACCTGAAGAGCCTCGACGATTGGATGGAGGACTGGGAAACCGAGTCGGATGACAGGCGTCAGACATACGAGGCTATCGCCGACACAGCTCGTGAAGCCGGCGATTCTTAGTGAGTGCTTACCTATTGCAGCCACCTAATGCCCTTGTGTCTAACATAAATGTCACAATAGTACCTCCTACCAGTACATCCTAAAGGCGCTACGCACCTTCGAAGATGACGAAGTCAAGTCCGAGGAAGCCCAGAAAATCGCCCTACGTGCCTTAAAGACTGCCCTTCTTTCACCAGCCCAATTCGACTTCCAAGATCTTCTGAGCGCGCCATGCGTCCAAGCTCTTGCGGAAACCCAGCCCGTATACTTCGAGTTGCTGACTGTATTCGCTGAGAAAGACTTGGAGGACTACAACGAGTTCAGGGAAGAACATGAAGGCTTTGTCGAGAAGGAGCATCTGGATACAGAGAAGCTGCAGACAAAAATGCGGCTGCTTACATTTACCTCGCTAGCTGCCCGAACGCAAACACGCGAAATTCCTTACGATGAAATTGCAGAGGCGCTACAAATCTCCCTGGAAGAGGTAGAATTGTGGATAATCGACGTGATCCGTGCCCAGCTAGTCGAGGGGAGGATGTCACAGCAAAAGAAGGTATTTCTAGTGCACCGCACAACATACAGAGTCTTCGGCGAGAAGCAATGGCGCCAACTAGGCGATCTTGTGGACACATGGAGAGACACGCTGGCTAAGGTTACCGCCACGCTTCGCAAGGAGCAGTCGGGACTTGAGGCCCAGAAGAAACGCGATCTGGAAGAGGCCGAGCGGAAGCTAGCGAGTACCGGTATCAGCTCTGGGCCCGGAGAACGGCGACGAGGAGATCGGGATCGCGTAGAGCGCGGTGACCAGAGTGAACGCAGACCTCGCAAAGAGCGAACCGACGATGACGACTAGATGGCTTGCTCTTTTCTCTTCGCCTTTTTCGGTTCTCAGCTCTCAGTCGATTGCATAAGGGAAGGTCACTCGGCGTATGGCATGGCGATGCGGAAAAGGCTTTGTTGTAATGAATTATGCGAGTTTGGACTGCGGCACTCAGGGGAAATACCAAGATATATCCCCCTCTCAGCTGATGAGAAGCCAGCAATCTTGTAGAAGGTGACATACCACCTTATCTCGACCGTTGTCGAACTCCAATAAAGAATAGAGGCTGGTAAATAGTAAGAATATACACCAGAACCTGAGCAAATGTCCTCCAATTCGTCCAGTTTATATAATATGAAACCGTAAAGCGCTATCTAGACCGTTGACCTCGTATTACAATGGCAGCCAAACTTGGATACTTCTAACTCGCATGATCAAGAATTTGTCTATCTCTGTGTTATACTCTATACCCCACGGTCGTCGTCGCGAGTGTTTCGGACAGTCTTCGTTCGTTACTCTAAATGTCTACCACGATCCATTTCTACGCCATCCCCACCGCCGCGAGGCCTCGCTCAAAAGCTGTCGCCCAGCCGCTTGGCCAGCTCGGCCTGGGTGGCGCGGTAGACTTCTTCGGGGGAGACGTCGGCGCGGACGCGGGCGACGCGGTCCTGCTTCTCGAAGTAGTCGACGACGGGCATGCTGGTCTCGACGAAGGTGCGGAAGCGCTTGCGGATGCTCTCGGCGTTGTCGTCGTCGCGGCCGCTCGTCTTGCCGCGCTCGAGGAGGCGGCGCTCCATCTCGGCCTCGGGGCAGTCGTAGAAGAGGACGAAGCGCGCGGGGCACACGGCCTCCTCGAACTTGACGGCCTGGTCGAACTTGCGCGGGAAGCCGTCGATGAGGAACTTGCCCTTGAGCGCCGGGGCGGGGGTTGTAGTTTCTGTGGTGGTGGGGGAGGAGGACATGGCGTCGCGCATGGCGTTCTCGAGGAGGGCGATGGTCACTTCCATAGGCACGATCAGCCCGTCCTTGATGTACGACTTGATCAGCTCGCCGTACTGGCTGCCCGCGCGGTTCTGCTCGGCGCGCAGGAGGTCGCCGGCAGAGAGGTGCGTGAAGCCGTATGCGTCGACGAGGCGCGCGCACTGCGTGCCCTTGCCGGCGCCCGGCCCGCCGAGCACGAAGAGCACCGTCACGTCGTCGGGGGAGAAGACGGGCGTCTTGCGGTTCTTGAGGTCGTCGATGGCAGGCATTTTGTATTATTGGTTGGAATTTTCTGCAGTGGTGTTGGTTTTCTTTTCTCTTTCTTGTTGGGAAACCCTCGAGGGTTTATTTATCGAATGTTTAATCAAAGACGTCACTTGCTTCCGCCCCTTTCTTGAAGTTGGTAGATCGTTTCGTCGTGGGCTACACGAAGAGGGGGATGAGTGGATGGAAGTTGGCCGATAACAGGCGCTCAGGAGACGAGGGATACCGCAGTTCGATTCACGAGGTAGACTAATAACTAAAGGGACAGGGGGTAATAGTCGAAATGGTAAGATGAGGTCTAGATTATAATTGAGGCAAAGGGTGGTATAATAAATAGGAGGAGGGGTATTCGTTATTTGTCTTCATGTGGTCAATGATACAGTGCTGTACTTAGGTTCTACGAGTTAATCACTACTTTATGTATTATTTATGCAGAGGGAAACAGTCCTTACGTATAAAACGGGTTGTCACTATCCGTTTCGGCAATCCCCCACTAAAGCTAAATTTATATAGACTACATATGTAGGTAAGCAGCGCATTGCCCTACCTGTGTAACGCCACCTGGGCAGTTACCTCTTTTCCAGCGATTGTTACAGGTAGGCTGGGAGTGTAAATTTACTTAAGCGAGTAAATATTTTTTTTTTTTTAATTTTATACTTGCAAGTAGCTGCTTGTTTCGCAAAAGTGTACGTAAAGTACTAGATAAATAGACCTAGAGACTGTTGTTGTATCATTAAATCTACCTAGTTGTTGGCTCCATATTCTCTGTACCTACCCAGAGGCAACCCCTTTACCTTAGGTACCTCTTAGATTCCTTTCTCCCATCCCCAAAACAGCAGAATGTCGATATTAAGTAGGCTATCAACTGCCCTTGATTCAGCACCAAGATACAAGCTCTATGCAGCAATCATACCTTCTCTTTTAAAATTGCCTTCTGTAAAGCATTATTCTATTCCCACTATGTTTCTCCCTAGTCATGCTTGTGACATTGACGCTGAACCGCTGAACCGGTACCGGCCTGGTGGCTATCACCCGATTCTATTGGGCGACTTGTTCAAGAATCAAAGGTACAGAGTTATTCAAAAGATTGGATGGGGTGGTAATTCAACTACTTGGGTAGCTCATGATCAACTGTTCGTTCTTCCACCGCGTCAAGGTGCGTTCAACTTTCTGCATCCTAACATTGGATTAGGCACGGTCGAAATGTTGCGTTGAAGGTGTCTGTGTCGGAAAAGAGTAACAACGGTGAAGCGCATGTTTTAAATGCTATTTCCAAACTTTCAAAACAGTATCACGGACAGGAACACCCTGGCCGGCACCACTTGGTGCAAATGCTAGACCACTTTTCGGTGGAAGGGCCTAACGGAATACATGATTGCCTTGTCCTTGAACTGCTCGGTCCTAGTGTACCAGATGTCATCGAGTCCCTTTATAGTGATGGTAGACTCCCAGCTGATTTAGCCAAGTCCACTGCGTACCAGGCCTTACTCGGTATCGATTTCATCTCTAGACATAAAATTGGACATGGAGGTGAGTATTGGGATCATTCATCTTCGCTGCTAGCTAACAATGTGTTTCTGTCGAATTAGACCTCCATTCGAGGAATATCGCATTTGCTTTACCAAACCTTACCTTTTTGGATGAGTCACGGTTTCTCGAAAAGTTCGGCCGGCCTGAGACAATGCCGGTACGGAGCCTTGACGGCATGGCCTTAACAGCCCACGTCCCTAATTACATAGTCCGGCCCATCTCTTTCAATGTCCAGGATATCTGTGGGGGATTACGCACGTCCACCGCCAAGATCATTGATTTCGGCGAGGCCTTCTTCCAGAGTCAGAATGCCGCCGCGGTCCACACACCACTGGTTGTTCGAGCGCCAGAAGCGATATTTGATGATTGTATTGATCAGCGCATTGATGTGTGGAGTATGGGTTGTCTGGTATGACTACTATCCTTGAATATACCGTTCCTCCGCGCTTGCTAACAGCAATAGCTCTTTGAACTAGTGGCTGGCCAGCCACCGTTTGATGCAGTCATGCTAACTCGAGCTATTCTGGTGTCGGAGATGATGGAATTCTGCGGCGACGAACTGCCTGATCGATGGCGAGAGAAATTGGATGCAATGGGGATGGGGAGAACAGAGTCTACTAGTGATACCCCTTGCACGCTGTTGGACTGGCTAGAAGACATCTACTTTGACGATAATAAGGTGTCGGAGTTTACGAGGCAAGATATCGCCAGGGTCTGTGAACTTATAACACGAATGTTAAAGTTTGAACCGTCTTCAAGGGCCTCGGCAAAGGAAATTACGGACGACCCGTGGTTTGGAGGATTGAAATCATAGGAAACAATATAATTGATGAATCATAGACGAAAAGGTACAATCGCCATGGAATTGTCGCCTGATTTAACTCGTGGGTTAGCACATGCAATGCGAAGTAAGGATGTGGGAGCCCCTACGGCAACAGAGAAATTCCGTCACTAGGAGTTTCGGTTTGCGGACCGAGAAATAATGATCTACTCAGATGGGTCGAGCCAGAACGGGGATACAGGTTGCGGCTACGTGAAGCAGGCCACGGGGCGGCAACATCGGCGCTCATCTTTGCGTCCTTAGCCACGTATAGCGGCCAAAGCTCAGTGGGTTTTTTCGATCTACTCTAACCTAGCAGCATTCTCGCTCTTTTTAACTACGCTCGAGGATCAATCTCAACGCCCCGAGAAGCGTATAAGATGAGTGATTACATGATCTGGTGGGAGCCGCGTAAACCGAAACAGCACTGAGAAAACACGTGATGATAGAGACATCCATAATGACCAACTGTCAATGAATCGGGATGGAGAAACGTGATATAAGTGCCGTGGCCTTGAGGTTAACTGGGTAAACAACTCGATGCTTCTTCTTACAGGCTAGCCAGACTGGTGTCCTTAATTGAATTCACCCACGCGTTGTTGCAACGGTCCGTTTTACAGATGCTCAAATCCGTTTTGTAATAAAACGGCCAAATTCCATTTATTGTAGTCTAGGTACCTAATTTACGGTAAGATGTATGGTTATGTAAATATGCTCCTTTTCTTTGTGCAAAAGCGGGTCTGGAAGTATTTACAGACAATGTCCTACAGAGAGCCGCTGCAAAATGCAAGCCCCTCCCCCCACTTATTTTACTTCTTACCCGCTGGCTCATTTGTCTCTCCCCTCTACTGTAGAGCATAGGTAAAGTCTCCACGGGAAAAGGGGGGAGTAAGTGTTATAAGCGACATGCATGCAAATAATTCACCTCTGTTACACTGAGAGTGTTGTATATATCTGGTCAATCGTCACATTAATTAGGCCAGTAGCCGGTATACATATTGCTCAGCCCAGGCTTGACAATCTACATATATACCCTATGGATAGGCTTATTTAGGTTTACATTGATTTAACTCAGATATTCGTACTTTATATACAATAAGTATTTTTGGTACTTTAGTTTTGAGACCTCCCAGTATCCGAGCCCATATGCCCCTGATCATGTAGCTCGTGCTCGTGCACTGATGTACACATTCCATAGGTTTAAGCCTCTCCACGACAACAAGTTGTTCTCTTCCGCGTCCTCACGACTACCACGGCCAGATGATCAGAATTCACAATCAGAAGTGGCAGACTCGATCTCAGAAGCACGATGAAGGCGTTTTATTTGTTGGGAATCTCATTTCGTGCAATTGGGGCGCGACTAATAGCATCCGGATGAGTATCGAATTTCTAGCATGTTGTCTCTGGTTTGGGGTAAAGAGACTTTGATTTACATAGTATAGGAGCTAGATGGGTACATGAGAACTCACCCTTGACCAGCCCTTGACTTGCTCACGTACGCGAAAGCGCCTGTCCCTACAACGATGATGGCCAGGAATGGCCAGAATTTGACAGTGGCATTGGGCCCCCGTGGCCGTGAACTATATGGCCTCCGCGACGTCGCCGAGCCTCTGATGCTCGTTCTCGTTCTCGTGGCTAACAGCCTAGCTGTTGTGAATATGGTCATTTTCGCCATTGTGTCGATATTAGGAAGGCTGGATTGCGCTGGTCTCGTACAAGCAATATTATAGGTAGAAGGTATTGCAATCGGTCCAGTCAACTATGTTAAGCTTCTAGAAGGTAGAAGTTGCTTCACATTCAAGATAAGAAGAGGTATTGCGTATGAGACTCTTTCTACTGAGCTCGAGCTTCGAGCCTTTAGCCCACATCTCATTAGTCGTGCAAGTGATGGCAGCCGCAACTTATACTAGTTGCCAGCTGCCAATAATGAGGCACTCAGTCAGGACTCCTCGGTATTAGGAGCGATATTTGCTTTTGCTTATCAGGGCTCCTTTGTCTCTTCTAAGCTATTCAAAGAATTCGACATTATATGAATGTTATGTTTCAATATTAATAGTGACAATAAATACTTTTTTCCCCATCAGAATGGTCTAAGCTACAGAATGAATCGATAGACTCGAATACAGTCAGATAGTAGTAGATAGGGCTCCATAGAATCATGAATTAACTCGCAAACCTCCCTGGTCGAAAGGGGGTTCTAGAAGAATTATATATATTCAATACATCTATCCTACAGAGTAGATTACCTAAAATTTCCATTCTTGAGCTACAGCTGTCGGTTTACATTTGACCTCGTTGCTGCAGACAGATACAAAGCGAGTTTATATAGAAAATATCCGCGAGAGGCGAAGATTGAGGCTCTAAGCACCTTTGAGCAAGTTCATTTTACCTACTCGCCTGCAATATAGTGACGAGGTTGACAGGAGGGTGATTGCTAGTAGTACATAGGTGTGGGGCAAAGGTGTATGTAAGGTACGCGGTTAGTTAGACCAGTCGTAAAAGCTCAGGCTCTAGGTAACACCAGCTTCAGTCTCACTCTATTGCGAGGCTATAAATGTATGCACTAAACCCTACCTCGTGCACTTTGAAACCACTCATCCGGTCTCTTCTGGGATTTCGGACTCTCCCTCCAACATCCCGCGTCTCCTTCAAAACGTACTACTTGACAATCCCTAGACAACGCAACTATATCGCAGCTATGGGTATCTCCCCTCCCCCTACGCCACCACCAAGGGCGCCCAAGGATGACGAGCGCAGATTTGAGGTCATTACATTACCTTGTGAGTGGGTGGAAGATTATCGCCCTAGTGGTTACCATCCCGTTGTCTTGGGTGATGTCTTCCACGATGGCCAATACAAGGTTATCCGGAAGCTTGGCGAGGGCTCCTACTCAACTGTTTGGCTGGCTCGTGATCTGAGGTAAACTAGGTTTTTGTGTTGTCTACCCTCAACGTTGTAGGCTGTGTATGCTTATTTTCCTCGAAGGAATAATATATATGTGGCTATGAAGATCCTAGTATCGGAAATATCAGAATCGACAAACGAGTCACAAATCTTGCGTCGCCTTATTGATGCCGCACCAGAGGGACGCAAATACATCACACAATTAATAAGCGAGTTCGAACATCGTGGTCCTAATGGCGTCCATAAATGTTTAATGTTCGAGCCTATGGGTCCGACTGTGAATACCATGGTCGAAGAGCTCCCCCAGTTCAAACCTCGTATGTGGGGAATGACGGTCCACTATCCGTACTGGATGGCAAAGAGTATTCTCAAACAGTCCTTGCAGGCGCTGGCGTTTTTACACGAAAACGGCATTGCCCACGGAGACTTCCAACCGGGAAATATGCTTTTCGCTCTTAGTGATATCGACTCGAAGCCCGAGGACGAGCTCCGCCAGAAGGAGGATGTGGAAGCCGAATTGGTCTCACCTCCTGTGCAGAGATTGGATGGTAAACAAGACAAGTGGGCTCCTCGATATCTTTGCGTCGCCCAGCCGCTCGTGTATCCGCCCGATTACGCCAAAGGTTTTGAGATCAAGCTGTCCGATATGGGTGGTGGTTAGTATCTTCCTATATTATTCCCTGAATCTTTTTCCTTTTAAGTTATATGTTAAATTTATCTTTATATAGCATATGCCTTTGACGAGCCACCGATCAAGCCTATTACTCCAGTCGGCCTCAGGCCTCCCGAGTTTATTCTTACCGGAACGGTCAATAAGACGTTTGATATCTGGAGTTTTGGATGTCTTGTCTTTGAGCTAGTCACCGGACAACCCCTCTTCGGCATACCATGGTATGAATCTGAATCTATGCGAGATGATGATCACCTCCTCTCCTTTACTACCCGTCTTGGAGAGCTTCCCGACAATCTCTATAAGGATTGGACGACGTCTTCGTTATATTTTACACCTGAGCGGAAACTCTATAACTGCCAACTTGGGGGGGTTGCAGATGGTAAGGAGCCACTTATCGTAGAGAGCCCGTCTATGGAAGACATGCTTGATTCGGCAGGTCTAGATCTTGATGAGGAGGAAGCACGCAAGGTTAAGGCACTTATTCGAAGAATTTTGCAATACGATCCTGCGAAGAGACCGTCACCTACGGAGATTTTACGTGATCCGTGGTTCCTTGAGGATAAGGTTGGTGGCGGCTCGTCTCAGTAGCTGATGTTGTTATAAGTATTCTAGCGATATTTGAACAATGAAGTTACAGGTACGGCCGGAGCCGCATAGCTTGTTCGTCTGCTAGTAATGCGCCCGCGAATACTAATCTGATAGTAAGGTTAAAACCCGACCGTTCTAGGGATCGTTTCATTGTGCATAGATTATACATAAAAATGCAAATTTCGGTCACCTGACGAATAACAAGCTGAGCCGAGCTTGGACATAGGCTTATATCCCAAACAAGCGTAAAAGAAACTCCCCCCTCTAGCCCCCAAGCAGCCCCCCGGCGACCGCCCAACAAAATCATCGGATGCTGGAGAAGTGGCCCCTTAGGCCGCGGGAGGATGAGCAGCCTAGTCGGGAGGCTACCCAACCGTTCGGTTCTAGGTTCGATCAAGCCACCCTTACGTCACGCTCGGTTAGGCCAACAAAATATAGCAAAATGCGCGGGCATAGCCTCATGAACTGCGTATACCAACCCAAGCTTCGTATCCGGCATTAGAGTGGCACTATGAAAGCGTCCATTAGTCCAACCCGACACGGACAAGAAGTGAGCCCGATGTGGTACAAAATACTAACTTACGTGGCCTGCAAGGCGGTACGCAATCTAGTAAGAATGCTAAGCGAGAGGGACTCAGTATGACTTCGATGGTATGAGTTGTAAGCAAAGTAGCACGCGGACAGGTAATTATTATGCGTAATCACATTCACAGAGCAAGGCATGTATTTGTCTTTAACTTTAGCTTGAGAATATGTTATCTGCAGGTGCTTCGCTAGAAGATACAGCAGCAGCAGAACGCTGCTGTATCTGAGGTAATAATTACATGTAAATAAGTCGAACAGATGAAGATATATAAGCGAAGGCTTAGCCAACTGACTTTTCAAGTCGCATAGGTATCCCTTTCCCACCCCAATAGATTAATCCAGTATAACTCCGTCGAAACGCCGCGCGCAGGGCCTCTCGCTCAAACTGCGCGCGCGTGGGGTATATATAAACGCGCGAGAAAAAATACCAAGTCCCCAACCACCAACGTACAGTAGGTACAAGCCATAGCTGTACATAAAAAAACCTAGTCCTCTCCGTAGTATCGCTCATGTCATCTTCTTTCGTCTAGCTCATAACGTCCAATCGCCTGTCTCGTGCATCATCGTATCACCTTGATGAATACCCGAAACTCGTCTGTGCGGGTGGCGGACTTTTAATGACAGCGTCTGCGTACGCACCAGGTATCGGTACGGCGTCGTATTGCTGCTCGCCAGGCGCTACGGCAGTGAAGCTATTTTCGGGTGGAGAGCTGGAGGTTGGGGATCCAAAAGCGCCCTGGGCAACCTTGGGGGTGGCAGAGCGCGCCTTGCTAGGCGGAGCCTGGAGTTTGAAGGGTTTCTCTGCGGGCTTGGCACCGAATGAGGATACTGGTTCGGCGGCCTGGGGACCGGGAGTGAAGCTTGGCGCTGCGGATATCTCGGAGAGGGAGTTGTAGGTCGAAGGTGGGAATCGCGGCGACATTGCATACTGGGAGAAAGAGGGCGACTTGGGACCGAAGCCAGGTGTGTTAGGGGCTGATTGCGAGCGTAGCTGCGCCAGGTACAAGTCCGAGCGAGCACGATCACGCATGTCCATCGACTTAGTCAACTTGCGCTTCGTGATATATCGGTAGAAGACAACGCTGTAGAGCGTAATGGTAAACACATCGAGGATGATTTCAATGAGGGCGCAGATCAAAGACCAATTCTGTTTTGAAAATAAGGCAGTTAGCATCTATGACCAAGACTCCAAGCCAATTGCATAAGGGGTAAATGAACTCACCTGAAGTCGGCAGACAAGTGCATAGTCGACCTTCTGCGAGAATACTTCGGCTCTCTTGTTCTCGACGCAAGACCATCCCCACATATCCTTGTTGTTGCTATTGTTGCGCGTAAACTGAAGGATACCTGCAGCAGCCGCCCATAGGATCGACGAGGCAATGAACCATCCAACTGCAAAGAGGGTGTAATAAACGCCGACCTTCTCAGCTCGGTGATGGCCTCCCCTGACGTAACCAACGAAGATGAGAATACAAAGGAAAAGATTGACGCCAGAGACCGAAAGAACGACGATCTGGGGCCACAGTTGAGTGCCTTCTGCCCACGCGGGTAGGCCACTCTGCGCCGCAAGATGATTTGTCGTACGGAATACGTTGAAGGAAACAGCAAGCAGGGAGATGATGATCAAGCTGCAGCTAAAGCTAATGCCACGGAGGGCAAATTTGGCCATTCTAACTCTATACTTCAGGCCCTACAAGGTAATCAGTAAGACGACGCAGATATCCCTGGGCGATTCCGACTTACCACATCCTTCCTTTGCGCTGCTTCGGTATCTTTCTCTCGGTTTTCAAGAATATCCTCTTCTCTGAATGTTGGGCTTAGAGGGTTCTCTAGTCTCCTTGCTGGCGTGCCAGGAATTCTCATAGCACTCTTCAAAGGTGATTTTGGTGTCATGGGCATGTTGACTGTTTGTGTACGGGTGTCATCACTGATGTACCCAAAGCCTACATCGGCTGGTTGGGCTTGTATAACGTGAGAAGTATCATCACGGCTGCTAAATGGGTTGTTCGTTTGTGGCTCAATGGGAGAGTGTACTGTGGTCGCCTCTGCAAACCTAGGAGTCCTAGGCGGCTTCAGTGAGGATGTGGTAGTAAATGATCCATCTGTTGACGACGACCGTGACGGTGTCATGTTTAAGGCGGCAGGACGCCTCTTCTCATCTTGGGATGCCATTGTAATATTGTTTTTAAAGTATGGTGAACAAAAAGAACAATCGATCGTCCCTGCGAGTCGACTACCTATAAGTGCTTCACGAACCAAGTCGTTGACTATGTGGTCCGAGATAGGATGAAGCAATCTTGAGAATAAAAAAGAGTATGGAGGCCAGCTATCGAAGAAAGAGAGTCTTCGAGGCCGGAAACGGGAGGAAGGTATAGGTTTTGAATAAGCGCCCTCGGCCGTTCTGGGAGCCCATCGACCTTCTCTCTAAGACTTCTGCGTAGACGGTCAGTGGGGATGGCACACCGCGCACCATGCAATGGGATCACCCACAGCGGGCTAGGGTCCTCGTGGTACGTCCAAAGGAGGGCGTCTGATAGGGCGGTTAGAGTGAACCCCAATCTCGAGTGGGCGAGTCTAGTGCGGGTAGACGCCGCCGTGGGTGACGGGCTGACGCCGCACAATGACTTTGATTGTATCGGGATTCTCAGATCAGCAAATCAACTCGAGCCTCACGTACGTACTGCTGGAACAAGTCGCAGATTCCAAAACACAGGCTACCGGTAGGTAGATCAAGAACAAGTGAGGTTCCGGTGGTAGGAAAGGAGGGAGAAAAGGCGGTATATTTTGCGAGTGAGGGGGAATCGTACTATCAGGCGAATATCTCTACGCATATGTACGTATAAAGTGAGCACTGGTCCTCAGAATCAAGGAATAATGCGGTATACCAAGTACTCTTACTATGTAGACCTAACCAAGAAGCTACCTCCCCTTCTCGACCTCTCGACAAGACAAATATTGGGTGATATTCCTTGCGTACTTACGCATAGGTAGGCAAACCAACGGTCGCTAAACTACCATCCTGGGGCAGATACTTACACACGGAAGACATGCTGAATTAGCGTTACCGCCCCCGTCACTACAACCGATAAGTCCAACCAGTTGGAATGGTGATTTCCTGATGAAGTCGTGCACGACGGCTGAATGAATGGTCGAATGGCTCGAAAATGACCAGGATAGGAGCAAGGGGTCCCTGCTCGGCATCGAGCGGAGAGTTGGAGAAACGATCATGATTGGGCGAATAGCCCGGAGGGGAGAAGCGGAGCATTTGAGCAGAGCGCTTCGCAGCCACGCTAAGCCACCCCTGTCGACGATCCTCGCATCTCATAGGTAGAAACAGTCTGTGTGCTGCATATAAGTGCTCAAGCATGGACCAATCAGCACATCCCAAGACGTGATGTCGCCAACCACTTGCATCGATCCAGTCTGTGTCTGGGCGGTAAGGTAGGGTACTTTACTGAGTGGTCGGTAGTATTAAGGTGCCTACTGTACCCAGCTAGGGACCATAATGCAGGCAAGCAAACCGCAAGATCCAGCCTCTCTCCATGTCTCCTCTCACTTCTCTCCTCTGCTCCCCAAAATCCCGCAAGTATGCGTATGTCCAATTAGCGTTGCTACCTTTCAGTATGCTTTACTGTACCGCATGTTTTATTGCATTTATGTGAAAGTCAACCAGGTACCAAGTTGAATCCTTCGTTTTAGTTAGCGTCACCATAAGTATGGAACAACCCGTCAACGGAAGCCTATGCAGTGTATGCGTAAGTATGGCACTCTAGAGAGGGACACGCTCACTGCGGCCCGATCGCTCTGGTGGCCATCACCATCGGCTGCATGGCCGCTCAACCGGCACGTTGAACAAGTCTTACTTGACCTAGCTAAGGTAGCATATCAACGCTACCTGCATATCATCGCTAGTGAGTCTTGGGATTTGTCTGGATCCCGAGTGCCCAGCACCGAGGCACTACCACACCCATACAACATACACTACACACCATAAGGATATTTTTAGATTTTTTTTTTTTCGACCGTAGCTAGTATATAGTGAGGTGAGCCCACTGTCTATCTAGAAGAGATTAGGTTGTAATATTGTGTAACACTACAGTATGATACTATTTGTTTAGGGCTGTGCCTATCTAACCCCCATAATCATCGCCTTCGTCAACCAGTACTCTTGTTCAAGCTATCCAGAGGCATCGTTGAGGGGAGATGGAGCTGATGATCGTAAGGCTAAGGAGTCTTGTCACCACCCCGAGGCTAGAGATATATTTAACCTCAAGCGAAAGCAGGTATTCGCGACTTGATAGTGGAGGGTATAGAGAATCACATACTACTGCCTAGGATACCATCAGCTATGTATGCTGACTGCTTCTAGTAACAAGGCTACTTTTTCCGTTTCGGTAGGATGTTCTAGAACTACTACGAGACGTATGGGAGCCTTTGACGTATGGCAAGTAGTCTAGTGATACACGTCGAGCCCGATGGTAGCTATTCGGCTGTTACCCCTCCATCTTGGAATTCGTCATAGATGTTCCTGTGGTCATCATATGCTGAACAACGAGAAGATTGTGACCTAAGAATAGAATCTAAACTCTTGATATGTTGTTGCGCACCACTACCAACAACGTAAAGTCAACTCTCAGGCATAAGCACTCGCGATTGGTGCAAGCATTGCAGTATAGGACAAGTACTATTATCTATGCTGGCTCTTGGTTAACTACTAGCCACGACTATAGGAATCGACAAAAGCGATACATAGAAATTAGTAGTGCTTACTGAATAATGCAGGTTATAGAAGACACACATATATGAGTGTGTGTTGCATCTGTCTTGTATGTTTCAACACACCACGAAGATAGTCAGGTTTCATATATACTATTCTTATACACTCGCACTTGATATTCAGCTTGAGTAGACATCTAGTCCTACGCAGGTCTTCACTACTCAGTAGAGCCTACAGTGATCATGGCCGATACAATAGCTTTTTACTCACTTTTCTAGTCAGGTAAGCTTCCGGCACTTCCCGAAAGCCTCCCAGTAGAAGTGATACGCTCTAAGAAGCTGTTAATCCCTTGGTTAGCCGATTTAGAAGTAAAAATTATTTACATACGCGAATGAGTAGTAGGCAAAAACAACATGATATCTTGCGCCCAAGCCTACGGAAGATAATGTCTATTACATACTGTATCCTATGTGATTATATAGTGACTCAAGGTGAATTTCACCGTAGCACGAATATAGAATCGATTTATTAAGTGTACATCTCTCTCTCTCTCTCTCTTATTTATCAACTAGTCTTCACCAGAACACATGGCTAGTATATAAAGGGAGGAGAAGTGAAAATTTAAACATTGGCCTGGGATTGGAAATACAACACCGTTAATCCATTAACGACTTAACCATATATATATATAACACCTGTGATAGAGCCTCATTGTAGATTGATATTCTCTAGTGACAAGTACTATCACAATATCTCTTTCTATGAACTCGAATACACGGTGGTTTCGTCATCCGCTTAGTAAAGTGGTAGGATAGTGTGACTTAGAGAAAGTAACTTGGATATAGGCATCATATGCCCTATCACTTAATTGAGGAGTACCTACTCTTATGTTAGCTAGACTCCCGGCCCATCACCGCCCTTATTTAAAATCAAGGAATTATGTACTTGTCGAAGTCCTACACGTACACGTATGAGTTGACATACGTAATTGAAACATCCTCACATTGGTAAAGGGAGAGAACCCCGGAGGCCCGCAAACAGCCTTAATCCTTGAAAACGACCTGTCGGGTTGGATTTACTCGGGCTGACAAGAATGCCATCTACTAGGATAACGCCTGTAAGTGTGATGATTTTCAACTAGGCTTCCAGGTACGTTCAGGTGCCACGTCGTTTGAGCTACGATCTTAATGGCTAGCCTAACATCCTATCAAAACATCCCATTGAAACAACCCGTCGCCTGATAGACAACTTACACATATATTGATCGTTCCGTCGCTCCGTGTTCGGTCCACCACGCGCTCCGGGCGGTCCGGCAATCGGTGATCCAATCCTCTCTTGCATAGAGCCCAAAGAGGGTCAAACTAAGTGCCCTAGTGTCTACTTAAGCAAACCTAAAGCGCGCTGTTTCCAGCACAGCAATTGTCTCGCCAGCGAACAATCATGAGCAATTGGCCTCGTGGCCCAATGGCAAGGCGTCTGACTACGATCGAGTTGATGGATGCGATGATAATCAGGAGATTCTGGGTTCGACCCCCAGCGAGGTCATAATTTTGTTCTATTTTTCCTTTTTGTACCTCATAATGTGAATTTCTACTTTTTTCTTCTCCCCCCTCTAGAAATATTTCTATCTTCTAGGTAATTGTGTTAGTGCCGTGTCACGTGCTTTATTCATTCTATTCATATATGTTATAAAATTTTGCCTTGCTGCAAACATTGCATTGTGTCCTGCGTGGCCTGCTGGCGTCAAGAGGTCCAAAGGGGGGATTAGAGTATCACATAGGTATACGACTCTCAAACCAATACGATGGCCAATGAAGACACGAATAGCCTGGATGGTGCATCAACACCAAGGGTGTAGGGTTCTGCGTATGTGGGTATTATTTTCTGTTGTCATTAGATTAAATTCATTCTAGGGTATCCTTCATTATTTCCTCGTCTTCCGCGCGTGCTTCACAAGATTTTCTATGACACCCTCAAACGCCTCCCTGTCGCCGATTTTCTCATCGGTGCGCTTCTTCCAGAATTCGTGCACTTCGCTTGCCAAGATCTCCATTCCTTTTAGCTTCTTCACGTGTTGCTGAAGCTCAATGTCGGTCATTCCTCTCAGCGCCTCATCTGTCGTGGCGCATAGTTGCTTCGACGCAACCAAATCGAATTCCGGGACTTGAGGAGAGACTTTCCGCTTTTTCGAGCCAGATCTGGGTTTCTCCTTACCCTGTGAGTCGACTGAGACAGACGATCTGTTGGCGTCTGATTTCCGTAGCCGAGATACAGAACGCGAATCTGTAGAAGTCCGAAGAGAACCGGTTGACGTGACTCGGTGAAGGGATGGTAAAACCAGTTTTTTCTGTTTAGATGCAGGCAGAATCTCGTCTAGATCTACAGGCACTCCGAGCGATACTAGGAAAAGTCTCCTGATACGGGAACGGATCCAATCGGGAGGCTGAAGAGGAGGCGGCGCAGCCAACTGTGACCATAATGATGCGCTCCTCGGGTTGAAAAAGATGGGATTGTCATTCGGAGGTGAGGGTAGAGGGGGGATCTCGAGAACATCAGGCGGGTACAATGCATCCAAGTAGGGCTTAGAGGTGGCCAAGATGTCTTCAGAGTCTAGCCCGTCAAGATCTAATATTGGCTTTGAGCACATAGAAGTCAGTATAACTGTGATAATGCTATCTAAGGAGGGTACTAGACACACAAAGGAAGGTATAGAGACTTGTGGCTGGGTTGTCAGCGACTGAGCGGTTGTAGGTGCCTCGGCCTGCTGAAAGCCATCATCAAATTCGCCGAAGTCCGCATCTTCGTCGCCCTCTTCAAACTCGTCAAAATCGTCACCAAAATCTTCATCATCGTCATTCGTCTCCTCGTCGCGAAGACTTGTTATTGATTTGGCTACTGAAGATTTCCTCCGTCTATGTGTCGACGGGGACTTCAAAGCTTGGTTCACGGCCGTGTCATCTACGAAGGCACGGTCAATCGCAGTGTGGATTTTAAGAGGGCTTGGTTGTCGTACCGGTGACTTGTGTATTGGCGTCTAGGGAAGCTGGAATAGGGCTGGCCTTGCTCGTATCATCTGGCTTCCGAATCACATCTGGCGCGGCATCTGCCTGATGCAGGTGGTCGTGATGGTCATGAGTCAAGGATCCAGGGACATCGTTTGTCTCATCAACAACCGTTTTAGGAACAGTAGTGATTCCAGGCGTAGCGGCTTGGCTGGGCGTAGGCGGAGACGGATCGTCTTGTACAATCGCTATTTCATCAGGTGAGGCATCTTCTGTCCGCTTGTCATAGGCTTCCGTACCAGGGACTTCCCCGTAGGAGGGTTCATCATCTACTTTCTCGACTCGGGTTCTGGGTATGGGAGAAGCGGCCCCAGTACTCGTCCCAGGGACTGACTGAGCATCGGAATAGTGCTCATCTGAATCGGATGCTTCTGCAGCTACACATGTTAGGCTGTGAGGGGAGAGGTTGGACTTGGAAGATGTGCTCACCTAACTCGCGCGCCCCGGGGTCCTCAGTCCCTGTCCTCTCGGGAGCTTCGAGACTAGAAGAAGGTCTGCGCTCCCCAGACATGTCGAGAGATGTACAGAATACAGAATAGTGGCCAGATACCAAGCCCCAATACAGTGCAGGACTATATCGCACGCTCGCGACCATGCGTTAACCAGTGCCGGGAATATAGGACAGTATTGGGCTCGAATGCTTGAGCGTGATAACACGAGACGGTTGAGGGGTAGAGGAGCTGAAGTGCCGAGTAGAGAACTGCTCGGCGGGCAGAGAGACAGAGGGGATTGAGTTCAAGTAGCTAATGAACAAGGGTGCAGAGAAGCTTTGAGGGAGATGGGTCGATTGCTAAGGCTGAGGGTAATTGAGGCTTATACCTAGGTACCTATTCGGAAAGAAGCCTAAATTAATAGGACTCTTAATAATTCTGCTCCCTTAAGGGTAGGTGATACTCAGGATCGGGATTGTGGTTAGGGGATCGGAGACATTGGATCTTCTCCTTGGATGGGATGATGAAGCTGGAGGAGGTGCACAGTATGGCTTCTGGATCGATCGACTTACAGCATACATAAGCGGTCTAGACCGCTCGGGCCAGTTCTATAACCTGTAACGGAAGAGCTTACAGGAGGCCCGTGGCAGGCCTACTTAAGATACAAGGTGTACAGTACAGTACAGAATAGTTGCTAAGTACCTAGGTACCTACCTAAGTGTGGCTTTAAATATCGTGGTCGGGGCGTGCTGTGGCTTAAGCTCCAGTTTCTCAATCAACTGCCTGCCACCTGGTCTGACTGGTTCAGCTGCCTCTAGCGGCGCGTAGCGTACTAGCCTGCCGATGAGCTTGTCGCGCCAAAAAGTTGACCGTATTCGTGAAGGTACCTACCTATCTAGGGAGTCTGGATATTATTTTCTAGAGTCTAGGTGCTGGTCAACCCAAAAGTCCTTTCTCGCCTCGCCCATCACCCATCGTCCATCATCTACCACTGTAGACAGATCGCACTTGCGTGTTCCTCCCTACCTTTATCTACGAAGCAAGACATCTATCCAATTCACCGACCACCCAATCTATCTAACCCTGTCGATTCTTAGCGGCCTGGGGATGAGTGCGTGTCTCTAAGGGCCGCCGATTGAGCTCTCACGTTCCATCTTCACACACATAACCAACCGCCTCCGTGTCCGTCGCAGCCGCTTTCCCGCGGAACAAATAATATTTCACAATGTCCCTCTTCGGCACCCCCAGCTCTTCCGGGCAACCCAACAACAGCGCAACCACCTCGAGCGCGCCAGCGGCCGGCGGATTGTTTGGATCGTCGACAACACCCGCAGCCCCGTCGTTATTCGGTAACCAGGCAAAGACCACTCCTACTTTCTCCTTCCAGAACTCTACTGGTGGAGGCAACAGCGCTACACCTGCTTCGTCGGGCACTCTGGGTGGAGGAAGTGTATTTGGCAGCACAGCTACAAAGCCAGGCGAACAGAAATCACTCTTCGGCGCCACCCCTGGCGCATCTACACCATCTTTAGGCGGAGGGGCTAGCAGTAGTCCCTTTGGAGGCTCATCGCTGACACCGTCAAGCACCAGTTTGTTCGGAAGTAAGCCTGCGGCAGCACCCACGGGGACGGGTACTGGCCTCTTTGGCAATACGCCCGCCGCCCCGAATGCCACCGCAACAAGCACGACACCGACGACAGCCACGGCTCCTGGCACCAGCATATTTGGGCAGGCTAGCAGCCTGGGAACTGACCAGGGGACTGGTGCTAACAAGCCGGCTTCACTATTCGGAGGAGGAGGAGGCGGCGGTGGTGGCACTACCGGAGGTTCTCTGTTTAGTAACACAAGCTCTAACACCGCGTCCACTACCCAGGCAACACCCGCAAAGCCCATGTTTGCCCTTAATTCCACCACACCCGCTGGTGCGCCTCCAGCAAATACTTCCAAGCCGCCCAGTGGGGTAGGTCTTTTTGGTGCTACCGCTGCCGCAGCCACTGCGGCTCCAAGCGGCCAATCCTTGTTTCAGCAAGGCCAAAAAAGGGAGAACCAAACGACCAATCTGTTTGCCAACCAGGCTAACTCGCAGCCAAAACCAGCAACAACCCCAACTTTGTCATTTCCCGCCGCTGCTGCTGCAAGCCAACCGCAGAAACCAGCTGCATCTCTCTTCGGCGCCGCGAAGCCAGCTGAGCCTTCCTCGATGTTCGGTGCAAAGCCAGCAACTACAGAGGGCGGCGGCTCTACGGGGGCTTCGAGCGGTCTTTCACTTTTTGGACAACAAGGCCAAGCCAAACCTACCGATACCGTCCCCTCGGCAACCAAGCCCGCTTCTTTGTTTGGAAATGCCACTGCTTCAACAACGTTGGGAACCTCGCCATTCCTCAGCTCTGCCAGCACGACTCAGACACCCAGTACTTCGACGCCTGCGCCTGCGCCTGCCGCATCGCAGACCCCCTCACTTTTCGGAAATGCAAACAAGCCCGCCACTAGCGCAACTACCACTGAGCCCCCCAAGCTCCAGTTTGGAAAGCCTGCTGCCCCTATTACCGCTTCAGAGGCCCCAAAGCCTCTAAGTCTATTTGGCTCGACGCCGACGTCGACTGCGACTCCTTCCACAACCACAACCGCGGCCCCTACCACTACTACAGCTTCGGCCACGACCACCGCAGCCTCGACAATATCACCGTTTGGTGCCGTCGCCCAAGCCACACCGGCTGTGGAATCAACAGCACCCAAGCCTACAACCACTCAGACCACTAGCCTCGGCGCATCAACGAGTGGCCCGACTTCATCCATGGCGCGTCTGAAGAATAGGACCATGGATGAAATCTTGAGCCGTTGGGCCACGGATTTGTCCAAATACCAGAAAGAGTTCAAAGAGCAAGCTTCTCAAGTTGCCGCTTGGGATCGTTTGCTGGTTGAGAACGGCGATAAAATTCAGCAGTTGTATCTTAATACGTTCGACGCAGAGAAGGCTTGCCGTGAAGTTGAGCGTCACTTAGTGACAGTAGAAAGCCAACAGGACGAGCTGGAGGCTTGGCTGGACAAATATGAGGGGGAAGTGGATGCTCTATTTTCTAAGCAGTTTGGTTCCGGGGAGCAGCTAGCTGGCCCTGACCAGGAACGCGAGCGAACATATAAGCTGGCCGAGAAGATCACGGAGCGTCTAGATGAAATGGGCCGAGATTTGACCAAGATGATCAAGGAGATTAATGATGTCTCTGGAACTGTTAGTAAGGGTAGCAAGCCCGACGATCCGGTACGTTTCTTCAAGTCTGATCCTTTCGAGGTATGTCTACTAATCGGCACTCTAGTTGAGCCAGATTGTGCGTGTCCTAAATGGACACCTCACACAACTTCAATGGATCGATACGAATGCTGCAGCACTACAAGCTAAAGTCACAGCTGCCCAGAAGGCGAGCAGCCAAATCGGCAGCCAATACGGCGGGCCCGAACAGGATAATGTGGATAGCTTTCGGTATTACATGGGACGCAGATAGTATGAAGCAGATTTCGTAAGAAAAACTGTATTGTTGTCAGGAAGTATGTATCAGGTGTAGGCGGGGTCAAGGAAATTCACTGGAGGACTCATGCAACAAGTAATGATACTGAAAAAGCAACGACGGCATGTGATTAGAGGCGAGAGGCGCTTTGCGATTCGAGAATTCGGAAATGCACAGCACATGCGGAAATTGTATATGTACACTATGCGTAATGCCGAAGAAATCGGTAGCCTAAGACATGTTTTGTTTTCCCCTTCCCATAAGCTATATATCTAGTGATTTACGATTTAGAGCTTGACCCCATGTCCATACAAAGCTACCTATCTGGCAATTATGCGCCAAGTTAACACGATCTTAGTTTTTCTCGCCGCCTTGCTCCTTGGTCAATTCGTCACTAAAAGAAAGCGCATCGTTAGTTGCAAAAAGTTACGTTAGAGAAGAGAGCAATATGCTATCGCTAGCTGCGAGCTTATCGAAGGAAATAAATAAAGGAGGAACCGTAGGCAGAGGAACTAGCTCACATGTGGTCGGACAGCTTCTGCAGGTGGTCCTTCTGCTCGGCAATCTTCTTGCGGAGCTCTAGGAGCTTCTCCTTCTCACGCTGGCGGATGGCGTAGTCTTCGCTAGCCTTCTCTCGGCGCTGGAAGGCGTCTCTGTTATAATATTTTCAAGTCAGTCTTCTTCTCCCCTGAACAGATTTATATTCACCGTGTCTCTATAAATAGGGAAGAGGTGGATAGAAAGACAGAAGCTCGCTATGCCTCCGGTGGTAATTGCTGCTGAGACCTGGCCACTGGCTTCTCTCCCTTGCCCCGCGGCCTGCGGTCCTTCGCATTCCACACAGTTTCGGCACCGGCAACGCAGCCATCTGTCCTCGGGGATTTTGTGCAGGCTCGTAGAGATGGGAACATACCCCTGGCCGCCCATCTTGGGGGGAGCACCGGTATCGCCGGCACTCATGGCTCGGAAGGTGGTTGTGAAAGCTCGGGTATAGGCGGGAGTCGCAAGACCGCGCGAAGGGATCTTGGCGAGGGTTTGGCGGAACATTTTGAAGCTGCAATGAAAAGGCAATATGTTGATTAGCGACTGGCGTGTCTTGCAAGAGGTGTGTGTTCTTCGCGAAGCGGTGTTACGGAACAGATTGTTCAGTAGAAATATAGTACATAGTAGTGCCGGTTGGCTTAATAGAAGTAGGTAGAACCAATTGCAAGCGGTAGAAACACCGCAAACAATCTATTAATCAACGCTGGATATCGAAGGATAGAGAAGCATTGCTTACCTTGGTGGTGTGTTGTTGAGTTAATTTGGCGAGTTAGTGCGCAGCTGCGGTGGAATGACGCAGTGTTTTTTAGCTCGTCGAGAGACTGAGGCAGTATTGAACAGCTGATTGAACGGAGCTTTGTTGCTCGCCTGCGGCCGGGCTAAGGCGGAGTGGACCTAGAGACCTCAGGCCACTCCTCGGTAGTCGGTTTTACTACTCTCGAGTCGCACACAACAAAATAGGTCTAGCGCAATCTTGATGATGAGTGCTTCTTTTACCTCTGTATGCTTCTATTGTTACGTCTTGTAACTATAGATATAGACATAGGAGTTTGAAACAATCAAACAAGTGCTGAGGAACATTTAGATCACCATCGTAAAGTAGCGCTTAAACGAGCTAGACCATACAATCTTAGAAGAAAAGAAATCGTTTCCTGGTAATCTGGGAAATCTATTCTCTATTTTGAGCGCATATTGACTACATGAATGTGCAATCGCATCGAGGCGTTAGTAGGGCAAGATTTACTATTCTAGAGATAAACGTTGATATATATATATATATATATCTATAACTATATATAACATGTCATTGGCGGCCGACCTGGGCAATTTTAGGTATCTATCGAAGGTGGAGGGGTATTATAGTTTATCGCGTATCTAGGATGTAAGTGTACCTAATACGCCTACTACAGAGGCATAGGCACACCTAGACGGTGTTGGAGGCCTACGCATACATAGGTAACGAAAAGATGAGGAGAAGCGACAGCAAGACTTGTGGCAAACGCCGGAAGTATATCGAATCTGTTACGCAGTTGGGCATACCTGAAGTGCATGTAGCAGCTTAGGTAGATCTGGTGCTTTCCTAGGACTTAGGTTACCTAACCTTATATCTCTGCACTTACCTCTCTAAGGCTAGGAGTGGATTGGCGTACTTACAGTAATAGATACACGTATTTTTCACACTGACCCGGCATCTCCTATGAGCAAGGTATAGAAAGCCTAGTGGTTCCAATACAGTTCACTTTATGGTTTACCTATCTAAATTCTAGAGAATATGGTTCGAATCAAACATTTAATGCGGTCAATGCGGTCAGTGCGGTTTGTAACAAAGTTGAGGGAATGGCTAAGTTCGGGATGGGCATTCCCCTGTTTTGGCCTGTGTTGTTTTGTATGGATCGCCTCTGCTAGTTGTTACGGATGGGATGCTGACGTAGGTGAGGTGAAGATGTCATTCATGCATTGGAAACCCGGGAATGTTGTGGCTCGCGCTTCGGAGGTCGCCTTGGACTACTTTCCATTCACCTAATTGGCTCCTTTTGTTGACGATCCGACTTTGCCTCGTCTTGCTAAGTACGCATACACTATCTAGATAGGCTGGACCGTTTTGCAGTGGGGATAAATTTGAGATAGGAGCCCCTCCATACGCATACCTCCTTTTCAGCACCTTGGGGCCATAAGTTATATATAAAGACCTGGTAGCCTGGTTAGAATGTTCAAAATATGCGTATATGTATATATCGAGAGTTAGGCATCCAGGAGCCCAGCAGAGATACCAAGTACCACTGCTTGTAGCAAGCAATACATGTAGATAGTATTAAAGCTGTGTAGATATCTTCAACATTGGCCAGCTGTAGAAATACTAAGAAATGCATGATTACCTACTGTATATTAAAGGACGGCGTTATAGACTACCTAAGGCAGGACTCAGCTCGAAGTGATAGGCTTGAAGGAAATAAAGTCACAAGATCAACATACAATTCGCTATTGAAAAATAAACAACTGAAGATCGTGTGATTATTTGGAAAGCTAGTACACCTAGGAGACGGGTTGGGAAATAGGAACCCTGATGAGGTAGGAATGCAAGGCCTTTCACTGCCTCAAGGAAGGCCACCCACTACAACAAGGAGGACGGCACGTGGGAACTTGAGGTAACATCCCCCTCCCTCTTAGTACTAGCTACATGCCAATACTTCTATTTTCATATCAGACCCCGGCAGCAGGAAGGTACCAGTGGCAGTGACAAAGCAATAAATACCCCGAAGATTGATCGGGGTACCGACATAACAGCTCTAGTAAGGTTGTTGGGGGTGTGTCACCCGGTAAGATAGGATACCTAAATAGTGTACCTAGGTAGCCACAGCATGCTGCCCGCTGTTTCCCCAGCTGCAGCACCACCCCTCCACTCGCCAAAGCACTACCGGAGTAGGTACCTACAGGCTACAGCACCTACTCGCACCAGCAGGCGGCCTACACCACAGAAACGCAAGACCTCATTCAACCTTCCAGGGCTGTTGTCCAATTCCCTCTCTCCCTTTCCCCTTCTTTAATTTTGCGCCTCCTTGTTTCTTTCTTGTGCATCACCATCTGCGCAAGGCATCTTGTCACCTCCAAGCTCCGTACTTCTCTCAACATCAACCACCAACAACCCACAACCCACAATCTACACCTCTGGTACGTGCTGTCTCTGACTCTCGCATCTGTTCTTTCTGCCTGCTGTATATCTCTGTGCTGCTGCAACGTCCCTTCCCTGTTCCGCTGGGCCTGCAACCCAGAATTTCCCAGTCCCTCTCCCGCCTGGCTGCACCTGTCGTCATCGCCCACGCCCACGTACATGCCCACATCTCGACCGCCTCGTCTGTCTGCCACAGTCACCATCGCAGACGCGCAGACACCTTCTTATCCACCATCTTCAACCTCTACCACTCTCTGCCACTCATCATCATTTTCAATTCCTCAACGCGACAAGCACTCTACCTAACCATCACGTCTTGTTCACGCGTTATTCGCCTTCTAGCGGTAGGCGCAAACCCCACTCATTGCGGGGGGCTTCATCTCTGTTGCTCACACGGATTTCTGGATTTCCAGACCGATCCCCCGATCCCCTTTTCCTTTTTCCTGCACGAACGACTAGAGCGCGCCTTCTTGTTGTGATTTCGTCACAAAGCATTCATTACCTAAACTGTGCCATCGCGCCCGGACCTGAGCACGCTCTTCACACCTACTTCTACATCATCTGCATGCGCACTCTTGTTTCGGTCTTCCTTTGACCTCTACCTCCACCATATCTTTGTTTTGAATTACATTTCCGAGCCTCCTTCTTGTTGCTAACAACAGCTTAGTTTTTAGTCTCGATTCCACCGAACACCACGTCGACAAGATGGGTCACGAGGATGCCGTGTATCTCGCCAAGCTGGCCGAACAGGCTGAGCGTTACGAGGGTATGTAAAAAAATGTTGCACTCCTTAGACCCAAAGACACCCCGTTGACTCTCTTCACTAGAAATGGTCGAGAACATGAAGATTATCGCCTCCGAGGACCGTGATCTTACCGTCGAGGAGCGCAACCTTCTTTCCGTCGCCTACAAGAACGTTATTGGTGCCCGCCGTGCTTCTTGGAGAATTGTCACCTCCATCGAGCAGAAGGAGGAGTCTAAGGGCAACTCATCCCAGGTTGGCCTAATTAAAGAATACCGCCAGAAGATTGAGGCCGAGCTCGCGAAGATCTGTGATGACATCCTTGATGTTCTCAACCAGCACCTCATCCCCTCTGCTAAGTCCGGCGAGTCCAAGGTATTCTATCACAAAATGTGCGTACCTAGTTTCTTTGCACCTTAACTCTAAAATTCGACGTAATATTAATTTCTTGTCTAGGAAGGGCGACTATCACCGCTACCTGGCCGAGTTCGCCGTCGGCGACAGACGTAAGGAGTCCGCAGACCAGTCGCTCGAGGCTTACAAGGCTGCCACTGAGGTGGCTCAGACTGAGCTGCCTCCCACGCACCCCATCCGCCTGGGCCTCGCCCTTAACTTCTCTGTGTTCTACTACGAGATCTTGAACGCCCCCGATCAAGCTTGCCACCTTGCCAAGCAAGCATTTGACGATGCGATTGCTGGTACGTAGCCATTCCTATCATGTAGTGTCTACCGATACTAATTATGAATCAGAGCTTGATACCCTAAGTGAGGAGAGTTACAAGGACTCAACTCTCATCATGCAGCTTCTACGTGATAACTTGGTACGTCCTTGAACGATTGTTTATTGTACAATCTACTAACTATTATAATCAGACCCTCTGGACTTCTTCCGAGGCCGAGCCCCCCGCGGAAGCTGCTGCGCCTGCTGCCCAAGAGGCCGAGAAGCCCGCTGAGGCCCCCACTGAGGAGCCCAAGGCTGCCGAGTAAATTTCTTTCACCTACAGTACAACTCTGGCGATATCTAAAGGGGTTGGTTGTGGGCCTGGGTGGATTCTGGTGTCTCGGAGTGTTTGCTTGTGAACTCTCAATAAGTTTCGGCATGTTTTTCGCGTGTGGAAGTACACAGAGACAAAGACTTTGGAGGGATCTCTTTTCTTACAGGCAAAGGGGCTAAAGAGCTTTGGAGGCTTCCTTGCCGTAAGCTTGCCTTTTAGACTCTAATACAAACTCATCTGGACAATAAAAACGTATTCTGTGCCAGATTCTAGCAGCAGTTCTGCGTGTGTAACTAGAGAGTTGTTCCATTACGTATGCAACATAATAATCCTAGTATTCTACTGTGTGTGTATCTGATAGACAGATCCAGGTATGTGCTAATTTTATTTGATTCTAAGATTAGCGAAATTAGTTATCTTGTTATTAGATATGTACAGTAAGACAAGTCGATTGGCCTCCTCAGTAAAATAAGTAGAATATGCTTGCTATATAATGCGGGGAGTTGTTCTGTGGAGTGGTCACCAATTTAACTTAATAGCGAGAGTTCACGTAGATTAGCAACGTAGAATCCGTAGCATTCTTCTTTTTTTTTTTTTTTTTTTTTTTTTTGCTCTTTTACACTCTAAGTGAATGTGTAGGAAATGCATTATGTCCGGCGATTTTGACTAGCACTCGTAGTCGCGGAACCCGACCCGGACAGAGATATGCCCCAGTCGAAGCTGACGTTGAAGTTCCACCCCTTCCCGCTCCTGCTGACACTGCCGCCGCCGCGCCGCTCCGCCGCAGCCTGGTTCTGGCTCTGACTTGCCATTGCCGTCTGGCCGGCTGCGGGATTAGCGGTCCCGTTGCCGGGCCTCTGGGCCGGGGTTGAGGATGGATTTATTGAGATGGAAAAGGACGAAGACTGCTGCTGCTGCTGCTGTGGCTGGTCATCGCCGGACTCCTCGGCGGCGTCGAAGAGGACGCGCATCCAGAGACTGCAGTCCAGGCACTGCACCATGAGCACGAGGTCCTCCTCGTGCTCCTCCAGCTGCGCCTCGGTGAACTGGAAGCCGCGCGCGTTGCCGCACCGGCAGGACCCGAAGTACACCGCCGTGCGCTCGTCGAAGCCGAGGTCGTCGAGATCCACCGTCTCGACGCCCGTGTGGAAGCGCGTGGACACGGAGTGCTTCTGCTCCGTGGCTGCGGACGAGGCCGAGGTTAGGAGCAGCTGGCGGTCGTACTCGCGGCGCTGGCGCGCGTCTGAGAGCACGGTGTAGGCATGCTGGATCTGGTCCACTGTGTAAGTGAGCTGAGACGACGAGGATTTGCCGCTGCTGTTGCTGGATTTGGGTTGTGGTTTGGGTGATGCGGTGGATGAGTCCTGGGGGTTCTTGTCCGGATGGTGCTTGAGGAGCGCTTTGTGGTACCCCTGTTTAATGGCTTTCTGCTGCGCGGCTGACGCTTGGCCCTCGAGGCGCTTCTGCGTCAGTGAGAGGATCTCGTAGAGCGTTGGCTCCGCTGACGTCCTTGATAGTGTGGGTGGCATCTGCTTATGTCTGGATATGATTCGCCCGTCGATGTGTATTAATATGGACTGCTGCTATAAGAAAAAGCGAAATTTAAAGGGCGGACAATAATGGAAAGATCAAGTACGTCAGGGGATGATTTGAAGAGCTGGAGATGCATGTAAGTTGATATCACTTCGCTCTGTGCCCCAGTGAAAACCGGTTTTTGGACCAACGAAGTTAATTGGCTGAGCGGGTCACGTGCGCACCTTTAGAGCCTTTGGCGTCTGAGATTAGAGTGACCTACATTGGAAAATAGAGGCCGGCACTAGAATATGCAACATATTTTGAGGCGCAAGAAATATGGCTAAGAAGATTGCTCATCTAGGAAGCAGCCTGAAGTGCTCGCGAGAATCGATTTTTAGCTCATTAGCTTTCGAGTGATCCACGCAAGGAAAATCGCTAGGGTTGACGCCCGATTTGTCTTAGATATTCTGGTGTAATCGAACACCAGTTGTACATTTTTATACATAAATTTGTACACATGACTATGTACTCGATTAATAGCAAAAAAGTCGAAGTTCGTTCGTCTATCGTGGATACTTGTTCCACCTGCCTCTCCCAATCTATAATAAAACATGTTAGCAAGACGAGCAGCCGAGCAGACGTCTGCACTGGGAAGCGTACCCTTCTCCATTCCCGTATAAGCCTGGGCATACCCAGCATAGCCACTCTTCTCTTCTCCATCCTGTTTGGCGTGTTAGCATGTGCCTATATCTTGAAAAATCCGTAGTTCCAATAGTCTCTCGAGCTCGGGGCAGACAACGTACTTTGCAGCCAACATTCTCTCGTGTAGATGACCCTTGACTCTCTGACCAACACCTGTACCACGCACCCGCAACCCGTGCTCGACTCTGTGCCGTATACGCTCTTCCGTGCCCTTGGATGTGAAGGGCAGCAGCTCCTCGACGCCTTCCTCCCGGGCCAGCTTCACGAGCTCGGCCTGGCGCCTCAGCGAGAACTCGGGGTCGTGCCACTTGCCCGTTACGGGGTGCTTGTGTGGGAGGAAGGGATTGGGTGTCGCGCCGTCCTTTATGGTATTTGTGCGTGTCGAGGCCGGTAGGATCCGGTCTGGAGGGTACTTGGCGAAGAAACGCTGGAGTCGTGGATGCAGCTGCTTCGCGAGCTCGACGTAGCGCATATTCAATGCCGCCATATTAACTGTGAGAAACGGTTCGCAGGGTCGCTGGCCACCGTTCGGGAAAGGGAGGTCGGTAGAGAGTGGCTGACAGCGAATGATAAATATTAAATTGAATCGAATCGACAAGCTTCAAATCGAGTTCACGGTTCTAATCCGATTAGACAGCGCTAAAATCTTGACGAATGGTACAGTATGTGAAATTAATCAACCAAATATAAATACTGTGTACATAGATACCTAGGCCCTTCTCATCCCACCTTAACTTGAGATCGTTATTGAGCTGCTAACATACAACATTCTTGTCGCAATTTACAAGTGAATATAATCTCAGCAATAAAGATTATATTAATACTACTGCTCTCGGTATATTTGCGCTTTTTTCATCGGCAATGATTTATACTTATGGTGGACCAACCTTTAGAAGGGTTAGATAACAGGCCCGAATCTTTCAATACTCCTAATTTCACCAGATGTCCTGGGAAAGCCGAAAACTGAAAGCGTCGCATTTATCTCGTGGTATCTAAGGTATAATTGCCAAATTCCAATTCCGGTTGCTCCAGTCCCATTCCCGGCCTAGTACTACTCAATCTTCTTAAACCCGCCCTTGTTGGGTTTTTGTTGGGCGGACTCGTGCCTCCGCAACTCCTCGGGCACCTTGGATATTGAGCTCTTAGAGAGCATCTGTCTCAAATCGTATAAAACATCTGCGTCTTCGTTTGCAAGGAATGTGATAGCCACACCACTCTTTCCCGCACGACCAGTACGACCAATACGATGTGTATAGCTCTCGATGCTTGTGGCCATGTTGAAGTTGACAACGAGAGATACGTCCGGGACGTCGATACCACGACCCGCTAGATCCGTAGCCACAAGGACCTCGGTACCTCCACTGCGTACCGACGCCAAAGCCTGTTCTCTCTGTTCTTGGGTCTTGCTTCCGTGCATCGTAACCGTTGAAAGACCCATGTGTTTAATCTCTCGCGCAATGGCATCACAGTTGCGTTTAATGTTGACAAAAACGATAATCGGCGCAGCGAATTCCCCAGACGTGAGAATTTCTTGCAAGCGCTTCTTGCGACGATCTTCTCCAGCGACAAATTCAACCCGTTGCTCGACTGTATCAACGGCTTCGCCAGCATTACCAATTGTAACAGTAGCTGGCCTACGCAAGTATTTCTTGGCAATTTTTTCAACGGCCGTCGGCATCGTAGCCGTGTACATCATTGTTTGTCGGTAACGGTCCTTGCCTCCAACGGGTCGGCTCATGAGCTGGGCATTCTCCGCAGCCTCGCTATCTGGCTTCTCGTTAGTCACAGGGAGCGCATCCAGAATCTTGTTAACAGGTTCCTCGAAACCCATGTCAATCATTCGATCAGCCTCATCCATGATAATGTAGCAACATTGCGATAAGACAAGTAGTCGCCGCTCGATGCAGTCAACTAGACGACCTGGGGTGGCGACAATAATTTCGGCACCATTTCGAAGCGCAAATGCCTGTTCCTCTAACGAGTGACCACCTACAAGACTGACAACAGTAAAGCCTAGCGGTTCCGCAAATTTCTTGGCTTCCGTCTCGATCTGCTGGACCAGTTCTCGAGTAGGCGCAATGATGAGTGAGTATGGTCCATCGTTTTTCGTGATCTCATCCAACGGTGGCAAATCAGATATATAGACCAGTAAGGGCAGGAGAAAAGCAGCTGTCTTTCCCGAACCCGTGACAGCTACACCGATAAGATCTCGGGCCTGCAGAGCGATGGGAATCGCAGCGCGCTGAACAGGAGTCGGCTCCTCATAACCGACTTTGGCGACAATCTCGAGCAACCTCCGAGGTAAGCCAGATTCCCTCCAATTACGCATGGGATTTGGTAGGAGACCGCCTTTGGTAGAGATACCAAAGTCCTCTTTAAATATTCGCCAGTCCCTCTCACGCATATCCTCTAGCTTCTTCTCCGACCAGTGCTTTCCAAAGGTATTTCGATTCGCCCGTTCCTTCGCTCGCAGTGCCATTTCAAGCAACTGTTCTGCTCGTTCCCTGCCTGTTTCTGGATCACCAGCTATAATAAATTTGGCACGTTTTATGTCCTCTGGCTCGACCAGGCCCTGGTATCTGGAGAGAAGGCCACCGTCCTTGATAGAGAGTGACATCTGATCAGAATGGATGAGCGCGTCTCCTTGGCTCGTATCGTCGTGCGCGTCCCAGTCGAAATTGAATTTATCCCTGTGTCTTCTGGACTTTTTCTTTGCAGAGAAAGTCGATTGGTTTAACTCCGGACCCATGTATCTCGCTCGGATCTGGGCAGATTCATCTTCGTCGGGTGCTCTTCTCTTCTGCCCGGCGGTTTTGGTTTCGTGGGATGTCTTGGGTTTCTCGTTTTCGTTACTGTGTTTACCGTGTCGCATGGCCCTCGGGCCTGTAGGTACGGCATGTTGGGCGTCGCGGTGTGGTACGTCGTTACGGCTAGTAGTCCATGTGTTCCGTTTTTCGGCTGCTTGTCGCATGCGCCTTTCTTCTTCCTCCTTCTGCTTCTGCTCCTGGGCGCGACGCTCTCTCTCGGCCTTTGGAATGAATCGGGGTTTCGCCGCAGCCGCGTCAGCAGCTTTCTTTGCTCGTAGAATCTCCTCGATATCTAAAGGTTGTTTTTTCTTTTGGCCATTGGCGCCGTTGGTCGTGGCTCCTCCACCATTAACAGTTGATCCAGACCGCGGCTGCATTCCCATTGTGTAGGCCTGATCTTAGATAACTCAACACACAGTTTAGAGATGATAATTTAGAGATGTAGATGGATAGATTGCAAGGCGCAACTTGAAATACCTAGCTAGCACTAAGGTATTACCAGGTAGTGTTGCATGAGTGGGTACGGTTCCAAAATCTGGCCAATCGGAAATTTTACTTTAAGTCAAGGAAATCATGTACATATGTACTCTGAACCGTGCAACTCTGTGACTACTTCAGAAGTTAAACAGATCTTTTCAACGTAATCAAAATATTGTTATATTATTTACCTAGGTAAACAGTCTTGGGCAAAAATTAGATCATCCGTACTAATTGCTTAGTAGCAGGAAGCCGTCGGGCTTGAGCTCTTGAATAGAGAAGAGACTGACTGCAACAGGTAGTGTTTCTACTGGATACCGCCGTGTAAATCAAGAATTATCTACTTAGTTTTGAGTTCTTTAGCTCTACCTGAAACCCATGAATCCGCGTACATATTGTCATACAGAGGACTTGAAATGGGCTATGGCGATGATAATCCGTTCCTTGAACTACGAATGTGCGTAATGGTAAACTTGACAACAGGAGACCAGTCCATCCTTATTACTCATCTTGGCTAATGACGCCTAGACGAGTACACTTGATCTGCGAGGCCAACTTACTACCAGTGATAAATCGTGAGACGGTATCTTATTACGGCCCATACCTCTCTCTCTCTCTCTCTGCTTCGATTGACCAACTGTTTTACTACTCTGTAGGCTTGTGCGTACATTGTACATACCCCATCAATACCACACTTCCGCCACTAGTCCACAAGCATCTTAACACAGCTTCTAGCGTTGACCTTTCTGCCCACTTTATAACAGTTATTACCCATGCGTATGTACATCCAAAGTACATATAGTTACTTAACCTTATGAAGCATGCATTTTCTTAACGTGAACATTGAATAGAAATACTATTATTCTGTACGCACCTTACGTATATACCTACCCACTATGAATCGACTCCATAACACCGTACAAACCCTGTCCATCCGCAAGGACGGCGTATATACATACCTAGGATATTAGAAACTCAATTCATATTATACAGGGACTTCAAGGTTCCGGTATTTTTATCATCATAGTCCTAGAATTCCATAAATAATGAATAAGACACTAGATTTTGCAACGAAAGTTGGTGGTAAATAATCGAGGTTTGCAAGTGAGACTTTCAAATGAGGCTTGCTTTATACGTACCTACATATGTAGTACTACATATACTAAACGAATGTAACATCAACAAAATAGACGAAATATTGGTGCCGGGAAGGAAGGAAAAGCCATTCACGCCTGAGCGCGCCATCAAAATGACGCCAAAGTACTGGTTCTAGGTTTTTACCACTTGCAAGGATGTACTTAAGGCTTAGCGCGCTCGCCGCTTTTGCTCGCCCTCTGCTCGCCCTATGGTTAGTCAGATAGCGACATGTCCATACTGCGACTACATTTATGTACATGTTAACGTTTCTAGTTATATAATCATATATACACGCATTGTAAAAATTACAGAAAACATTAGGTAATAACTTTACCGCTTATTTACAACAAGTTCGAGTAACAAATATTTAATCTATAAATAGCTAGATATACATAAATGTAAAAGGATATTGTTTTAGTTTTATGTACCGACTTACTATTCTTACTTTCCTAATACATATACGAAGTTAAAGAAAGCAGCTAGAAAACTAGAAGATTGCGAGCCGTCAGGCTCAACTAGAACGCATACACCCTAACAGGGGGGAGGTCCCAAACCTCAACTCACGCTTTATGACTACACTAGAGATATTCGCCAGCGGAGAGCACGCCGATCAAGGCATTTGGAGGCTGTAGAGGGTGTTAAAAATAAAGATGTTGGCGACGAAGGTGTGGAAACGAAAGGGGCTACCCCTCATAGAGGCTTCCATGTGTTATTCCATCTCTTCAACACCTATTTCCAACTTGATATTATCCAACACCAGAATAAATCATGCATTACTAACTTCGAGGCAAGAATAATTGGCGCTCCGACGCTAGCAAAACACTCCTCTGTCCTGTAGTGGGCCAAGATGTATTAGAACTCAAGAAACTACTCACTTAGTCGCTCCCGTAGAATCTAATTATGTTCTATTTCTAACATTGGATGCGTTATACCTGCGAGAAAAATCCGGTTGGAGTCATGGAAATAGCCATATAATTTGAGTATATTAGGGTGGCGTAGATTGCTTTGAATTTCCATCTCCCGCCGAACTTGTACTTCGACACGGGTATGCTGCAATTCTTTCTTGTATAACACCTTTAGTGCGCAGATGAGCTTGTGCTCACGCTCGCGCGCTAAGTATACACGGCCAAATTTACCCTTGCCGAGGGGTTTACCGATTTCGAACATCCCCAAGTGAAACGCCTTTACCGCCGGCTGCGTGACAAGAGCAGCCGGTGTACGGTCCTTTTTAGACGTTTCGTTCGACCTTTCCGTGTTAACACGACTCTTTGTGCGCGCCGTTGTCTCGATTACTCTTTGGCGAGCTGGTACCGCTGATGCATTCTGTAATTAATTTTGGAGAGCGACTCTCAGTAGGTTTAGCCGACCTGAACTCTAGATGAGTGAAGTATTGAGGTAGCTCTGATCTATGTGGAGAAATAAGTAGGTTAATATTGCTGAAATATTGCATCCTTAACTAATAGTTTTTACCTTCGACGACTTCCCGTTTCCCATTCTCCTTGTTAATCGATAGGTTCTCTAACTAGGTTTCGAGATGGTGAGTTGCCATGGTTGCAAGTATTTTCATTTAGAGGAAGGCGAGAATAGAAATAAATTATTAATGATTGACTACGGTAAGTAAGCATTGAAAAGTGGTTAGGTTATTGGAAAATCCGAGTTGACTTGAATTCTGATCTATGTAGATGCTGTTGCGGAGGTGATCTGTGGCAGTTGGTCCCACTGAGTGGAGTATTCTTGTATGTCCTAGCCGCTAGCCCGTGTGTCAAAGTAGGTAGGTACCTTGTGCAAATCATAAAAAGATGGTAACGGTATACCTTGAGATAGATATATGCGGATTAAGTTTTCGCGGCTTAATAAGCTTGCGGCGAGCTACGAGACGAATAATGTTATGGTTATCAAGTTTCTATAGACTATCTAGTCGGCTTCTAGATATGCTGGGGTTACCTCTGTGTATATATTCAAGAGGGCAAAATATGAGAAGATGAATAATCGGCTAGTAGCAAGCAACTTGAGCTTATTTGTCTCTGCTCTGAACAACATTATTGTGGACTAAGAAGTTTGTGGATCTACGCATAGGTATGACTGAGCAAGGATATTGCTCCGTACTTATCAGTCAAGTTTGTTCATTTGGCTTGTGCAAAAGCGGGCTCTGCACAGGGCTGGATCGGCCTAAAAGCGGCATGGTTTATCTACTTATGTAGGTGAAGCTTCCATTTCGAATTCAGCACGGTAAAACAGGTAGGTACTGCAGAGTAACTTCTGTATGCCGTTTCTTATCATGCAACGCTAGACCCGATGAGACGATACAAGCGCATCCTTAGCGCCATCCAAAACTTTAGACCAAAGCAAGACTCGAGGCCGCAGACGATGTCAGAGAAACTAGCACCCACAATAACACGGATTCTGCCTGCACCTTTCTGATTCCCAAGCAGCGGCTGCCGCCACATGACTGCACGGATAGCGACTCCTCCCAACTGCCCCTCCTATTACCCCTCCATTTGTGTATAGTACGACATCCCTAGCCCTGTGAATACCCTGCCAAACACTGTACATACGGTGCCATTACCGACCTGCCTCCTAGAGTTCCTGCATTGTATACCACTGTACCTGTTTGTATTATACTACCTAGACTGTCCTTTCCCAGTGCGCCCATGTCTCTTCGTGCTCTCACCCGAAACGAGTCTCTCTTTCGAGTTTCCCCTCTCACTAATAGAGTCCGCTTACGACACCATACACGCCTACAACCTGTACATGTCTGCCAGCGGCTAGAGAATCACCAATTCAGCGGCATTCGTCTTAGGTAAGTTCAGCCTCGACTCCGGCGGTGAGGTGGTTCAGGTTAGGTCATGCCATACCCAGCTAACGTGCCATGCTATATTCAGTTCCGTTCTTCGAGCCACGCCAAGCACCTCCTCTCTCTCACTTCTCACACCGTCTTCAGCCCCCCCAAGAGCTCTAAGAGTATCTCCTATAAAGCTCTCTCGGCCGTCTACCTCCCCTTCAGCAGCTTTCGTCCGGCATTGCTCCTATAGAAGACACAACATGTGCAGATTAGCAGGTGACACCGAGCACTTTGGCGGCGCCAAACCTGATCCCACTGCGGATCGCGAGCTGCTGCCCACCAATGTGATCCCCCGGCACTACGACGTCACTCTCGAGCCTGACTTCCAGAAGTTTACCTTTGAGGGCAAGGTTGTGATCGATTTTGACGTACAAGAAGACACGGAGTCTATCTCCCTCCATACTATCGAGATCGATATCCACAGCGCTCATATCAAGTCCGGGGACACGGTTGTCACATCCTCTTCAGCTATCACCTACGACGAAGCAACCCAAGTGTCTAAGATTAACCTCAAGGATGCTATTCCTAAGGGCAAAACTCAGCTTGAGATCAAGTTCACGGGCCAACTTAACGACTCAATGGCCGGCTTCTACCGTTCTTCGTATAAGAAGCCCGATGGCTCTGAGGGTATTCTTGCTACGACGCAGATGGAGGCCAATGACTGCCGAAGAGCTTTCCCATGTTTTGACGAGCCTCTCCACAAGGCTAATTTCACCGTCACTCTCATTGCAGACAAGCATCTAACGTGCCTGAGTAACATGGATGTTGCTTCTGAAACCGAGGTGTCATCTAAAATCAGCGGAACGACAAAGAAAGCAGTAAAATTTCACCCAACCCCACTTATGTCTACATACTTAGTTGCCTTCATCGTGGGCGAGCTCAATTATATTGAGACCAAGAACTTCCGGGTGCCCATCCGTGTGTATGCGCCTCCGAGCTCAAACATTGAGCATGGGCGCTTTTCTCTTGAACTAGCTGCGCGGACGTTGGAGTACTACGAGAAGATATTTGACGCTGACTTCCCCTTGCCTAAGATGGATATGGTTGCCATTCCGGACTTTGCTGCTGGTGCTATGGAAAACTGGGGGTTGATCACTTATCGAGTTGTGGATCTCATGCTGGACGAAACGGCCAGTGGTGCTGCTATGAAGGAGCGAGTTGCTGAGGTCGTTCAGCATGAGTTAGCTCATCAGTGGTTTGGAAACCTAGTGACCATGGACTGGTGGGAGGGTTTGTGGCTAAATGAAGGTTTTGCGACGCTCATGAGTTGGCTAAGTATGTTGATCTCTCTAAATCTACGCTTTATATGGACATACGGGGCTAACGGTCTGCGTAGGCTGTAATCACTTTTATCCTGAATGGAAAGTTTGGGAAAACTACGTCGCAGACAACCTCCAGAGTGCTCTAGGCCTAGATTCACTGAGGAGTAGTCATCCTATCGAGGTACCAGTTAAGCGTGCCAACGAGGTTGACCAGATTTTCGACGCCATCTCCTATTCCAAGGGTTCATGCGTTCTGCGCATGATCTCGACGTATTTAGGCGAGGATGTTTTCCTAGAAGGTGTTCGGCGGTATATCAAGAAGCACGCTTATGGTAACACGCAAACGGACGATCTATGGGCCGCCCTCGAAGACGCGAGTGGCAAACCTGTCAGGGAGATAATGTCGATATGGACTAAAAACGTTGGCTTCCCAGTCGTCCAAGTTACGGAGAACACGGCAGAGAACTCGATTATTGTAAAACAGAACCGATTCCTGAGGACTGGTGACACGAAACCGGAAGAGGACAAAGTTCTATACCCGGTCTTCCTTGGGCTTCGAACCAAGAAAGGCGTTGATGAGTCGTTAACTTTGACAGAGAGAGAAGGCGTTTACAAACTTCCAGACCTAGACTTCTTCAAATTGAATGCGAACCACACCAGCATTTATAGAACCTCTTACAGCCCAGAGCGACTTACAAAGCTAGGTCAATCTGCTAAGGAGGGGAAGCTGACAGTTGAAGACCGCGCTGGTATGATCGCTGATGCTGGTGCCCTCGCGGTTTCGGGTTACCAAAAGACATCAGGAGTGCTTAATCTCCTAAAAGGATTTGATACAGAAGAATCATTCGTTGTATGGAGCGAGATTATCGCTCGAGTTGCCACCGTCCAATCAGCATGGATCTTCGAGGATCAGGCAGTCAAAGATGGGCTTGAAGCGTTTGTCAAGGAACTAGTCAGTGAGAGAGCTCATAAGCTAGGTTGGACATTCTCAGACAAAGACGGACATGTTGAGCAACAATTTAAAGCAATGCTCTTTGGAGCCGCCGGTATGGCGGGAGATGAGGAGATCATTGCAGCAGCTAAGGGCATGTTTGCCAAATACAAGGCTGGTGATAAGTCAGCTATTCACCCTAACATTCGAGGTAGCGTTTTTAGCATTGCGCTCAAATATGGCGGAAAAGAAGAGGTAAGCTTGCTCGCATCTGATAGCCTGACAGTTAAGCTAAAATTAGAACAGTACGAAGCTATTATGGACATATTTCGTGGGTCTCATAACACGGATGAACGTAACACTGCTCTACGCTGTATTGGCCGTGCCAAGGATCCCGAGCTCATTCAACGAACCCTGGATTTCACTTTGAGTAACGAGGTCAAAAGCCAGGATATATATCTCCCAGCTAGTGGTCTTCGTAGCCATGCCGAGGGCGTAGAGGCTCTGTTCAGCTGGCTGAACGAGAAATGGCCTGAGATTTCCAAACGTCTTAGCGGTAATCCTCCCATCCTAGGTTCGATGGTCACAATCTGCACGTCAAGCTTCGCAAAACCCGAGCAGCTCGAGAAAGTGGAGAAATTCTTTAAGGATATTGATACGAAGAATTTTGACCAACCCCTAGCCCAGAGCAAGGATGCTATTCGTAGTAAAATCTCGTGGTTACAGAGAGATCGCGACGATGTTGCAACTTGGGTGAAGGAGAATGGGTACAAGAAGGCCAATTTATAAACCTGCTTCTAAACAGCATGGCAGATGATCACAGGAAGCTTCGAATCAACCATAGGACTTGGAAAATCGACTCTATTTGACATCATATGGCCTCCTGAGGCACTATCCCTACCCACTAGTCAATAGAGACATGCATACTAGATATACTCTCGCAACCGAGAAGGAATATAGACCATGTATGAGAGGAGAAATATAAAAGAACTATATACTGACTCATAGTACCGTGCCAATAGTTGTGTCCTTCTTGAGTAAAAGACCTGTGTAATAAAGCTTAAGGAATAATTCCCTTTCATTTCGTAAACGAGAAGTAGAGAAGGGGTACCCGTGAGAATAGCAGGTACTTGATGGTGCCGCCCGCCTTTAGTTTTTATTATACCTTTAAATTCACTATTTCTCATAGCTCTAGTTTACCATTGTTTCTTAGAAACAACAACAAGACAGTAGCCGTGTGCTGTGTGTCTAATAGGATCCCATAATCTGTCAATATTAGCCCATAGAGTCCTTCTTTTACGATAGTTGGGCTCTAAGCGTGCTCAGTGAGTTGAAGCTAGACAATTGTAGTTACGACTTTACCCCGTACAAGTTTTAGCAATCATATTAGATAAGATGACCGATCGATTGATAAACAATAGTCTTCACAACTCTTAAGCATATATACTGTTCCAGAGACCAAATGCTTAGGTGTTGTAGCTGGCCCTAAGTGCATTGTATGTGTTGTGCCGTAAAATTAGGTGTTACTAAGGGATTCAGAACGAGCGATGAGCAGGTGGTGTGGGTTTGGCAACACAATAGATTATCATTACTCAACGTATCCAGCCCACTTGCATCATTAAGTAGAAAACAATGAATTATATCACTAGCTTACGGGCAAGACACGGAATAAAGCGGTGGTTAATGCAATGTTCGTAGGGTATTTATGTCTTCTTCTAGACCGTTATGACATTAGATATTCTCGTAGTCTTGTCGAGAGGTGGGCGCGCTTGGCGACAGATTCGTTTGAGACGGGTATGGAGTTGCGGTCATTATTAGTAATACCAAAAGATGTTTCCTAGTTCGAATAGTATACCGCAATTTTTCACTTAGCTTAATGGTAATTTTTTTAAGATATGGTTTAAGCGTCGAGATGTCCTAGTAATCAAGAGCTGAGCTCTCTAAGGCCTCGGGGATTCTATATCAATTCTAAGATTTTGTGGAAAGCTTGGGATATCTATGTCGCCGCTCGAGCGGTCGGTTTTCAAGGTGTAGTGTTAGGAGCATGGTTATATACAGGCTTTTAGAAGACGGGAGTTTGCGTCGGATATACATTGATCGGTGGGATGAATAGTTGTTTCAGCGAGCATACCTTTTATATCAGATGATGCTCTCTAGTTCAGTTGCTCTTCCTTATTAAATCTAGTATTTTGATCAACTGGATAGAGTAATTGTGTTATAAAATACCAGTTCCTACCCCTAGATCAAGCCAAGGATAGCACTGCTCTATCGTTTTATTCCTAACACAAGCTGCGTCATCTTGGTTATGCGCTTCCGGAATGTTGGGGTCATTAACTATCGTGGGTGGTTTTGGTAATTATTGCTGCTTCTGCTTGTGTCTGCAATATTAACTTGCCCGGTAGCTAGACTAGCGAATAGATTTGGTGACCTGGCACACTCATGTAGTATCCCATCAAGGTTATGCAAATTTCCTACGGTACTTAGAGGACAGCTAGATTTTATAAGGAATACTTTTAATATTCGAATTTCGACAATATACTGTATGCAACTTAGTGGAACTACAAGAATAATTCGTCAAGGATATCTAAGATTCTCGCTCTGTCATCGTTAATAGTAGGTTTTGCGGTGACCTCGAAGCCTTTAAAGTGCTACCGCCTTCCGTGATAGAATTAACTTATCTTAGAACATGGATGAACACATCCAGCTCTCAAATTTTGTTACTGTTGTGTGTTATTCGCAACCTTGCCACGGAAGGTGTCAGGTGCGTAGTCTAATACAGACACAAAAGACACGGTGTATATCCTCCTGGGGATGCCCTTTCAGCACGTTGTTGTTGCGGAATTGAAAAGATAGGAAAAAAAAGAAAAAAAAGAAGCGAATGCAGCTTCTGCAGGATGCACATGTAAGGCGGTGGCTGGGAAAGAACCCCTCTCGGAAATTAGGGGAGGAAATATTGTAGAATGTAATGGAATTAACCAACTCCAGTTCCAATTCAAACGACTCATAGGACAAGTGAATGCGTCTTTGGTAGACAGAACTATACGTGAAGCGAAAGTTGGGAACAAGCCTGTTATCAACTTTGGTTCGTTACGTTCATCCCGTAGTGGCCCGAAGTAGGACATTTTGTTATATTAAAGTATACCTGAGTTGGCAGCTATACTTTAGAGCCGCCTCCTGGAAAGTGTACTATGGTAAGCCTTAAATTAGTTGTGGTCTTTTTGGAGGTATTTATATTCATGTAGGATGGCTGGGAACCTAAGTTAAATATAATGGAGAGGGAATCATTGGCCACAAGTATTGATATCCGGTATCATCATGTAGATCAATCCTACCTTGGCGTGCTACCTTACAATGAGATATCTGGAAAAAGGTAGGGGAAAAAAGAGGAAGGCTTCCATTATGAATGAAGTATGAGTGTAAATTATAACGTTGAATATTAGTCTCATTCAGTAACAGCTTTTGCATCATACGCGCAGGCTGAGTCGGGCATTCTAGTACAGGCATGTGAACATGCTCCTTTGCGATAGTTAGACGATGAGGGACTTGTTCGCCAGGCTGGAAACTAAACAAACGGGCCGAAGTAAAGCTATCGGCGCCGCCCGTGAAATGGGAGAAAGTAAAGAGGAGGTGACTGATACGAAGGGGCGATATATCTGGTGAAGGCCGCTTTCGGCATGGATGGAAACAAAATATCTCAAATTGAACGGCCCGATGGTGGTGTAATCATCTCTGACTCCGGAACGCTGACACTCTCATCACGTATAAGGCGTATGACTACTAAAATAGGAAATTAGGGTAGAGAGACCGGGAAGAGAGTCGGCCGTGCCAAGTAGCAACTGGATTTCATTACACTTATCTCGAGGTTACTGTTAGCCGTATTATTGGTCGAGACTTTACGTACCTACCTTAGGTATGTAAGCTACCTACAATAAAATTAGACTACCTACCTTGGAGGTAGGTAGGTATTCTGTACCTGCCGCTAGCGTCTGATGCGTCGAACTCAATTCATCGAGTATGCGGCAGGACCTTGAGTAGGCTCGCAGGGCAGGGGCTCCGGAGTTCTCACCTATTCCTAAGGTTTCCTTATGGGTCCGGCTTGCTCAACAATTTTCCTATCGATTAGTGTTGCTGGAGCTACCTAGCCCACTTCTCTCATGATATATACGTAGTATTACGCGATACATCTTCTTGCACCTGAATTGGCTGGTAGTACATGTAGCTGTGCCCCTCCTTTTAAGAGCAGTACGTCAGGTATAGTCAGGCCAGGATCGGATCAGACCCCGCCAACCCAAGGGCCTGCTCATACTGCTTGTACTTTGTACTGCCAAGATTACAACCTCCAACCCTGCCAGGCTAACCACAGCCCACTAAGACAGTTAGCTACAGCCTCTCTCCTACTTAGCTACCTACTACCTACCTATCTGATTTTATTTCTCTTCTTCTTCTTCACATCGTTACTTGTCCATATCCTCCTCTCCTTCTCTCAGAGTAGAGCAGACCTTAGACACGTCTCCAACCTGTGAGTACCTCTGCTATTACTACCTACCACATACACTTCCTAGTTATCTGTAAACAACCCTTTTGAGTTCGGCGAGCCAAGCAACCCGCGAATTTGCGCCACTACCCCGCCATCTCACCATCGCTCTTCACCAGATACTTTCCCATCTAGACTTCTTGCCTTGAGGTATATTCCGGTCACCTAGGTTGACAGGCTGCCCGGGCCAAATTGAGTCAATTTATTTACCACCCTCAGCTTCCCCCTTCTGCTCCCCCTCCCCCTCTCCCTCACACACCTTATTGATGTCCGTCCTAAAGTTTCGCATCGCCTAAGTTCCGTCAGTTTATTATTATTCGCATATGAACTAACAGCCGTTTAAAAACCAGTATTAGTAACAATCATCTACGATCCTGCAGCAGCTAAAGATGGCCATCAAGAAGATCCACGCCCGTTCCGTCTACGACTCCCGTGGTAACCCCACCGTGGAAGTTGACGTTGTCACAGAGACTGGTCTTCACCGTGCTATCGTCCCCTCGGGTGCCTCTACCGGTGCGTAATCCCCGCTCTAGAAAGCGAGACGAGCTCGACTAATTCGCCCTCTGTAGGTCAGCATGAGGCCTGTGAGCTTCGTGATGGAGACAAGACCAAGTGGCTTGGCAAGGGTGTGACCAAGGCCGTTGACAATGTTAACAGTGTTATTGGCCCCGCGCTCATCAAGGAGAACCTTGATGTCAAGGATCAGAGTGCTGTTGACAAGTTCCTCAACGAGCTCGATGGTACCGCCAACAAGACTAAGCTCGGTGCCAACGCTATTTTGGGCGTCAGTCTTGCTGTTGCTAAGGCTGGCGCTGCCGAGAAGGGTGTCCCTCTCTACGCCCACGTTTCTGACTTGGCTGGTACCAAGAAGCCTTATGTCCTCCCTGTCCCCTTCATGAACGTCCTGAACGGTGGCTCTCATGCTGGTGGCCGTCTGGCCTTCCAGGAGTTCATGATTGTCCCATCTAACGCTCCTTCTTTCTCCGAGGCTCTGCGCCAGGGCGCCGAGGTCTACCACAAGCTAAAGGCTCTCGCCAAGAAGAAGTATGGCCAGTCGGCAGGAAACGTCGGAGACGAAGGTGGTGTTGCCCCCGATATTCAGACTGCCGAGGAGGCTCTTGACCTCATCACCGAAGCTATTGAGGAGGCGGGCTACACTGGCCAGGTCAACATCGCCATGGATGTTGCCTCTAGCGAGTTCTACAAGGAGGATGTCAAGAAGTATGACTTGGACTTCAAGAACCCAGACAGCGATCCTACCAAGTGGATCACCTACGAGGAGCTTGCTGCTCTCTACGGCGAACTGTCCAAGAAATACCCCATTGTCAGCATTGAGGACCCCTTCGCTGAGGACGACTGGGAGGCCTGGAGCTACTTCTACAAGACTCAAAACATCCAGATTGTGGCTGATGACCTAACGGTTACCAACCCCATCCGTATCAAGAAGGCCATCGAGCTGAAGGCTTCCAATGCTCTTCTCCTAAAGGTCAACCAGATCGGAACCTTGACCGAGTCCATCCAGGCCGCCAAGGATTCGTTTGCTGACGGTTGGGGAGTCATGGTCTCCCACCGCTCTGGCGAGACCGAGGATGTTACTATTGCCGATATTGTTGTAGGTATCCGATCTGGCCAGATCAAGACTGGTGCTCCTGCCCGTTCCGAACGTCTTGCCAAGCTCAACCAAATCCTCCGTATCGAGGAGGAACTCGGAAGCAACGCTATCTACGCCGGTGCCAACTTCCGCACAGCTGTCAACTTGTAATTAGCTAACAACCTCGGCTGCTCACACACTACGCATATGATTTTTTGATGATCGGAATGATTCGGGGAAATGGTCTGGGTAAAAACGGCGGTGATAGATCTCAAGGTTGCTATTGAGAAATAAAAACATAATAACCAGGAACAACAATAATGTCGTGTTGTAGATATATGCTGGTCGCCTAATGCCGTGTCGGCGGAAATCGTAACGTTATTTTCGTTTAAGACTATCTACTACATAACCCAGACAGCAGATGAGTAGTAGCTGGCGCTCCATAAATACGGAATATCCCGTGATCATGTTCCGATTACCGAACATACCCTGGGTAGCGACAATACGGAAGAACCTCTTTAGTGGTCGCCTTCTACGTATGTTGAATCTGAACCTCGATATCTAATATTAGTGCACAACATTATACGAACATTCGCCTTGAGTTTCTGATAGGTCTGTTATGACGATTAGGATCTTCGACCGCTTACTTACATCCCGTCGAACTGTTAAACATATCCTGCCCTTGCTTGGGTTATGCCTTGACATTTGTTCAACGCGGATAGTGATGCCTTGTGAACATTCTACTGCCTTTTTATATCGAACAGACTGCCCTCCGGTCAGTGCTTCATGAGTCTCTAGCCTTAACCGAGACTACGCTATCCTCGAGAATAGACATTAAGGTTGAGGCGAGTTTATCTAGTGAAATAAGCATCGGGAAGGAAACCTACATACGCGGTCTAACCCGGATGTGACGCGGGTTTGGTCGAGCACCATACCGCGTGATATTGCATGACGTTTACGTAGGACCATCAGCCTCCGGTACATGAACATGTGTTGTGGTTTAAACATCGTTGACGAATGCAGCGGTGGGGCTATCGGGACCTTTTAGCAATCTGTATTGGGTTGCAATCTCTGGCGCTAGTCCGAATGTAGAGATGCCGGTGCCTCAGGGGAGGAAATTTGGGAGCGATGGCGTATGTAGACTGAGATTGGCGGGAGATTGGTGAATCTCATGGGCTATCTTTGTCGTATCTACGCAAAAGATGGTGTGTATTCTATCATTTACTGTATAGGTATTGTCATGACGAGATTTCCTGTAAGGCATACACATAATATGTCGTGTGGCGTGACATACTAAGACTTTTGACACGCGTTGCTAGAAGGGGTAATAGAACTAGCATAATGTAGGCATTTCAAGTCATATGGATTGGAGCATTATAATTACGACAGACTTTTTTTTTATATTTAGTATGGCTAGCTAGATTCAATATTGTACTCAATGGCTACGTATTAAGGGTTGAGATACACTTATGTATGTAGAAGCTGTTCAACAACATACTCTTTAGCGATCTACTCATGACTCGCCGACGCTAATAAAAGTGCTAGAGACCTCTAGCATTTTGACGGTCAATAGATTCCAGCATACACGAGTATCAAGGATGTGAGCTATGCGTTTAATGACTTGTCTGGTGTTTACTACTTTTCAACAGTTAGCAAGATCCGTAGCGGGCTAGCGGAAATGTTGAAGAGCGAGGTCGAATCCGAATCAGAAGTCCGATTAATACATTTCAGGTCAAAAGACCCGATGATATAAGAGGTACCAGAAAATAAAATAAATGTGGTGTATCATCATTGGAAGCAGAGGGTGGAGTTGGGAGAGATGGAAGTTCAGTAGACAGACATACCTGTAGGTTGCTCATTGTATGGTATCAAGTGCGTATCAAAAGTAACTCTGAACGGTTTACTCAGTCAGACGAGAAGCTGGAAGCCTACCACTTGATGCATTAAATGCGCTGCTGGGCAGTTATTGCTTTCTCTTCTGCCTGTCAAGGTTGAATGGAAGAAAAAGTCTGCGAAGCCTTTGCTCTCAAATAAAATTATCTTAGTAGGAAAAAGCGGCAGATTCTCGGCTTTTGTTGAACTTGGTTGGGTAAGTGCTGGTGGAGACGCAGAAAGCTTGGACCACTCTTATCAAGTGCCTATCGACACCCACAAACCTCATCCACCCACCTGAAATTTCGCACACCTAAATTGCTAGCCGCGATTCAACTTTCTGCGACCTTTCAACCTCTCTCGACCGAGACAAATCGACAACCGCTCTTCGCCCAACTCCACGTCCACCGACAAAAACCAATACCGCCAAGATGGGTCGTCTTCACAGTATGTTGCACCCTCACATACCCGTGAACTCTGGCTGAGACAGTCTTCTTGCGGCAATCATTAACCACTAATTTCTGAATAGGCAAGGGAAAGGGTATCTCCGCCTCTGCCGTCCCGTACTCGCGCGCTCCTCCCAGCTGGTCCAAGGCCACGTTAGTCAATCGATAGACGATCCAACCAACTAAATATGTGCTGACCAATTGCGCAGTCCCGCCCAGGTCGAGGAGAACATTATCAAGCTTGCTCGCAAGGGCACTACCCCCAGTAAGCGCGAAAAATACACAAAATATTAGAGCACGAACTCTGGTAGAGCGCAAAGGACTAATTTTGGAATAGGTCAAATCGGTGTAGTCCTACGTGATTCGCACGGAATTGCCCAGGTTAAGGCTATCACCGTATGCAACTCGCTTCTAATCGGTGTTCAAATTGACCTGTGACTAACGATGGTGACATTAAAGGGCAACAAGATCCTTAGAATCCTAAAGTTTGTGCTTCTTTTATCATGCTGCGGAATGTGTAGAGGCAATTAGCTAACATAATTATAGGTCCAATGGTATGACCTGAAAACCCCCGCTTCAGACAAGATGAACAGGAAAATACATCCGACATCGACTCGGAGCACCAACCATGTGCTGTATCATAGCCACTTGTTGGTTCAGGCTGACAGTGTGACCGGTTAACCAGGCCTTGCCCCTGAGCTTCCTGAGTAGGTTTTCTAGCAGAGTCTTTACTTCTCGCAAACGCTAACATTCTTTTAGGGACCTTTACAGTAAGTGATTTTCCCGGAAATCCTATTCATCTTACGTGTAATGGCAGCTGTTTTGATCCTATGCTGTCCATTATTACTGCTGCGGCTATCAGGATCACGGCGTTTGGCTGCCGATCAATACACTACCAGGTCCCCATCCGCAGCAAACCCAAGTTGAATTTTGATAAGAATCACATTTGCTAACTTAATCGCTCTAGTGTTAATCAAGAAGGTGAGCTGAATTTCGCAAGCGGATAATGAATGATGGGATGTTAATTCAGCATCAGGCTGTGTCTGTCCGAAAGCACCTTGAGCGCAACCGAAAGGACAAGGACGCAAAGTTCCGCTTGATTCTTATTGAGTCGCGAATCCACCGTCTCGCCCGGTATGTGTCCCCTTTGGCAGATCGTATTCTCGTCTCCTAGAGTGTTCCGAGACTGTCAGCATGTTTACTGCTTAGGACAATTACTAACTCTTCGAATAGTTACTACAAGGCAAGCTTTTAATGCAAACCCTCTCATTCGGCGAATTAACATTACTAACCCTTATTACAGACCGTCGGTGTTCTTCCTCCTACATGGAAGTACGCCAGCGCTACTGCCAGCACCATCGTCGCTTAGACGTGAAATGATATTCTGATATGGAACGACCTGGGCATGGAGTTCGTGGACCTGGAGAGGTATTGCTTTTTAAGGCACCCAAAAATCACTTGGCTCTAGTCATTCGAGATAAATGAATATGGCCACTTAACAATGAGATCGCAAAAGAATCTCGCAATCAATTCTGTAAAACTTTCCCTAAAAAGCAATGGTATCAATCGTGAAAACCTAAAAACACTGTATGCGCATTGCAGAGCCTAATCTAATCCATCTTTTCCCGTCCCCAGAACTCCGAAATTATGCAACCCTATCGTTATCGCTGTTCTATGTTTCGAACTCCTTGGAGCGTTCGATGAGGAATTCGCCTAGAACTCGTAGTGGATCCTTGGGCCTAAATTAAAGAAAATGAGTGACTTTTTCGGCGACGCAGGGATAATATTAAACTCACTGGTCCTTGGCAAGCTGCTTCATGCCCTCCAGCAGGTGAGCAGTAACTTTGCTGTTTAAGTATTGCCGAACAGGTGCACCGTGGGCCGGGGCGGCGTCGGGCATGGTGAAAGCGGGGTCGGGGTGTTGAGAGGCAGCGCGCGATGTGTTCTCTTGGCCATTGGTGCGCAGAGGTGTGCCGATTCGCGCTGGCGCAGGGCTGGGCGCATTGGTTGAAGGCGCGGCGGGTGCTGGGGACTGCGAATCGATAGCACATCTTATTAGCCACGAACCTTTTCATGCCTACAACAGCAACTATAGCGATATGCGGACAACTTACGGGAGCTTGGTCAATGCTAGAGGCGTCCATCATTGTGATATCCTTATTGCTTGGCTCCGTCGTGGGCGCAACGGTATGTGGCTCCGTGATCGTTGAGGATTCTGCTGGCTGGCTTTGCGCAATCGTGGGCGCGGGCGCGGCGGATTGGGGCTGGCCGTACGTGGGTACGGGAACTGGGGTTTGAGGGATATCGTCTGCCATGCTGGGCGAATTGGATTGGTATTGGAAGGAAGAATTTGATAAATGAGTTTGTCGTAGATGGAGGGAGCGGTAGAGTGGTAAGTTATTAAGGTGAGAGCGTGGGGAAAGCCGGCGGGAGTTAAACGTCCCGGGTAGGAGCGGGCCAATACACTGTTGCGTGCCGTAGATAAGTAGCTTTGTAGGCATTTATCTAGAATTAGATACACGCTATCACGTGACCACGCGTTGCCCTTTCAAGCCCCCATTAGAGCAACCGCGCGATTTCCTTGTCCCCTCCCTATTCAGTCCTACCTACTGACTACAAGTTTTTATGGCCTTGGGGGGTCAGCCGTTTACAATGATACCATGATGGATGCCTTCCTCAAAAGGGCGAATTCTACAAATCGCTCTGCCCCTCAAAGGATACCGTCCTTGAAAGAGAAACCTGCTCAGGTAGCGGGTGAACGTCCCAATAAGAAGGTAAAACGAGAGGAGACGCAGGGAAGCGACCTAGATTCATCCGAATACCAGATTGATACTCCGCCGCTGAAATCACGGCCTGATGCGCGAAGGCATAACGCTCCTGGTAGCCCCGCGGATGATGACGTAGCTGAAAGGTCGGAAACTGAAGACGCTCACGTGTCTGGACCAACTGCTATCGAAAGCTCACTACCTGAGATCAAACCTGACGAGCAAGCAATTGAGGAGTACTATAACTTCAAGGCCTCCCAAGAGAATGAATCTAGTGGCGCTTCGTCCAGGCTTAACTCTCGAACGTGGGTACGGGGCAAAAGCTCCCTCTATGTCGATGCTTTCAACCTCGCTCTTGATACTGTTCTTGACGAAGAGGCTCATCTCTTTGACGACAAGGAGCAACGAGTCTTTGAAGAGTGGAGGTCTCTTGGCTATGAGGCTCAGTTCTTGTATGCATGCAAGCTCCCGATTCTCGACTCCTTATATTCTAATTGCTCCTTAGATATGTGCGCTTGTTCCTGAGGAAAACATCCTCGTGGCATCGCATCTCCCGGTTGAACTACTACAATGATATTACCGATACTGAAGCGGCCGTAAACACGCTACAGAAGCATCGAGATCTTCCTAGAGAGGCTTCTCCAGAGCATTCTCTCTCTGTTCCTCTACACTCCGATCTTAGTAATTTCATTGAAGAACTATGTGTTTTTAGGGACACGTTCATATTTGCTGATGCCTCCGAAGATTTTATTGATAATGTGGAGGAGGCCGTGACGCTTTTGAGCTTAGATGAAGTGAAAGCTCTAGCTAAGGAAGCTAAAGTCCAAGGCAAAAATAAGGCTGATTTAGCAAAGGCTATTTGCAGAATGAGCAGCCAACAGGCCGGTCTATTGTCAATGGGCCTTCTAAGGGCGGATACCCCTGGCTCTGTTAGCTCATCTGGACAAAACACACCTGATGCGCAATCTCCTGCTCCCGGTTTTGGGGACGATGGAAATAGGCGAAAGCATTTCCTGGATAAGATTCTGGCCACGACTGGTCCTTGTGTGAGGCTTTCTTTATCTGTTTTTAAATTGTTCGAACGAGTCCATCTCGTTTTCTATAGGTCTACAGAGTGGACAGAGAAGTCTCTAACGACGATCATCTTGGCCAAAATTTCGAGACGGAATTTCCCTTCCTATATTGTCAGCAGATCATCTAGCATCTTCGCATCTCGGGCGCAACTTTTGGAATTCGAAACTGCTATGAGATCTGAACATGCAGTAGATAATATTCTAGAGTTTAACGGTCCTATCACAGAGACAGGCCTTCGAAAAGTGGTTGACATTTTTGAGACGGTTTATCCGAGATGGAAATTTATTCTCCAAAAAGAGCGAGAAAAAGAAGAGCGAGTTTATGAGGCAGGTGAAGGTGCCTACCTGCGACGACTTAGTCCTGGGCATGCATATACACGCATAGTCCATAAAGCAACCCATACTCTTGGGCGACTGAAAGATCATAAGCGGGAGCATACGCTATTAACTGAGCTACTCGACCAGCGTCTTTTTCATTTGGCACGTCGGGGTTCCTGGTACCAACGTAAGGCTCTCCTGGAGGAACACTATATGCATGCCCTAGTACCACATTCAGCCTACACCAATCCTGAAAGACAGAAAAGCCACTGGAAAGCCACAGCGGTGGCCACCTGCGAGACAGCTCTTGAGGATCCCGACTGCCACCTGAAATATCATTACGACCTGCAAAAGCGGTTGGTAAAACTTGAGAAGCAGCTTAAAATACCCTTGAGGCTACAGCATGATTTTGGTCACGTTCGGTTAAAACAACCAGAAGAGCACTACGCTGAAGGAATTCAACTAAAGAAGCTAGATGCTGTAGGTAAAAATGGGCGCGAGCCAAGTACGAAAACAATATGGATCGACGAAGCAGAAGGGGACAGCGAGTGTAGCGTGGAATCCATGTGTCTAAGTTGGTATAGGACCCAGGGCTGGAAAGGATATCACGCTGAAGGAGGCATTATACGGACTTTGTTCGCCTATCTGTTCTTCGATATTCTCTTCCTATACATTCCGAATGTCTTCCAAACAGCCTATCAAACATGTCCGCTAGATCTACACACAGATGCCTTCTATCCAACCCGAGCTTCGGAGATCAACCACCGATTAGTTGAGATTGCGAATGGAGGGGCTTCAAAACGGATCGATGAGGTCGATAAACGGGAGAGAGAAAAGCGTACGTGTGTTGTCGGTCTCAACTGGGACTATGAGCTGGAAGACCTACTTGAGCTAGCCGATTGCTTCGACGGTGCTGCCCTCGCTACGGTTTGCAAGGTCATGGCACAGGAGTATAGCCAAAGGGGTGGTGGCATTCCTGATTTAATCCTGTGGAGGAGCAAACCGCAGAAGGAATGCATGTTCGCCGAAGTCAAGAGTGCAAATGACCGCCTGAGTGACACCCAACGGCTTTGGATCCACGTTCTTACGGGAGCTGGATTGAGGGTAGCACTATGCAATGCAGTTGCGAAGGAAGTCAGGGAGCTCTAGCACGAACCAGTCAAGATTGCAGTTGTCCAGAACCCCGCCTCTCTATTCCTTCGCTCGCACGAGTCAAGTCTAAGGTCTCTAGTTCTAGATGTCGGCTCGACATGTAATTAAAACAACTGAACTACCGCCAGCACGCAATCCTTATCCTCTCAATTTTCCTGTTGGCTCGACATGAGTACTAGTTTCACAACGGATTCTCAACCATCAACCAACAAGACGGATGCATGCGCTCTATCTGTGTATCACACAGATACCAACATAATAGTGTTCAATCTTACAGGTCTATAATAGACCGTAATATCTCGAGAGCTACTTACTGCTATAGAACTCGTCACATTTAGGACGTCCAGGAAGTGAATCCTACAATCTACGGGCTGTCTAGCAAGCAGGTGTTTGGTATCTCACCGCCCTCCGAATCTCCAGTAATGGGAACACCAGAGAGATTTGGCATGGCCTTGGATTAGATAACATCCTAAGTCGCGACTTGCTTGCTTCGTTATTGCATATGCCCATGTCGTAGGAAGTATTCAAGAGTCACGACGGTATGTCAGGGTAATCGCTTGAAACATAACCTTGTTGCATGGAAATATGCGTCTTCCGTTTCATCGTCCCTGTCCTCACTGTATCCCAGTTTGAAACTCAGTGGGGGTGTTCATTACCATCACCTACAAGTTGCTGCGCTTTTGCCCATTCGGGAGAGGGTTCTCTCGGAGAATAAGTTAGTTCCATTCAGAGAAACATACTCTGTACTCGATTAGGAGCGGGTATAATATCTCGACTAAGACTGAGAGACGCCCCAGTATAGTCAGAAACACAAACACTATAGTGATGGAACCTAGTACGGGATCCAACTCTTGTCCTAGCACGGCAAAAAACAACACTGGAACGCAAGTCACACGGCGAGGAATGAACGGGAGCATATAATGAGTGTTTCGCAGAGTAGCTTACTCAAGTCTTCTGGAGGTTACTAATGCCGCACTGCATCAAGGCGCACATCCCAGTCGAGCAATGGTCGAATAAGCTACTGCGGCTCCGTCACATCACCACTGCATTAACAGGTCTTGGACCTTTGCCCGAACAGCGTACGTGCGGAGCTAGCAGGTGTGATGTTGGCCTCAACAACTTAATGACTCAAAGTCGCCCGCCTACTATGCTTTGGGAGTACGCTGCTTACTCTGGCCGTATCAAGCAGATGAGTGTAAAGTCCATTATTAGTACCGAAGTGTCGAGAACTTGATGTATCCTCTAGAAATTAATACGTCCACCAGCAGAAAACACATTAGGATTTGCTACCCTATCTATCCGAGCTAGTTGTACGCAGTAGCTCGTGCCATGGACTCTTGCGACCGAAGGATGCCTGTTTACGCTATAGTAGTTGTGTTGGGCCCTCATCCTCCAAGTCGTACCTGCCGCGTTACTCATGCATACGAATGTTTTCACAGTCGATCAATGCGATATGGTGGTTGGTCTGGTCGCTTCAACGGCAACCATCCGCATGGCCAGACAGGGAATCGACAAGGCAACCACAACTCACCGCCGGCAGATGACTCCCTTGCTGTTCCAGGGAACGTTGTCTATCGTGATCTCTTGGAGGAGAAGAGAAGAGAAGAGTAGACGTTCCTCGCCATCCATGTTGTTCTTTCATGACAAAAGCCCTCTCTAATATCGTTTCCATCACCTTCCTAGCTTGTCGTGCCCCTAGCTCCTCGAACCGGGAGTTTCTACACATGGTATTTGGCACTTACCTAGGTTAGAGATGGCCGAGCGCACAGCCTGCCTTAAGAATGCCCATGTCGTGGGCGCTTAAATGCTTGTGGCAGCACCCAATAGACGCTCGCGATGTCAAGATATTCGGAGCGGTGGGGATGAATAACTCGTCATGCACGTCACAAAAGGTGCCCATTAATTTACCCCTCCTGCCAGCCACTCCGTTTCCTGTGAGCATAACATGTGATTGGCCAGATCGATCAGCAGGCCAGGCGCTTAAAAAGCGGGGGCCCATGCCACTAGCGACGCAGTTCCCAGGATTCTGGGATAAAGGACCATCGGCCAATCACGCCGCGGATCGGGAACCTAATGCTGCTCTTTGCTTGTGGGCGCGACGCTTACCTATTCTTCGTTTGCTTTTTCTCCCTACTCTCTTATGTCTCATGTCGTACCGTATCGCATCCTTTTGAGGCCTCTTCTTCGAAAAGTTGCTTTCGCCTACCCTACTCTAGCTAGCCTACAAACTTTAAGGCGGTGCTGGTGCTATGAAGATGACGAGATAATTAGGCGAGGCTATCGGTAGGACCGGGGACATGGCCCTGGGCTAATTAGGTGCTTCATCTCGGCCTAGAAGCCGGTCCATCATCTACGCATGAATACATACTTTATGGTTCGTGCTTGCGGGGGAAAGCGGTATGTCTGGATAGGACTTTTGGGGGGTAAGGAAGGGAAAGAAGACCCGATGAGACCGATATGTAGTTCTCTGGGCGTTCTGGATGTGGGTTTGGGGGCCAAAGAGGCGGACCATTTGATTCGGTCGTGTCTTTTAGTCACCGATGTCCAAAAACAGGATTTCACCTGCAAACTCCCCTAATGAGCCGAAGGGGGGAGAAGAAGAAACAACAACAACAAATAAGCAAAGGAAAATTCCTCTCCCAAAGACTTGTAGCAACGAAATGGTAGTGAGTGATGGATAGTAAGAAATGACGCACATCCCGCGGTTCACCATCGTCATTAACCTCATCATCCCCAGTATGATCTACACGTCTACTACTATAGGGGTATAAGGCCCATCCACACTGGTCTATTCTGGCTTAGATCTGAGCTTACTGACTGCTTAACTAACTGACTAACCTACCTGGTCTGCCCGGCCCTCTCTAGCGGTCATGTCTCGCGTGGTCACAAAAATAAACTCACAGAGGCAAGAAACGAGGAGAGGGGCCGGGGGGTGCGGTTGTGTGTGTGTGGAAGAGAGCGAGACGCAAAGGACTTGCGTAAGAACTTAATGTGAGTACGAACAGCTTCTCAAGCCAGCCAGTCGGACTCGAGGCACCCCCCTCATCGAAAAGCCAACGACACGAGCTCCGGCCAATCACCGCGGTTCCCGGGTCACGTAACTCGCCCACTTAGGAAACTTCCGTTTTATTTTTTATTTTTTATTTGTTTTTTTTTTCTATTGCTGCCTTGCTTACAGTCCCGGTTTGTCCTGTTACGTACGTTATAAGCAGGCAGGCAAGCAAGGTGCGCACAGCTAGCTCGTAGCTACTTACAGCCAAGCCCCATCGAAAGGCCCCGAGGGAACCAAAGAGACGTCGGGCGTTGACCGAAAAATAAGCGCAACACGTGTTGCGACTGTTGTTGTTGTTGTTACTACTGCTAATGCTGCTGCTGCTGCTGCCGCCGTTGTTTATTATGATGTTTTTGTCAAACGATAGTACGTGTAACGAATAGAATACGTTTGGAGGGCCAGGAGGGCAAAATAAACAAGATAGGCCGCATTTGAGGTCGCCTCTCGCTCCTCTTCGCTGCAGGAGGCTCCGGACGCTTACAGCTCCAAGGTGTGCGCGCGATTTGATTTGACGGATTTTGTATTTTATTTTTTTGCCCTCCTCCTCCCTTTCCCCCCCAAAGTAATATGTCTCCTTGCGCTGTTTGTCGGTGTAAGCAAATCATAGATCAAATGAGTCACTAGTAGAAGGCGAACCAACGGATTGGAAGCATGGCGGCGAAGAGCATTTTGTAGTGGGTGGATATGGGATATCATTGGAGGTCTGCTTTATCTCGCTCTCTAATTCCGCACGCCACAAACCCTGCGTCTCTCAAGCAGGCTGAGTGTACAAGTACCTAACATCGGCCAACTGCCATGTCTCTCTTTATCGCAGCTCAAATGGTGTGCGCTGTCCTAATGCTCACTCCTCCTTTCCCAGCCCGGCCAAACCCAGGCCTCCCCTCTTCCTCCTCTTGCTCCCCATTGGGTGTCTTTTCCCTTTCTTCATGCCCATGTCCCCGTCCCATGTCCCCGCGTGTATCATCCGAGAGACCCCATTTAAAATAAAATAAAATAAAATAAATAACCACGAACGGGCAAGAATGCCCGGACCATTCCGCCATGGTATCGTGAGCTGGGGAATTGTTTGTTGTAAGACGCCGCCCAGCAACGCCGTTTAAACTCCTCCGACACCAAATCGCTGTGTGGGACATTTAAAAAATAAAATGATGGCCCCGTGACGTAAAATTCGTATCTGTTAACTCAAAACCCTGTTCTATTATTAGGGTAGGGTAGCGAGTCGGGTTGCAAGTCGTAGTCGTAGTAGGTAGATAGTATGATAGATCGTATGAACAAACGGAAAGGCGTTTTGTCTTGATGTCGTAGCTAGTGATAGTAGAGAAATAATTTGGCGATTCCACTCTCCTCGCTGGAGTTTACAAGTTCGTAGCAATTCAAGGGGTTTTTTTTTTGTCTTTTACTGTATTCGTGCATGCGCCACCTTCGCCTAAGATGAAGCCGTTGGCGTAGATATCTCCGTCTTCGTCGTCGTTGTCGTCGTCGTTGCCGCCAGTTTTTGGCAGTTCGAATGCGTTCTCCTCCGCTTGCCCTTGGGCGCGGGGTTCATCCGAGGTGTGTAAGTGACTGTCCGCGTCACGACCTCCCGAATATGCCGCACGCTTTTACTTGTCGGCTTATGTGCTCTACAGTCCTGCGAGTACCGAGCCTTTAGTGCTGCTTCCCAGTCGAAGTGTGATCTTGTTGACCGCGCGCTGAATGGTGACCGTATTGAAGCGCTCAAGGGTGACTCCATGGTCGACATAGCCGGTGATGGCGGGACCTTCAAGCTTGGGTAAGATGTTACGCTCATCGGTGGCGCAGACATCGGTTGGTTGGCGTACGGGCTTGCTGGGACACCGGCAGGTGACCCAGATCCGCCGCACTTACATGAGCAGTCAGTTTGCGTACTGCTTGCTGTGGACGGCGGGGAGTCCTGCGCTGGGTCTTCCTCTGGTGTAGAACTGCCAGATGCTGATCTCTTGGCTGGCACGACAGGCGACTGGACTGACATAGCCTTCAGGAAATCCATGTAGGCTGTGGGCGGGCTAATGGGTGTCCTCGCGCTCCCAGGAAATTCCTCCTTGATAAAAGTCGGCAATGCTGAGAGCGGCGTCCTAGCCGATGCCGAGAGAGCAGACAGCTCAGACGGAAAGGTTGCGGTGACAGGCGTCTTCAACTGCGCGAGCTTTGGTTTAGTAGTTGCAGACATGGTGGCGGCGGTATTAGTCCTTTCGAATGTTGTGGTATGGTGGTGAGTAGACGGTGGACTGATCTATGATCTCTGGTCTCTGGGAGCTATATGTCCTCTTGGATACTCTTCCTCCAGCCAAGTAAATGACTCCCAGGGGTGGTTGACTAGACACACAGAAGTCGCCGTGGGAATGCAAAAAGCCGGCACTTCACAAACAAGTGTGTAAGCAGCAGGTGGGAGGGAGAGCAGAGGTTATAATAATAATAATATGTATGTAAGTAGGTACGTGTGGGATGATGGCAGGCCGGGGGGCGGTCCAGGGGTGACCGGGGGGTCTGATGTCAAACGGCGTGGGGAGTGGGCGCAAGGGCAAACCGAAACGAAACTGACGGCGCCAAACAAACAAGGAAATGTGACGGAATCCAGAGGGGTGGGTAGAAGGGGTGGATGGTGGGTGGATGGGTGGATGGCTCGAGGTACGTAGTGTAAGTAGGTATGTAAGTAGGTACCTACTACTGTATTGTATTGTACGTATAAGTGTAGGTATGGGATGAAAATGGGATAGGATGGGATGGGATGGCTGTGGCCTCAAGACCAGCCGGGGGACCCAGCCGCGAATGAGATGCTCTGTGCTATGGTGTAGAGCGCAAGAGCCACGCGCTACCTATGCTGTACAGCTACCGTAGCCAGCTAACTGTATGTGTATAAACTAGGTATACTATTCTGTACCTATGGTCTATACAGATTACCGTGCTCAGAAATATCGACGTGAGAAGTACCTATCCTATCTATCTAATAGTAGGTAGTAGGTAGATGGATGGTATTCTTGGCGATATGGACAGGGACAGGGCAGGGATCTGCCACTGTAGTCGCGTGGGTAGATAGGTACTGTATTGTACTGGCGTCCTTCTGGCGGTGGAGCGTCTCGAGAACCAGTCGGCGCGAGCGAGGCCGTAATCAACTGTCAGTGATGGCGGCAAGTGGTGGGCTAGCAGTCAGTAGCCAATAGCCAGCCGGGGTTATGTGTTGCTGCAGCGTCGCGCGCACGCTCACGCAAGTCGACCGGCAGCGTGTAAGTCGGTGCTGTACGGTAGGTACCTATTGGTGGGCGTGGTGGGTGGTAACGCGCGGGATTGGCTGGCAGAGCGGCAGTGAGAGCTGCAGCCACCAATGAGAGACGAGAGAGGGAAATAGGTGAGAGCAAGAGAGAATGATTGAGAGACAAAAGATGAAGTAATAATAGTTCTTATTCGACGGCGCTGAGACTTGTTTTAGCTTTTGGTATATGTCTTTTCTTGATCACTTAGACACTAGTCAGTTACGCATTCTATAAGTGGCTTACATGAAACAAAGAAGGATTGTCAGCTTTACTCACCTGAAGCTTGAAGCCTTGAAGCACGGAGCCTGCCTGGAGATCTTGCAGTACAGTATACTGGGATTAGGTAGGTACTGTAGGTACCTATTCAAAATAAATAGTATGTATGCACGTACATACAACCCTACCAAGCTGTAAAACTTTTAGGAAAACAACGTCAGAATGAAGTGGAACAAACAAAATCTGTTGCTGAGACTACGCAACTAGGGATAGGGAGATAATCGAGACCCCTACTTACTGTACAACCTCTGCGAGGCAGAAAGTATACAAGATCAACCCGTCGAGTTATCCCAGGTACAGATTACAGTACTGTGTTTGTCGGGAGCCCCCCTGTCAAGAGAGGGTTCGTGGGGTTGCACCGGGGTTGTACTGGGGTCCAGCGTATAGCGGCGGTCTGGCAATAGGTATGAAAGAGGTACTTAGGGCCCAGGTACGTACTCAAGTACAGGGGATTAAGCGCCGGCACTATTCCTATTCTATTATTAGCAGCCGCTCATCACCTCCATTCATCTTCTTCTTCACCAAGCTCTTCAACCATTCATCGCTCACTCAAGCAACAGATGCCCTCCAATGATATCGCGACGAACCACTTAACTAATCACTCAGTAACTTACCTATCTGCCAAAAATATACTCCTCTATGCCTAAATTTATCGGGAGGGAGTGTGATATGGTATGTATGGTATGTCTGGTAAAAGATCGAATAATAGAATGCCTAGACCGAGGACACCTTCTGGCTGAAGGTCGGTCGCATAGAATTGGATCTGGTGATGAGCAACTCAACATGTACGTGTTCCAGAGCGGAAGGTGATTGGTGATATTGGCGAGAAAGGTGTGTGACTGGCAGTGCTCATGTGTACTCGGATGTGTGTGGGGATCCCGATTAATACAGCAGAATAAACGGGGAAAGAAGAGAGGTTTGCGAGGTCTGAGAGGCCTGAGAGGTCCGAGAGGCAGGGAGACAGGGAGACGGAGATGGTGTGGGCGTCGACCGGGTTGCAATGCGTTGCGTCGAGATTTGCTAAGGGCCGTTCCGCTCTCTGCGTGTCTTACTCGAACTGCCTATCGCTGTCTAGTGGTGATGTCAATTGGTGGTGACGGGATTTGCTATGTGAGGATTCCGAGTCGGTCACCATGGGACACTTGATACATTTATGCTCTGTCTCTCTCCTCGGTCCATGTCCATGTCAACATTCAAAATAAACAAAAACCAGCAGAATGCCATGGCCGTTCTTTACAGTCTGCCTCGTTCCGCATTCAGCGCGCGGCTCACAAAACTTACCTTGCTTGGCTTCCGTCTTTCTGTAGACCTTCGGAGCCTGTCTCTATTCTCTCCCAGGCCTGCCCTCCGGCTCGTGGTGGGAACCTCCTTGATCAGAGCGCGCGCCACACGATATACAACCCTGACTACGGCTAATTCCCACATACAGTTGGTCAAGAATTGGTTCGTGCAAATTCCTTCTATAACTGACATTTCAGCGCGCGCGCATGCAGCATGTGTACGTCCCTGCCCACATAGCCTACGCTGTCCAGACCGCTAACCGAACAACCAGCCGGCCATGCTGTCGAGTAATAAGTAGAAACGAGCGCTTCCCTGTTATTTAGCTTCTTCTCTTCTTCCAAGCGCTTCGCGGTAATGTTTCTTGTGTCGAGGTTCTGCCAATTACTAGGGTAACAGAGCCGCCGGACTAACGAAGCGCCTCCAAACCCTTCACTAACCCATACCAACTTAGCCCTCCCAACTTTAACTATATAATAACCCTCCGCGCTTAGCAGTTACGGCGAAGCGCCGGATTTCAAAGGAAAGCGCTTTGCCTCACAGCCCGTCGGGTCGTGTGCTGGCCACCACATCGGACATTACCCCGGATAACACAGCCTGTCTCGTGGCGGCACTACTGCCGATGAGCTGCATCATTCGAATATTCATGTCTCATTGGCGGCAGCTTCATCTAGTTATGCCAGACGTGTTGAGTTGATACATAGAAAACGTTGCCAAGACAACCCAGCGCCATGGGTGAAACGTACCCTTCTATTTATGGTCAACAGCTGACCGATGCACTATTTCAAGATTGATGCGTCTAACTGCAGCAACACCCTTGTTCTAGAGGTGGCGGCCGAAGTTACCACGACAGCCAAAACATGAACATAAGCTAAGCCAGTTACCTGCGTTACAATTGCTGCAACTATATCCAAACAAAGACAGGATATTTCACTAAGGGCTGCCAAACTTACGCCTATCATATCTCCTAAAGCTATGGCCTTTGATATCATCCGTGTCAAAATCATCTAATATACGCTATGCGGCAGTCCGAGAGGATTCAGTTCTCTTAGGGATAGCATGTCTTAATACTGCCGCCAGGGATGTCATTTCTTACCATAGGGCACATTTCGACGACGTGACTTGAGGTAGGCGGATATCTTTCATGCTTCTCATATTTGAAACGCAGGGATATCCTCTCATCCTACGGTTTTTTCCAGGTAGGTGGAGAAGCGACTATATCTAACAGCACGATCACTATGTAGCTGGCCCCCGCTACTTATACACTCTATCAACATTATAACACATACATCCACCAATTCCGTCTCATGCTACATTTTGTTTCAATGTCAACACGTACGCGCTAAGTCGCGTTTCAATATAGTTTATCTACAGCACTGTGTCTCACGCTGTGCAGATCAAGGGCGGTGTCGATCCCTTTTTTCCCCAACTCCGGCGATCAAATCCCAAGGACCAGTCTACCGGTAACTAGGCCCAATATTCACCGCCTTTAGCTGTGATAGGTACCCAAGGTTTCACTCAAAATACTTTATCTAGATAGCTTTCAACCTTCATGCCCAACGCTATGATATGATGGGTCAACATTGTTGCCTGTGCGCTTCATCATATAAGTAAAGTAAGGTGAAGGCAGTTTCTCAAACAGGGGTCCTTGTCTAGAGCCACGGACGATGTTGTTTCACGTGCGGACCGGAAATATACGTCTTCGGCGCGGGGCTCGTGGCCTATCCATCCCTAAGCGAGATTATTCGTCCTAATATACCCCTCAGTGACAGCATTTCTCTCTAAGCGATGGGCTAAAACGACTACGCTTCATTCGATTACGTCGCTGTTGTGGCACATCATATCAAATTTCGGTATACGGTAAGGACGCAATCTCCTCGTGTATCAAAGAGAGGGGGTTAACCGAGTAAATATTGAAGTGGATCAAGTGGTAACCTATATAGAGCAGTAGAAACGGCACAATCAGCTTATGACTTTGCTTCTATATCTACGTACTCGTAACGAGTCATATTTTACAACGTAGATTATACAGCGTGTTCATGGAAAATCCGCAAACTTCTCTAAATCAGTTCCATAGAAGTGCACAAAGGTCTGCCTCCACATGCAAGAGTAACTCTGTTATCCCTATACATAGGGCACTCTGCCTATTATGATATGAGGGCAATGTATTAGGTAGACATATTAGTTATTATTGTGTAATTCTCGAAACCCCTACGTTTTTGAGTAGTTGGTACACCCATATAGCTAGAATACTTGGACAAATACATACACGCGGCAGGTGGCTACCACACAACACCTAATCACTTGTGACTATGTCACATCCCTTTTTAGTTCCTTGAGGTTCTCTTTCAATCTGTCACGTTTATTCTATTATTAATTATCAACATCGAATGCTTTGTAAGTAGTTCTACTAGGACCGAACACATCGCTGAGAAGTCTGGAATCCAGGTAGTTAAAGACATAGAAATAAAATATTCTCCCTATCATATCTCAGGCTGTCAGTAGCCCTAAGCATAGCTATATTTAATGCATAATAGTAGAAGTTGTATCTGAAGTATCAAAATTTCTATGTCGGCTTACATGTGCCGAACTCCAGCGTTGCCTACTAAAGCCCCGGGGTCGCTTACTGTGTCACCTTGGAATAGAAAATCATGGTACCAATTACTACGGCAGCTTGTGTTTCTTGTGAATATATTATAATTCCTCGCGTCCACATTGAACCCGTGCTATAGAGGAGAAACACTCCGTATAAATAACTTTGAACGCTCGTGAAGTATCTCTGGCGACGCACCCGCGGCGACAGTCGAACATATCCTTCCAGGCCTATAATGAGAACCTTCTAATCACCATCGAAAGTGCAACATATGTATATGTAGCTATCCTCTAGCTATCAACTAACGTCGCTTCACGAATAATCTCAAGGCACCATCTACTATGTGGTTTTCTAGCTAAAAATAGAACTCTTCGTTAGTCCCAGGGTATACACAGTCCAGGGCAGCAACGAAGAATAAACGATACCGCTATCACCATCATCCTCAATGTGATTTATATCAAGCAATATCTAACAGTATGCATGTAGTCACGGTTCCATCAACTAGACATCAAGTGAGCGGTAGTTCCGATTATACTAAAACCAACTCGAGAAACTACTCCTTTATATACCAGTGCTTAGAGAGACCAGTGCAATAACCTATGTCCCAGTTTTACGCCGAACTCCTTAATGATACATGTCAATGTATAGGGATCAGTGATCACAGATTCTAGTCTGTTAACCATACATAGCTTGCGGTCGATGAAGCCTTCTCGTGAAGTATAGACGAAAATCAACATCTCCTAGACGATAAAGTGACGTCTACCTAAGCTGATGTTGGTTACTAAGAATGTTGCATTTCCGGGGCGAACTTGGGGGCATGATCCTCAAATGCTACCCTAGAGGTGTGTCGCAAGCCCGGCCCTCGGCTTACTGCCACCGTGAATGCCATTATCACCGCGTTCAGGTTTGTACACGAGCATTCTGCCAGACCACCAGAGACTAATTGGGACTGGTATTAAGATGGTTTATCATTCGTAGTGAACGTACGATTACGTTTTCTTATGGATATCGCATTGTACATCGAGGGAGGCTCCATCAATACATGGTCTAGTATGCTGTGCAAGTTTCTCTTTATAGAAAAACCGAGAACTCAATGCTTCTTTGTAGGGTGTTGCGGAAATATGACCGGGAAGGTTTTATAGGGGTAGAGGGTAGAGGGTGGTGGTCCCCCCCCAAAGAGATATCTGATCTCACTTATCAGACAACTCCCTTCTGCGCTCGATACGGCACTGTTCATATATATCCATCCTACTTTTATCAATATTTACAACCTCTTCTCTCGATACACCCTTAATGAGAGCATAGATGGGTTGTACAAATTTGACATACTGAACTATTTATCAAACAAGGAATGTCGAAGCATTGATAAGATGTTAAACTAGTGATAGGAATTGACGGAATCTATGTTTTTAATAACTATTGGTACTGGTATAGCCGACACCGCGGGAATTCCGGTCCTATTATAATACAGGTCTCGAATTGTCATTATCTTATAGATTCGAACCCCAGGATGATTAACACGGCACAGCCCGCTTTGGTCGCTGAAGGTTATAAGTGATCATATTGATTACCGTAATAGTATTTGGGTTTATCTTCATGTCCTGTCTCCCTTGGTTAGATAAATCCTGCGTGGAAGGCTTGGGGACAAGCTGCTTTGAAGTTAGTTGGCATAATGGCTAAGTCAGAGGTAATACTCTTATAACCTCCTAGTAAAAGTTAACTGCAAAAGCGCGTGGTAGACATTTCTATAATCATCTTTTAATTATCGAGATGTTCCTATGCTGGAAGCAGCAATACTGAGGTACACTCCATAGGTTCATCCGGGGAGCCAGCTATATCTCATTTACACATTCATAGCTATGGACTTCGCCATTTTAACCGAAGTAGGTAATATATATAAGCAGCCACAACCAATCAAGTGCTTGGCTCAGTAGCATTAGATTTTTTGATATCGAAGCGGCATAATACATTCTGTTCCGTAATAGTACACTCAATAATAGATGTGTAGCTTTTACAACTTCGTTTTTATTTTCCGCAGTTCCGTATCGTCAATCTGCATCTAGAATACCGACCTTTTCTAGCAAGTTTCATAAACGACCCCCTGGGTGCTATAGTTATATAACGAGGAAGACGTGGTTATCGCTGGCTAAAAGGAATGGATCTACTAAATAGATAGTATGCGTAGCAACGCATGAGGTTTGATATATTGGCTGATTAGTAGGCCGTGCGTGCACTTTTTCTCCTTAAACATACATGCAAACACATAACAATATAATCATAGGACTTATATATATATTCTTCCATACAACCCACACTATTGAACGGACGATAGCTAGACCGCTATGATATACAGCATGCCCCTCATGTAGCTCTAAATCACAATCTTCAAACTGCGATTTGCTAGGATGAAAAGAAAGGCAGTCAGTCGCCTAAATAATGTATACTTATACGAATGGCTGTCTTACGGCTGTCTTAAAGACTTATGTTGATAACTTAAGATCGTCACGAGTAAAACTGTGTATTGCTTACCTAGGATAAAGAGGTCATGTACTCATAAGGCCTCTCTGCGTGTATAATAATTCGCAAACCTTATGAGTAAAGAGGAGGCATGTTTTTAGCTAATGATCTACTTATTGTATTAACGTCTTGGGTTTGATCGAAAGTCAAAGCTTGCTTGGCATTTGTTCATCTTGGACTTATGTTCTGAGCTTGAGACCTCGAGAAAATAAATCCTAGAATAGATATAAGGCTGTTATAGGTATCGTGAGCTCAAGCTGTGTGAGATTGCTGTAAGATAGGTTACTCCTGGTACTATGATAAGGGGTCTATATGCTAGATATCTACTCTATTACGCACTACACTAGAAATTGTGCCTCACTGGGCAGGATCTTACATTCGCTCTGTGGTAAAGGGCACATTTTACACTTAACAGGCTCGTTGGCATTATAACATCATTAAGACCCATCGCACTTGATAAGAAGTAGAGAGAGACTAGCACGAACCTGAAGACTCTATCAGGAGCGGCAAGATTGGAAGCAATTGACGACTGCTATATTTCACCTATCAGTACTTTAGGCCAAACGCGGGGTGAATAGTTATATATACTGGCATTTCTGATGTAAACGGTGTGTTATGCAGCATCTTCACAACACTGCGTCCAGTGTCATCGCGCACCCCTGGTTGATCGATTCCACATATGATCTAACAGACAACGACAAACCCGAGTTGATAGATGCTAGATTCCTATTCTGAACACACACTTCCAAGACCTAAACCCCTATGAAGCTGTCGATAGACTACGTCCTACCGTATAGCTTACTTACTCACTCCCCTACTCACCCACAGCTGGGAATTCACTACAAACATGGGCGTACTCAACAACGGCTAGCTAACACGCAGCAATACGGGCACTACTCACGCCACATGCAAGCCGTCGACGTATGCGTAGTCAAGCCCAAAGAGCCTCAATCAGACCCCAAGCCATGCGGTGTCTTAATTCCGCCCATCTAGCCCTACGCCACGACCCGGAGCTACGGTTACATCACGGTCTCGACCTCGTCTCGCTAAGAGCGCCAAGCCATGGGAAAAAGCGAGAGCGAGATTAGGAGGCGGCGATCCCCATCAGCCACAGTGATAGCTAGCGCCTAGAACCCGCACGACATCACACATCACGCATCACACACACATCATATTAAACCAAAAAAAAAACTGGGGAAGGGCTCGGCTTGTCTTGTTTCTGAGGGAGAGGAAGAGTGGAGTTGTCAGCACGAGGTCGTCGGGGTGGCATTTCCGGGGCGCAGATGTCAGGAAGGGTCGGGTGCGCCCGTGGTAGCAACGTTGCTGTAGCTCTTCATCTCCGGGATGGGGCCGACCGAAATAGCCTCTATTTCCCGCGGATACGTAGAATGGATACCTACCTGATAGATAGATAGACTACCTATCTCCTTGTAGGTAGTGTAACTGGATAGGGAGGGGAGTCTAGCCCATTGCAGCGGCCAACGTCGCACCGAGAGAGGGATCGCGATATCTGACGGGACCAAGTCATTCGATATATTAGGTAAGAAGAGGGCATCTTAATCATAGTCGCGCCGAGAATGGTAGGTAGGGATTACCCAATCCCTGGCTCGAGGCAAAGCGGCTATCTCGATGAGGCTGCAGTGGGTAAAATGGTGCGAGAACTATGGGTACAGATTACAGAATAGGTAGATGGAGGGCCCAAGCGTGACGGCGGGAGGGAAATATCGGTCATTTTGCCAAGAAGACGCGGTGCTCGGCGCGTTCGTGGAAATTATATCTCTATGCCTTGCGCAGAGAGTTTCGGGCGTAGTTTTCGGGTGTCGCGTAAAAATTACCTCCGATATATCTACGACTTACACTAGGTAGGTAGGTAGATAGGCACGGGACGCGTTTTTTCACTGAGTGCTACGCTACGCGCTAGGTATCTACGGTACTGCTGTAAGTAGCCTGTAGGTGACACCAACAACACTAGTCCAGGTACCTTACCTACTATATTACCAATTCCAGTAGGCAGGGCCGGCTCGCCAAGAAACCACACACACCCCATGATACACCTAAACACTACAATTTCAAAGGCCTACCAAGCAGCCAAATAAAATCGAAAAAATAATATAAATAATATTATAGATAGACAGAAAAGAGGCGGTTATATAAATACCAGTTATATTATATAAATACAAATCGTAAAGTAGTAACGTACGTTGTACTATAAAGCAAAACTATAATACAAGAGGTATAAACTACTATAACAATAACCCTAGAGTACGTAGCTATGAACTTCGGTTTACATTGAGTTATATATATCAATATAATCGCCATGTTTTCTACTATTTAAATCTTTACATAGATTAATTTTACGATTTTATTTGGCTGATTTGTAGGCCTTGGAAGTTGTAGTGTTTAGGTGTATTATGGGGTGTGTGTGGTGTCTTGGCGAGCCCGCCCTGCAGTAGGCAACCTATCTACTCAGTTATGTCATCAGGTCATCTGGCTACTCGAGAGATCGCCAGGGACGCCAGGAACGCGAAACAAGCATGGTATTAAGCGCGATTAGGTGTGGGCATCTTTGATGAGATCTGGAGCGACCAAGGTCGAATCAGACGGCAGAGACGCACCTATCGGTTCTGATTCGCCAGGCCGCTTTCTCGTGGCCTACCAGGATGAGCTTGTTACGGTTTTAGGGAAGTGGTGGGACCGGACCGCCTCTAGGTATTCGGGATGGGGAGTCGAGGTGGTGTTGGTGGATGGATGGATGGATGGATAGGATCATTGGTCCTCGAAGGAGAGAGACTATAGAAAGAGGTAGGGCGGTGAAATTCGGATTAGGTCAAAGGTCAAGACTTATTGAGGCTGAAAACTGCACCAACACTACACTTACATACACTAGGTACACTACACTACCTACACTACACTACGCATACATGTGTACCTAACGTCTGTTCGGACATTTGTCTACATTGAAAAGGACAGCTCCGACCCGACATGGCACAAGCTGAGCTTCAAACCGTCAATAAACCCGGGAGGCTTGATTAATCATTAATTACTGAGTATTAGAAAGATAGAGAATACAGTAAAAAGTCCCCCCCAAAGAGCAAGAGCCTGTAGATGCCCGTAGGTGACGATTATGGCTCCAACTCCCGGGACACAGAATATGCGTAAGCGACGATAAAGTGTGACGCCCCGGAAATTGACGATTGCTGTTGAGCGGAATCCTGGTCTTCAACTGGCATGCACTGTAGCTAGCTGTCTAAGATAGGTAACTATAACCTTATATGGAGCGTACTAATCATGCGCAGGCATTATACTCTAATTCCTTTGGGTCGGTAGTCGAAAACAGTCAAAACCCAACGCGTTTCGTCGTGGTTTAATGAATCGGGGATGCATTTCATGTAGGTACATATGTAAGTCGGTACGGAATACCCAAATGGAAGAAACCCTCGCTCAGCATTCGACCGAAGAAGCATCAGAGAGGAGGAGGCAATGGCCTTAAACGTGGCCGTTCGGGCTTCAGTTTAGGCATTTGCTGCGGTCATCTGGATGCTGATTCGTGCCCGGATTCGAGAGAAGAGCGGTGCATTGCGCATTTGCCAGTCACCTCAGCCACTTTGGCCGAAACGGCACACCATAATATAAATAATAATAACACACACATGCGATGGTGTCACACACACACACACACACACACACACCCCGCCCCTCTCTCTCTCCACCATCTACGTGTAAGTAATACCTACATACATACACTAGGTACGCATACACTACCTAACGCATACGCAGTAGGCCATCCTATCTCATGCACCGTCCAGGTCATTCCACCCACTCCGCGCGCCAGAAACGGGCAAGAGATGGGCGCGTCGTCCGTAATAGGACCACGACAATTCTCAAAGTGGAAAGAAGCGGGATAAAAAAAAACACAACCTAAAACTCGTTGCAAAGGCGCAGGCGGTCAATCAACCACTCACTGGGGCATGCGGCGGCGACGCTAGGAGCATGGACGGGTCGAAATATTGGGTCGTCCAGAACGACATGCCGGGACTTTCGAGGGAATAGGTAGTATAGGTATTACTTACTAGGTTCGTCCCATCTTGGATGCAGGCTTCCGAAGCGGAGCAATATGGGTGCTGTACAATGCCTACAGGATACAAGTATGCGTAGGTAGGTACTGTATAAGTTCTATAATCGTGCAGTACTAAATAAGATGTAGGTAAGTATCTACTGTACATGCTACGCAGTACCTAGGTAGATATGTGATCTGCTATGCATGTCAAGTACTTTATATTATGTATGTATGTAGGCTCTGGCTAGTCCCGCCGCATTATGCGTCGAAACGACGCCAAAACGTCACCCTACTAAGGCTGGTACTCTATCTCGGAGCATACTCTCAGTCTCTACTACATACACTATGAAGCGGGATGGGAGGCTACTTTATCCCTGGCCCTTTGCCCCCTCCTCATGGAAAAATCGGGACTGAGGAAATACAACACAGAGACACAGATAGAGACGTCACCCAGACCTTCTGCCGGCCTTATTTTACATCGACGATGATGATAATGATGATGATGACAATAAAAGAAGAGAAATGCAGGCATCCACCGGCTGCAAGATGTGGTTACACCGACTTTTTCGTCGCTTTGCTACAAAGTCGATACTTAGATCCCACCAACCTCGGACCCTCCCTCTTGTCCCTCTTGGGTAATGTAGGCATGTATCTGACTACCTGGACTTTACCTGATAAGATCGTTTTCGGAGCGCGGAGGCCCTTTGTCCTTGGTCCTACCTAGCTCGACGACAACTGCGCTGCTGCTCACCGCCGTTATGAGTCCCATACCATACCATCAAGAATACGCCCCCCTCCTGTCTGTTTGCTTGCTGCCTTGCCTTGGCTCCCGCGACGGCTATTGCCGGCGCCGGCACGGACAATGGCTAGCAAAATCTTTGTCTCGGACCAAACCCTTCTTTTGTCTTCTGTCATGTCGCAGCAGTGTAGAGTACTTAGGTAGGTAGTCAGAAATCGTTTGCACCCCTGCCCGCCGGCGGAGGGGATTGTTTCGGTTCTGTTATTATTCTCTCCCTCCTTTGTTCTGTTCCCTGCGTTCTTGGAACTGTAACAAAGTACAGCTGTAAAGCTTATCGAACGGTACATGCTGTGCGGTTGTAATAATATGACTGTCCCTGGGCTGATATGCAACAACAACAACAGCAGCAGCAGCAACAGCAGCAGCAGCAGCGCCCGCGAACCAACATTTGTTGGATGCGCACCAACCGTGGGGTAGCGTGGCTAGGCATGCTGTAGGTATTCGCCGAACTTCGAAGCCGCCACTGGTTCTTGGCGCCCAACCTCCCCAGCCTCTTCTACAGAATTTGATCCGTAATGTGGCTAGGCATCTTTAGTGTCGTAAGGAAAGGATAGATAGGTTGCCGATATACAGAATATACGGTGAGTAATTGAATCAAATCAATCTTTGGTCTAAACGTGCCTTTGTTTTGCAGACGCATGCCACGCCAAATTTGTCTGACCGTGGAACCGAAATGCCCTAATTTTAGGCCCGATCCATCTGCAATCGGCAGTCGTGAGTCGTATACATACAATTCAATCTATATAAGCAATAAGGCAGATACGAGAATACCTATAGCTATGGCCATTGGTACTTGACGTACGTACATACGCTACTATCTAGTCTTAATACTACATTATATATATATCTCTCTATATATATAGTACCTGCACATATGCAGCCTAGTCTGGTCTAGACTATATTTTACGTCATTTAATTACTCCACCTAGAAAGAAGCAATACTTGAGAACCATAGGTAGTCAAAATTGCGTAGTTTGGAAACTAAACGCAGGTGCACTATTCTATACCGAAGCAATAACATGCTATCTCGTATTGTCATATGTTTATTTGTTTGTTTGTTCCTTCATCCGGTGACGGATTGCTAGTGAAATGTCTATTTCCATCCTGACGTTGGCCCATGAACAGTGTCGTGCCATCCCCTTTTTTTTCCAAATTCGACCAAGTCTGCTGTTGCTGTTGTTGGACTCGATATATCTTTCTTCACCCGGTAGATTTTGCAATTCAACGCCCTCTCGTCCGCTGAGTCACAACAGAGGTAGCTATTGATAGCTAGACCTATGCGTGACGTTCGAAAAAAGAAAAGAAAAGAAAAAAACAACGAACAGACATATTCCTCGTCCATATCAGCATAGTAGACGTGAAGCAAACAAGTTTTAAGAATAAGTACTTCGACACTGGGAAGTGTAGTGGGGTATCCTTCCATTCATCGCGTTTCATCCATGCAGTCTTGCTCCTTACCAACCCACCCACAAAACTTCCGCACTATGCAATCAAAATTAAAGAGTATCAAAGTAGAGGGGCGAAGTATATCGCGTGGGCGATGAAGAAGACGTTTAGGAAAAGATCGAGAGCGAATGTCCTGGCGCCTGCCGACATGCCGTTGAAACTCCATGGTGGAAAAAAAAAAGCCTGGACCCTTATACTAGAGAAAAGACCAACTTGCGTTGGCTTGTTTCTTTCAAAAGCAGTGTAAAAACAACGCTCCGTCATTGCCGAGTGACTCCCCCCGCCATGATTCCCATCGCCCCGAGAAGAGCCTAGATACGAAATGGTATAGGCAACAAGAATCAAACATGTCGTTACGTCGTGAGAGCTGACAAAGCAAATATTGGTGTGGCGCTAGGCCCGTTGCATTAGCTGTCGTCCTCGGCGTCTTCGTCTTCTTCGTCTTCAGGACTTTCTATAGCCGTCTTTGCTTTCTTATTGGGTGTTGTTGAATTTGCCTCGGATTTCCTCTTCGAGCCCGCTTTAGCCCCAGTAGGTCCTCCGGTAGCACTATCCTTGTCCTCGCCTGCGGCCTTGGTGCGCTCAATCTCAGCCACCTCTTCCGCCGTAAGGAAGCGGCCGCCGGGTCCTCTAGGTCGTCGCATAGCGTGATTATGCCGAGACTCGTGTAAATATGGCTTTCGACCTTTGCTTGTTAGGCGTAGGGCCTCCTCTAAACGCTGGCGTGCAACTCTTCTCTTTAAAATACGGTGAAATTGCTTTGCATTGACATAGAGCGGCGACTCTTCAACACCAGCTGTTATCTCTGGGGATTGCGGTTGCTGCATCGTCTGGCCTGGCGGCATAGGGGGGGCAACAGCTGACCGAGGACCCGCATGGTTCATCATCGGCGCATTCGGTACACCTGGGCTTGTGACTTGGCTCATTCGTCGTCCGGCAAGTTGGTTGACGCTATTCATTTGTTGCGGCGAACGGGGGTCCCGAGATTCCTTCTTTGTGCCCGCCGTCATCCTAGGTGAGCTTTGCGTGAGGCTAGGGTCCGACGTCATGTAGCTTGAGTATCCCGTTCCGCCGGCCGCAGCAGCGGTTGCGGCCATTGCCGCGGCCTGAATACCATAGTGCAGACTTTGCTGAGGTACGGCGTACTGTGTTTGATACATGTTGTGCCCTTGTCCAGCCGCAGACGTTTGGTGCTGCGATGGTAGAATAGGTGAAGTCTGAACACCGTGCTGGTGTATGTTGTGGCTTGTGGGAGATGTGATATTGTTCCCAGCACCTGAACTCGTGTAACCAGAATGCGCCGTCTGTGGTGGTTGCTGGTATTGCGCGTAGTCCATCATTATTGGCGATGGTTACTGGGCGAACTGATGGCGAGGAACTTGTAATATCCTAAATCCGATATCCCTGCTTCTTCGATCTAGAGAGTTCTGAGTCTAAGCTTCCAATTCGGTTGTCGCTAGTGATTATGTGCGGTGGATTCTGTGTATAACTTCTGGCCTTGCAGCATCCGTTTTCCGATTGTTCTGCGCCTGGAGATAAAGGGTGGGATATTTGGCTGGTAGGGCAGACGCGTTGGGAGGGTCTTTCGTCACTTGGGTAGCCGCGATGAAGTAGGCTAGAATACGACCCAATCTATTGGATATGCGTGGATGCGCTGGCACTGGGTGATGTGGTAGGTGCACGCAGGTGGCCGGCCTCTACGGCATATGCAAGTGGAATGGCTTTGCGGGGCGGGCCTCCTTGTGCCTCAGATCTTCAGGCTTAAGAAGAAGCAGTACGACCACGTGAGTGCTCGGCAATGTGCAAGGCTACTCGAGTAATTCAATCCCAATGACGAATAGGCCTGGCGGAATAGCTCTCGCGATGCTGATTCCCAAAGCTTCTCTCAACGGCTATTTGATTGTGGGGATCTGTCCAACCAGAGGCATTAGACATGCTGTATTAAGTATATGAAGAAAGTTCGGGTGATGCGAAGGGGGTGGAGGGGTGGGCAACAGTGCTGATTCTTTGTGCTGGGCCACTACTTGATGCGCTGGCATGCATGACGGAATATGCACGAGCCAGGTCCACCCTGTCGACCAGCTCAGCGCGACTGAAGGTCCAACATCTGGACCGGCCGTCGCGCAAGGCGAAGCAGACCCTGCCCGACAACTGGGGCCTGACGGCTAGGGCAAGAATCGGGCTGCAAAGAAGAACTGGAGAAGATGTATACTCTCGAGTATTTCAAGGCTTGGACCGGGGTGATTGGCATAGGAACCCATGGCATACATTCTCCCACAGGTAGGACAACACATGGGTGGGCTCATTTTGGGAGGGAAATGGAGCACTTAGCCACACCAGATGTATGAGGGTGTGGGAGGGAAAAAGGGACAAGGAAAGAAAAGGGAAAGGCCCGATGCGAGTTACGCAAGAACGGGTGGATGGCGTCCTTGGTGGAGGAGTTTGCGACTTCAAAGAGGGTACGTCCAATCGTCACATTGCCTTAGTGGGCGAAAAGACGAGTTGGCACGGCTCTTGGTGGTGTGTGAATGCATCGTTGCAGATGAGTAGATGGGGAAATGCACGTAGTGGTAGGTTGGTTGGTGTGGGAGAAAGTAGGGAAAAGTGCATACCTTTTTCAAACCAGTTCCCGAGTGTTTGGATGCGCCCTGTGGGTTGCCAAACTGGTGGATGTCTAGGCTGTCTTAAAAAAAGATAACGACGTTAGCTAGGCCACTGAGCAGCAGGGCATGAGCGAGTATATGATGACGAAGGCAGAAATAGTGGCAGGGAAGAAATCAGATCAGTACAGGATATTAGACAGCACCTGTCCCTGTCCAAGTCCCTGTCCAAGCTGGCACAGCAAAGAGCACTGGGGACAGCACAGTACAGTACTGTATGCGTACTCCTCTGGAGCTTGCAATCGCGACTTAACATTGCAGCAGTACACAGTCAAGCCTGCATGGGCAGGCCGTACAGGACTTGCGGACAGGCCGTGACCACACTTGTAAGACAGCAATACAATAAAATAACTACCAAGGTAGATGAGATGAGAGGAGTCGGTACCGATGAGCCGGGGTGTGGTGGCTCCGGGAGGAGGGGAGGGGTTGCGCAGGGCGGGTGGAATGCATTCACCCACTTACTAGAGTGCAAGTCGCACAGGTTGAGGGGTCCAAAATGGGAGATGTTTACTGATGCAGAGACGACTATGAGGCTTTGACTGATCAAGCACTAGAGAGAAGTGAAATGAATGAATCCGCAGATAGTCTCAATCACCTGATGAGCTATAGCCAATGGCAATGATGAGGGCAGCTCTACTGTCAATGATAGGCCTCTTGGACGTTGGCGCAAAGAGGGTCAAATAATAACACTGACGAGGGCAGAAGAGCTTGATTTGTTGAGTAGGGTGGGTGGGTGTTTGGGTCTTTCCAGGACCCTGCCGTTTTGTCTTTGCGCTGAGTCGCTGACTGGCTGGAGCAGATCAAGAGGAACCCTGGGTCTGGTATCGCATCATGAAAGGAATATGGGGTAGGTAGGTGGACGTTATAGGTAAACAACGAAAGAAGACTAATGCGAAAGGGGAGCCTTGGCCTCTCGAGTTCATTGATGATAGCAAATAAAAAAAAAGGCGGAGAGACAGCAAGAAACAACTAATGAAATATTGACGGCTTACCGATTTACTCCGCGGAGAGAATGTGTATAGATTTAGTTAGGTGCAATTATGGTACGGGTTGTAAGTATGCGCCAGTTGTACCTATGCGCGACAAGAATGGGATGCGGCGGGTTATAGGGCTGTAAGCTGGTGCAGGCGCTCGTCAAGGTAACGTTGTGGTACTTGTTTTGACCAACCTGCTTCACGCGAGGTTGACAGATAGATGCTTATGTAGCCCCTAAACCTTGTGCAACTTCTATGTCACAAGTTGCCGCTGCAAGTAAGTCTGGGAAGAGACAGAGACAGATACAGAGAGAGAGAGGCTCTTTCTTCTGTTTGGACCTGTAGCAAACAACTAGTTGTCTGTTGCTAAGTATCAGATCAGATTAGATAGGCTGATACGGTATGATACAGTAGGTACGCGGGTGCGACGAGGAGGCAGCGATTGGCGTAATGGCGGCGCGTGCCCACACAAGCTGCGACGGTACTTACTGTGCTGCGTGCAGCTGGCAATGCATACACAGTACTGTACAGGATACAGCACTGGTGTTGTGCTGGGCTTGTGCTGGGCTCTGATAGAGTTCCGACCGAAGACTCGCACTCCAATGGATGGATTACAATGACCTGCCCTGAATGGCTGGATCTGATTTGGCGAGGCGAGGGTGTTAAGTTTCAGGAATAGACGAATAGATGTATCGCTGGGGGGGAGGCTCGTCTTGTGTTGGATGAGAGAAGAGAGACTTGCAATTGATTCGATGAAATTTCGCAAGTGGTGGACCGAGGCGAGCGAGGGCAGATTGATTGGTGAAAAATTGGCAGAAGCGAGTGAATTTTTTGAGAAAAGGCAATGAGGGGCCTGGTGCTTTAATGGGGGGGTCTTTTTGACTAATCAGCTGTCCTGCTGAAATCTCGTGTGTGGGGCTCGCAAAACAGATCGGCATGACAAGTACTGCTGGTACGTATCCCTAGTACCATCACACGCCACTACTGGTAGGAAAGGTACCCCTTCGATCCTTACAGCCCGAGTCGCTATACCTACATGGTACGCAGCGACCTTGGGTACCTGAGGTAGATACTTAGGTATCCTACTCTAGGCCGGGCGGATACGTAGGTACCTGAGAAGTAGGGAGGTAGGTACTCTGTATCCAGGGCCAGGTTTTGGCCACCGACACCCAAGCGCCGCCAACGCATCGCTTCTGAACCCGTCACATCACCGCCTGTCCGATTGCGACGCACATCATCTACGAAAAATAGGCTCTCAATGCGATCGCGGTGCGCTTCCGCTTTGCCTGCCAAAGCCTTAACCTCCCCACTTCTTTTATGTTGCCTGCCTAACTAACTGTACTCATCGTGAATTAAGTCAAGCATATAGGGACAAGTATGCAGAATATGCTATGTGCGTATTGGCATCAGTACCGTAGTTGAACAGGTTGATGTCGGCGATGTTCGTACAATGTCTGTTCGGGCATCAATTTATGTGATCCCGTGACAAAGCTGCCCTCCCACGACCGTAGCCTCGGATGTAGTCTGTGCCGCATACCTGCTTCCTTCCTCCGGTCATGGAATATCTATCTCACAAAAGAGTCGCATGACTTGTTATATTCTCTTGTACAGTAGGTATACTAATATCGACGTCAATGCCTACAGTTATTAGTCGTATGTTGGTCAGCGCGCCCTTCTATTTGCTGGTGGCTGGTGGCTGGGGACCTTCATCAGCCACCTCATTAATATCTATTGCAAAACTCTCGATAAATTGTTCAGTTTATGCAATATCTGTTCTCCCGTTAGATATTGCGTCCTATTTATGATCAAGAATACCTACATATCTGAAGAGTTCTAGGATTCATCTCAATGTTGTGATGGTCTTTTTCCGGTGACCCACAAAAGAATTACCATACCGTGGGCACAGTACTACCTACGGTAAATACATGTAATACTGTACATTGAACCCCACCAGCTTTCGTGCCCTTAGCAAGTACCTACTGTAACTTTGCCCTTGCCTTTTCTAAGGGACATAAATAATAAGTCACTATGTGGCGGTGTCCTGAACATGAACAAGCTGCATAATACGTGAGTAAACATCAGCATTAAGGTGACATCTGATAGAAAAACAGGATATCTCACCTTGCGGCTAAATAAACAACTACATCAAACGCGGTGTTCTAGTAGGTATGACAGAATATGAAGTGGATTTACTTTTTACATGTGATTCTAGCACTCCTAGTTATTAGAGGTCTCCAGTACATCAATAAAGTAGTTACAAATTTTAACCATATTTAGCAACGAGCCTGGCGGAGATTGAATCTAGATTCTGTAGGAGGTAACCGTTACGCTAGTTTGTGTGTGCACATGAAGCGGAACACTTCGATGAATTTTTCATGCATCCCACGGACGGTTCCATACGCACGTATCTTTGCCCTAAAAAAGGTACGATCATATCAACTACTCAAACCTCATATTGTCACTTATAGGTCGGCTATCAACTTGATACTTTATTGTTTCCCTCTAACTGTAGACGGAATATCCTGCGAAGTTATTATGTCTCACCTATTGTTATCTCATAACCGCCCTGGCTCTTACATGAGATATTAACAGTAGCCATGATGAGATAGGTCTATCCTCGAAAGTCCCAGCCCGGATCAGTACTAACAAGTGGCTAGCCCTGTGTAACAATCCACTTCCGTACATAACTTTATATTACGGGGACGGCAAGGGATGTAAGTAGAGAAATGTTTCAGTCTCTCCGCCTCTTTTCCTCACGTCGGGCCCTTGCATGAACGAACCAGGAAAACCCATTCTTGCCGATGGACATGACGCGGCTTTTTTGGAAATCATCCTATCTTATTGACACCGGTCAAGTGAGTGATACTATTATGGTCACAGAGGATCTTTCAATGCGCGCTCGGGTCATCGAAATGTAGACTTTAATCGGTAGTGGATACAAGATCTAATATTGCTTGGTAGCTAGATCCTAGCACTCGCACGGGGCAGAATAAAACACTTAAGTATGCTCAAAATAGAGGATGGCTCTCCTTTCACGTTTGAAGGATTGTGTATTTACCTAGGTATTTGCACGTATTCACTACGTATACTATATGGCTATTGGTGTATGAAGTCATAATAATTAAGGTGGGGGATATTGTTCTAAGTACCTGGATACGCATAAAGTATCAGACTTCGGTATCACGTGATCACGGTGAACGCTTAAGACCCACTTCGCTCTGGATACCTGATCTGGCCTGCCTATATGGATATGTTCATTCGATATTTGAGGGACACTGGGAAGAAAGTAGACGACCTAATTCCAACGCCAAAAGCCTCTAGCTTGCCTGCTTACTCGCCAGGCCTTGCTACATCTTTAACAAGATGTTGTTCTTCAGGTGAGTAATTTTTTTTTTTTCGATTTCTTTGAGAATCTACTCGCCTCGTTAGAGCTCTTGCCATGGTTGTCCGTTTACCATGTCTCATCGCCTACGATCTGTTGTGCGCATTAGACAACAAGCCTTGTAAATGCAATCCCTAGTGCGATCTCGCCTCGCATACTCAGGATGACACCGGGCTAGCAATCGACCCTGTGCACCGGTGTCTCCTGGACAAGGTTGATAAAGTCTTTGTGCCATCGGATCCTCACCCGGTGTGTAGGGATAATGACCCGATAGATGTATGGCGTTCTCGGTCTAATATCACATGGCCACCCCACACCGTGATCTACGATGGAGGAATATGATCTCATATGATGGCTAGGCTCTATGCTCTGGGTGTTATGATCTCGACCAGGGGCAACCAGGCTGCCCGTGTTCCGCCCTCGGAGATGCTATAACCACCAGGTCGAAGATGGCTGGGTCGGGCCTTTCTGATAGACGCATACACTCAACTCGTCTATTCCCCTTTTGGACCGGATGGATTTCCACGACAAGACTCTCTCACGCGCGTTGAACTATCCAGAGTTGCGAGGAAAGGAGCTGACTAATATATCGAAATTGCAGTTTCTTCAAGACGCTCATCGATCACGAAGTGACTGTCGAGCTCAAGAATGACATACAGATCCGGGGAACGCTGAAGAGCGTCGACCAATACCTCAACATCAAGCTGGAGGACATAAATGTCGTCGAGGAGATCAAGTATCCGCATCTAGTACGTCTCTGTCTGAAACTCTGGCCCAACCACTCACCCCATTCTCGGCTACATGTTCTCCTTTCTCTCCACTTTCACCTCCCTTCCTTCATTGAAACTCATGCATAATCCATCCCTTTCTACCTCAGCTAGTTTCCCTCGATCAATAGCATCACAATAGTAGCTTCAGTAAACACACACTAACCTAACCCTAGAGCTCCGTCAAGAATGTCTTTATCCGCGGTTCCGTCGTGCGGTACGTGCATCTACCAGCCGCTGCCGTGGACGTCCCACTACTAGAGGACGCCACGAGAAGAGGTCAGTACTCACCTTAGTTCTAAAACATTCACCAGCCTTTTCCTAATGCTAGTACAGAAGCTGCGAATCAAGCCGGAAAGGGGAAGTGAAGCAATCAGCAATCAGCAAAGCAAGAAAGCATGAATCAATGGGAGAAGTGAATAGGAGATATCGATGGGAAGCCACGCAGTGCCACCACGTAGGCGGTGAGTAGGAAATGCTCTATAGACGTATACTCGACGAATTCTATGGGAGCGGGAGCAGCATTATTTCGTGGCTAGATATAGCCTTATCATGACCACAAGCTATCGTAGAGACAGATGATGAATTGATATCCCGTGGTGCCCCAGCACCAAACGCACTTGCTCGTCATGATTCTATTAACGCTACGTGAGATATGTCGGCCATGTAATCCAAATGTAACCCGCTCAAGTCTTGCTGAGCTCTAGCCGTAGAATTATCGCCATATAGCACCACTGAAAAACCAACCTACCAGTACACCCCACCGCCCTTCCCATCCTTCCCATCCCAGAGCACAGGCTTCCGCCCCCCCTTAATCCCATCCATCTTCCCGCCAGCATCGCCCTCGGCGCCTTCCTCCTCGAGCACCCTCACGAGCCCCCCCTTCCGCCTCTCGCTCAACCAGCGGTCGGTCCACGCCTTCATGCGCTTGCGCCCGACGTCGCTCCCGACGTTGACCGTGGGCACGACCTTCTCGACGCGCAGGGCCATGAGGAACAGGGCGAGCTCGCGGAAGCTCGAGTGCTCCGAGTAGGGCACGCCGAAGCACATGGCCTCGCGCGTGCTGCCGCGCTGCGCCACGAAGTCGCGCGCCCCGAACCGCGGCCTCCACGCGCCGCCGTGCAGGATCGTGGTGGTGGGGACGGAGCCCGGGGCGGCGGCGGCGTTGGAGGCGGAGGAGGAGGAGCGGAAGTTCCACCCCGAAGGCCGGAAGCCGACGATGCGCGTGAAGTGCGGCTTGTAGGCGTCGAGGTAGTCCTGCAGCGTCTCGGCGCGGATCTCCATGAGCATCTGCATGTGCACCTGCGCCTCGCGCGGGTCCGACGTCATCAGCGCCGCCAGCTCGGGGTCGCCCAGCTGCGCGCAGATCTTGATCTTGGCCGCCGACGCGAAGATCTTGGTGCCGAGCGCCTGCGCGATCGCCTTGCAGATGCGCTCCTTGCCGATCGAGTACGTGCCGCAGACCACGAGGAGCCTGTTCTTCGGATCGCCCTTGGCCTTGGCCTTGGCGTCGGAGTCCTCGCTTTTTACGGTGACGGCTGCTGCCGTGTCACTGCCCCCCTTTGGGAAGAATGAGCTGACGGTTGTACTGCCTTTCTCTCGCTTTAGCCTATCAAACGCCTCGTTTGCTATACTTGGATCCCCAGATAAAGACTTGCAGAAGTCTGCACACGCTCTGATCACATCGTTTTGTGGAGGGAATGAATACCGAGGATTAAGGTACGTCGTGTCTAAGTAGCAGACGTCAATTTTCTGCTGCTTCACTTTCCCTGATATTGCGTCTACAATGTCTGGCTTTAGCAAAGGGTGAGTAACCTGCGCCGGACACGCACGGAAGTCACCACAATGTAGTATTCGTTGAGTCCTGGGATTTGGGCCTCTCCCAATCTTTTTCTGAAATAGAAAGAGGGAGCTGCCAGGGCAATGGTTTGCTGGTAACATGGTGACCGTAACGCCCTCTGTGCCCGGTACTTCTACCGTCTCCTCGAATTCAAGCTCCTTCACGTACTTAGAAGCTGTTCGTAGCTGGGTTTTGATGAGACTACCGGTCACTTTGCTACAATATATGGGGCCATGAGACCATTTCGCCGTCAGGCCTATGTAGTGGTCGCTGTGGAAATGACTGAGGAAGTAGGCGTTGCACCCTTTGACAGCACCATAGCGGAACGCATCTACACAGATAAAAAATCCCGGCATGATTTTGTAAAACGGACATGTTCTCTGATATGCGGGCTTGCCCCTGGAGGCATGCTCTGAGGCAGCGGCGGAAGCCCAGGCAGAGTCCTCAGCATGCCCAGACATTAACTTGCCAAAAGCAGAGGTTGGGTGGTTCGCACTGCTTTCCAGGCTTATGGGGTTTGCTTGGCCCGGCCGGGGAACAGCAGCTCTGGCAAAGCGTTTGCTCATTTCAGGGGCGTCCACCGTATCTGGCGGAGGCGCCGGCGGGGCTGGCGCTGGCGCTGGTGTAGATGTAGATGTAGATGTAGATGTAGATATAGGGTGTCCGTCAAGACATGCATTGACGTGAATAGTCGCCTTGTCTGGTGTAATCCCGTCTAAACTAGTATTGCAAATAGGACAGGCTTGTTTCATACAGTCTCCCGATTCCTCGGCCTCGAGTCTTGCCTGCTCCTCCATGAATCGTCGTTCGCGAAACTCTTCCCCTTCATCATTGAAGTCGTCGTCGTCACCAAAGAGGCCCTCCATATCTTCGAGATCCTTGAACTGGTCATCGCAGGAATCGTTTCTCTGGATATCCAGTCGATCGAGGGGATCAGGGCAGCTTTCATCCGCCGGTAAGTTCGGTATTGGCGGTTTAGGGGCGTCGAGCTTATCTGTAGAAGTTGGAGGTTGTATTATCGCATCAGCACTTGGGCGCTGAGGTAGGTCTTTATCGGCCGCATCATCATCCTCACTATCCGAGTCGGCCATAAAAGGACCTCGCCCTCTTTTTTGCTTTGGCTTTGTTGGTCTGGGCTGGATTGGCTCTGATGGGACTTTTTCTGTATTACCCGTCTCTTGCTCTGCTAGATCGCCATCTTGCGCCTCGGTAACAGGCGGCGGGGCGCCAACGCCATCATGGCTTAGTTTGCGTCGCTTCGAAGGATGCTGGCCACCTTCGTGTGGTGTTTCCCGAGCGCAGTCCTCGACACCGTAGATGTCCTCGTCTGTTGGAATCGCAGTGGAGGACCCGGGTAGGAAAAGTTGTTCTTCGACTTCGACCTTCTTGAAGAAGTTCAATATGTTCCCATTTGGAGCTGCAGAGGTCTTCTTCCCGTTCGGTGTCGTAGTGTTGCCGTTCTGTGCAGCAGGCTTGAAGACGAGTTTAGATTGCTTTGGTTGTCTTCGAGGGGTTACTGATTTGGCAGGCATCGTGTCGTGAAACCAGTATTCTGTGTAATTGAGCAGGCAGAGATATTACGATTTCGTAGCATGGCGTCTATATTTGCTAAATCGACATTTTGTTTCGTTATTTGGCAAGAGCATAATAATAATGCTAGGTAGATAGGGATTTTGCCCCTCGATACTTTCCGTGACGTTCACCACTGACGAGGTAATTTAGCGGACGCGACCGGGGCTAGCGTGCGCTAAGGCGCCTTTGTCGCGCGCTATCACTTGACCTAGGATGCCGAGACCTGACCTTCGAGAGCACTAGGTACTCATATCCAAATTTCTATTGTTAGAATAGTAGAGAAAAATCACTCGTGCTTTCAAGTATCAATTGACACATATACTTAATAGAATATAGAATAAAGAGTGTTCCTAATAAAGATCTAGCTCCTCTATTTAAGTTTCTATCTCAACGACATTCCTTGCTAAATCTTCTCGTCAATAATAACAGATATAATATCAGACTTGTGTCAAATTTTCTCTCATCTCGTACGATTCTTGGGCGACATTCGGATCTCCGATGTGATTCTAGTCTTCTACAATGAGAGACTTAGGTATTAACATGCCAAGAACATCGCCAGATAATATCACGCAAACAGTAGCTGAAGTGTTGTAACAAAATATTCATCAATATATAATTCCGACCTCGTAAGGATGCAACATAACAATTCTAACAACGCTAAATGCTTTAGTTCGCCGTCTTCTCGTCAAAAATCTCCGTAGCAGCAATTTCCCGCTCTGGGGATTCGGATCCCGAGCTACCAGCCTTCATCTTCTCATTCTTCAGCGAGTTAGAACCGTTGGTAGGGTTTCCGCTGAAGTAGTTGTGAATGTCTTGTGTCATGTCCTCGTCATCCTGCAGGAAATCCGCTGACTCGGTGTCGCCAGCTGCTCTTCTCTCTTCCCACTCGGCGCGGAGATCGCGGATCTTGGCCTTCATGTCTAGATCGGGGTGGTAGCTCTGTCCGGCACCCATCCATCGCTCCCATAGAGACAGATGTTGGGGGTGAATGGCGATTCCGTGGTATTCCTCAGGACGGCCCTCGACGATGTACTGCCACCGGCGTTCTTGTTCCTTGAGGTCGAGACCAGTAGTGTCGGGAAGCCAGATGAGCGTCACAAGCATGCCAGCAAGGCCGAACCAGGGGACAACCAAGAACTTGGTCTTGTTGTCGATGTAGTTGTAGAGCACGGATGCAAGGAGAGCGCCGGCCTTGCCAATCATGGCCGAGAAACCGTGCGCACTGGCGCGGACCTGCGTGGGGTAGACTTCGCCAGCAACGAGGAAGGTGACCGAGTTGGGACCGAATTGGTTGAAGAACGACGACAGGAAGTAAAGAGCTTGGAAGCTGTGGATTCCCGCTGGGCTTGTGTAATAGTCGTACTTGAAGGCGGGGATGACGAAGGCAAGGAAGCAGACGAGGAAACCGACTTGCTGCATCATCTTCCTGCCATACATCTTGTTGTCGATTAACAACGCCGCAGAGTAATAACCAGCTAATGAGACGACGATGTTGACCAAGTTCCAATTCCAGGTTGTAAGGAGGGAGCTAGGGTTATTAGAGATGACACTGATAAATTGACCTAGATAGAATGTCAGAACAAGATTTCTTTAGATACTAGATAGTTTCATCGACTTACTCTGGAACAACTTGTTTCCGTAGAAGAAAACGTCATTGAAAAACCAGCCAGCAGAAGTAGCGAGTAACCGGCCTCCAAAGTGACTGAAAGTCGTTTTTAGAGACTTTACATCGTATCCGGTAACATTGGCCTTCTTCTTGGCCTTGTCTAGGTGCTTAGAAGCCGATTTCATCTTATAGGTACGGTAATAGACGAGCCACAGGGTACCGATGGCGGGGAGCGCAAATGAGATTCGGAACGTGTACTGGGCAGCGAACTCGCTATATGGCGGCTCGCCACCAGTGCCTCGGTTGAAGATGACCAAGAGGATAGTCAGGGCAATCTGGTTGAAAAATTGACCCCAGCCTTGCATCAGAAAAGCCAAGGTAACTTTTCGGCCTCGGTGAAGCCTGTCCTCCCGGGTCGACAGCTTCCCGGCTGTCACGGCGTTTTCCATAGATGATGTTGCGGTAATGGGGTACTCGCCGCCAACGCCAATACCGTAGAAGAATAGAGAAAAAGCATATAGGATTACCCAGCCTTGTAGTGTAACACCCCAAGAACCAGTGAGCAAGAGTAGACCGAGAAACATAATGACGGCATCCTGGATAAGACCAAATCGTCGCCCAATCCAATCACCGATGATCTAGATAGAACGACATTAGCAGAGTTCCAAGGAGGGTGGGGAGGTAGAAGACTTACACCAACACCAGTCTGACCAAACATGATACCAATAATTTCAAGATAGGTCACGGATGCCACCCAGTTCTTGTCGCAAACCGTCTTAGTGCCCCAGCAACTCTTCCATACATCGGCGAACAGCGGCTGAAGGTTACCTATCGAAAATAGGACGTAACCTTCTAAGAGCAAGCCGGCGCCAGGAAGAACGGAGTTCCGGAAATACCAGGACACAGGGCTTAGAGGATCTTTCTTGATCATAGCCCATATTGTCCTAAGCTCTCTCTTGGACTCCTCTGAGCTAACCTTGTTGACGAAAGTAAAACGCTGGGCTAAGGGTAGGTCGGCCCAGTAAACGCCTTCAGGAGTATACGAGTCATCAGGCTGTAGTAGGTGTGCGAAGATCTGCCTCTCGTAGTCGGTGGCATAACTTGTGGAAGCCCGGCGGGGGAAGTGTTGGTGTTCACGGCCAGTCTCAGGTCCATGAGGGACGGGGAGCTCTCCAATTGGAGGATCATGCTCGTTATGGCGACGAAGAAAGTTCGCCATGATGGAAAGATATCTGAACTACCTAGGTAGGTAGGAGTAATCAAGCAGGGTTTTGTTTCGCCGACGTCGATGACGACTTATAGGCACCTGCTCCTCGGATGGACGAGCAATGTAAGATGTGCTGGCGAGGAATTGTGTGACTGGGGATTCTGAAGTGGAATAGGAATACTTTTATAGAGGTGGAAGAGGGCCACTGAGGATAAAGAAGGGGAAGGGCCTCGGGTTTAGGAGACGGCTCTCATAACAAGACATAGTTCAACTGAGAGCAGAGAAGGTTAACCTTATAAACCTTACCTATAAAGAAGGATTATAGTTCCCACTGTTTACCTACAGTACGGACCCCCATACCTAGTACGTATGTAGGAGCCAGGTTTCCCCTACCTACTTACTATGTAGTAGGTAGGTAGAGTAGATACTGTACGTAGCACGAGAGAAGCACAATCCCTGCATTCCCTAATGTACCTAGATTTTTTTTTTTTCGACTCGCAGCTTTTCGCAAGATAGCGTAGTCTTAGGGTGAGTAGGCCGGGCACTACGCTACAAAGTGTCTCGTGTGTCGCGTGATGCCGACTACTTAGCGGGGGGGTTTACTTCCTGCAACTCCGCAAGTACCGTCGTGTGGAGACTATACCTGATGGATCTAGATGCTAACGACTCGGAGTCTTCGTAGCAACGAGTAGTAACACTACATTGCTCGAGTTACTATATGACTCCAACACAAAAGTCACAACTCTTGAAGCTGCGAGGGTCGAGGGTCGAGGCTTGAAGTGCTATGCATGGTGTCATTCATTGGCGTTGGTCATATTACAGTATGACGTTCATGCATTTGCGAGCGAGTCTTGTTGCTATTTTGTACTGTACAGCAGTGACGGCATACGTCGGATGCGTGTTACCTTAGAGTACGCATACCTATGCGTAGGCTAGCTCTTTGCTATTACCTAGGTAGTGTAAGATCGGACGGGCAATTTTCAGGGACTTGGTTGGCCCTATTTTGTTTCTGTACGCAGCAGGTTGTCCGAGGAAGTCTGCGATGGGACCAACCAGCCAATCATGTCTCAGAAAACGCCCACGTTTCGCTTTTGACTCTGTTGATTTGCCGGGAGCTAGAGAGTTGGCGCAAGATCGGCTGCATAGGGGACAGGGATAGCGCAGGGACAGGGCGATCATAGACTTTCTCAAAGTGGCAATAACAAGGGACAAGACACAGGTTCAGAGGAACCCTGACACATGATTGGCCAGAGCGAGGCATGTTTTAAGCTCTAGAACTGTGAGGGGTTGCAGCCAGCCGCATTCGTTTTACTGGGCCCCATGGGGCGCTATTCTAAGTACGCAGTACGCTATGTCCGCCGAGACATGCCTCCCGAGGCTCAAGAGCAACCGACTCTCGCTTGTCATGCACGAGAGTGCGAGCCAAGAAGGCTTCGACGCACTATTCGGAAGCTTGCAGACCTTGGCGAAGCTTCAATCAATTCATTTTTTCCGCATTCCGCAAGTGGTCGCGTGAGCATATGCACTGGTCCGAGATGGCCTGAGAGGCTCGGGTTTGAGCACTTTGCCGCGTTTTGCAAGCCATGATAAATGCTCTCGCCCTCCCTTCGTGGACTGTATGTGGACGCATGAGTACGTGGGGGGTTTGTGTGGACAATCCTAAATATATACAAGCCACCCACCACCACCTGACTTGACGGTAGTAAGTAAGTAATCACTAACAAGATAGAATATTGGAGTATATGTATGAGTATGGCTTACCAAGATTCGCTGGAGAAGTGGTTGCGTAATTGAAATTATTTAACTGTTTTACATAAACACGTACGGGTCAGGATGATACCACGGGGCAATAAGTGTGTGCATCTTGTGTTAGTTCGGCGTAATTGTCGTTAGAGTAGAGTCTAGACGACCGTTTCCCATAGTACCTAGGTACGCATAGGTATGCAGTAGCAAGGCCGGGAAAAAGAAAAGAATACAACGGGAATAACACGACCCGCCTCGGCCGATTGTATCGCCTACCTATTTACGGTCTTGTTCTATTTGTAACTTGTAAGCTAGCAGAATTTTGCCCTTACTTCCTACTTATGCAGCCTTGAGACACTCGAAACCGACACCGTGGAATAATACCAACCGTTTAATAAGCATAGCAAGCACGTGGTGAATCTTGTTGGCATGTGTGCTATTTTAGTCCCTGCCAGCATATTTGGTTACGTACGTGCCTACATACATCCTTTTTTAAGCTAGAAATGAGGCGTCCGATCTGCGGGAAAGAGAATAGCTGAAGTGGGATAAAGCGTGGTACGTACTTTGGATTCAAGCGAGACCACGTAGAAGAAACTTGAGGCATTGAGGAATCCGATGTCTAATCCGTTGAACTTAGACTCTTGAGTTCAGACTTGGGCAAAAAAGCATTGGGACCATTAGAGTGTGTGCCCACCTGTCCAATTATAATTGCTTGACAATCTACATGATGTTTGCTTTTCTTCACGCACAAGAGTAGCACCCGTAACCCTATGCTTAATTAAATGGGGAAAGAGAATTATAAGATAAAGTAACGCAATTGTTAGGGCACCTACATGCTTTAGGATAAGCCTAATATTAAGAGTTTATGAACTTACATATATTACCTATGTACCTGGGTAAGGTGCATACAATACGCATATAGGTTGTAGATTAGGTGTCTATTCGTAGCATCAGGGTTCGAGATACCTAGCAGATTAGGCCGATCAATTTAAATTGATATCACGTGACTTCGCTCCCCCCAGCACCGCGCTCGGACGCGTCGGACGTTCCACCTACCCATCTTATCGCATTTCTTAGTATCGAGAATCTGGTCATGTTCAACCCTTACAGAATACTTTTGTATTCCCATCCTATCATCTGTATCCTCAACCTGCTTTAGCCAGAACCACACTCACCCGCTGCGGTTTTTGCTACATAGATAGAATGCCTCCTCGCCAACCCTCTCGAAAGGCAAAGGGAGTGGCCGCGGAGAGGGTTGCCAAGCGTAAAGCTGTCGAATCAAGCCCGGAGCCTGACTTTACCTCTGACGAAGAACCTCAACCCGTAAAGAAGCATAAAGCGGCAACTAAAGCGAAAGTAGAAGAGGAAGATTTGGCTGCTGAGGAGCCTAAGGTCGCTGCGGCGAAGAAGCCGAGAGCAACCAAAGCGAAAGGCAAAGCTAAATCCGAAGACACAATGCCCCTCGCCGAGCGCACCGCCATTGCTTCTCTAAAGAAGGCTATGTACATTGGTGCTCATGTTAGCAGCGCAGGTGGTATGCAGTCCTCGGTGTCCCGAATTAGACTTACGTAGCTTTCTGTGACCATCATCTAACTTTCTCTGCTACAGGCGTACAGAACTCTATCACAAACACCGTAAACATCGGCGCAAACGCATTTGCGCTCTTCCTCAAGTCACAGCGCAAATGGGCAAACCCACCCATTGCCCCCGAAGCCCGGGATGGGTTCCGGAGCCTCTCCAAAACGCACAAGTTCGAGGTGCACCGACACTGCCTGCCCCACGGCTCCTATCTTGTAAATCTGGCACAGGCCGAGAAGGAGAAGGCGACCCAGGCGTACACTGCATTCCTCGACGACCTGCAGCGGTGCGAGTCGCTCGGAATCACGCTATATAATTTCCACCCCGGCAACACCAACGGCGACGTCCGCGCGGACGCCATCGCGCGCATCGCGGCGCAGCTGAACAAGGCTCACAAGGCCACCAGCACGGTAGTCACCGTCCTCGAGAACATGGCCGGCCAGGGCAACGTCATCGGCTCGACGTTCGAGGACCTGCGCGACATCATCGCGCTCGTCGACGACAAGGCCCGCGTCGGCGTGTGCATCGACACCTGCCACGCCTTCGCGGCCGGCTACGACCTGCGCTCGCCCGAGGCCTTCGCGGAGACCATGGCCAAGTTCGACGAGGTGGTCGGCAACTCCTACCTGCGCGCACTGCACCTCAACGACAGCAAGGCGCCCTTCGCCTCGAACCGCGACCTGCACGCGAACATCGGCACGGGCTTCCTCGGCCTGCGCGCCTTCCACAGCGTCGTGAACCACGACCCCCTCGCCGGCCTGCCCATGGTCCTCGAGACCCCCATCGACCGCCCCGGCCCCGACGGCAAGAGCGTCGAGGATAAGCAGATCTGGGCCGACGAGATCAAGCTGCTCGAGAGCATGATCGGCATGGACGCCACGTCGGCCGAGTTCGCTGCCCTCGAGGAGAAGCTGCAGGCGCAGGGCGCGAGCGAGCGGGCCAAGATCCAGGACCAGGTTGATCGCAAGAGCGCCAAGGTCACGAAGAAGGCCGCCGCAAAGCCCAGGGGTAAGAAAAAGAAGAAGGCCGATGAGGATTCCGATGACGGCTCTGAATAAACGTTCTATCAGGTGTCATAGTTCACACCTTGAAAAATATGAACCTTAATATGGTCTGTTTGTAAAAAGTAAGCGCGTACTCGATGTATATTCGTTGTCTAACAGCAGTTGAGACTTGGTAAATTAGTAAAGAGCATGGCGTCTAGGATCGGATTAATAAGGGCAAAATATATTCATGGCTCCTCTGTACTATCACAACCAGGCATGCGAATGATAGATAGGTCTTCTAGGTGAATTTTGAATCTGGAAACAAAAGGGATCACAGATGACGCAGATTACCTAATAGTAAGACTCGAATCAAGCAATACAATAATATTATTCTCAGAAGCATTAAGTCAACTTGTGATGGATATCTCGAAGGAAAAACAACAGCAAGTCTTGTCTTTTGCCGCCCGCCAACGCCCAGTCAAATGCGGTTCTCGTCTCTCGTCGTCTTCGTGACCACATAAGTGCTGTGGTAAAACACCACCAACCGATATCCAATCTCCACCCGACTCCCTCCTCACAGCTCCCTACTACCGTATCTATTCATTACACCTAGTATCCTAGAGGCAAGCTAGGCCACCACGGATCCTCAATGCTTCTTGCTCTTGGCCCAGGCCTCAACGCGCCCGACCATGGTGCGCAGCCCAATCCCCTTCTCGCAGTTCGCCTCGAGCCACGCCTCCATGCGCTCCCGGATGCGGCGCAGGCTGCGGTTGACGGGCATGCGTCCCTCGGGCTCCCCGGCGGCGGCGTGGGCGCCGGGGTTGAGCAGGAGGTCGAAGCAGTCGGCCCAGAGGTCCGTCTGCCAGTAGCGCTTGAGGGACTCGCGCACGCGGTACCGCCTGCCCGCCGCCGTGCCGAGCCCGCCCTGGTCCGCGCGGACCGTCTCCATGTAGCGCCCGAACAGCAGGCAGTGCACGATGCCCGCGAGCCCGTGGTAGTCGATCTGCCACGTCCACGGCCGCCCCTCGCGCACCTCGGCGCAGTCCTCCTTGGTCGTCTTCCAGTCCGCGACGAACTGCGCGTCCCGCGGGAAGGCCCGCATGTCGATGCCGCGGCCGAAGTCGATCAGCACCACGCCGCGCGTGGCCCAGCCACCCGAGCCGTCCGCGGACCACTGGCTCGAGAGGCCCTGGGACTGGGAGGCGGCGTCGTCGTCGAGTCTCAGCAGACAGTTGTCGACCTTGAGGTCGCCGTGCAGGATCTGCTTGGCGTGTAGTGCCTCGACGGTACGCAGGAGCTCAATCGTGAAGAACATGGCAAGCGTCTCGTCCATGATGCCAGACGGCTGCTCACGGAAGTAATTGATAACGGAGAGTAATGTGGGGTAAGGGTGGAAGGGCAGTAGTAGAAAGCCTTCATCCTGGTAAAGGTGTAATTCATGTGCCGCCGAGATGGAGGCGGTGGCGCGGTGTTGCGGACCCAGACGATCGGCGGCGAGACGCATCATGAAGAATTCCCAGGCTGTAGGCGGTTGCTCCATCTTGAGGGCTTCAAGAGAGGCCCTCTGTCGGACTGCGAAGGCACCCTTGCCCATCTCGACGATGCCGTCCTCTTCGTCATTCTCGGGCGACGAATTCTCAACGAGATATACTGGTGCGAATGCTCCCGACCCGAGTTCGCGCTTCAAAGTGTATTCGCACAAGAGCTCGGGAAACTCGAGAACCACAGGACTGCAAATGGGGCCTGTCTTGTCGTTGTTGCTCTTGCCACTCTTGCCCACCATCTTGCTAAATTTACGGATTTCGACCCCGCGATCGCTCCTCTCATTGCGGTGATCGTAGAAACCAGAAAACGAGGCAAGAGACGGATGCGACTTAGCTAGGATCTCATCCCTGATCATGTTGTCGACCGGGTTACATTGAGCTTCATTGATAATAGGTCCCTTTGGTGTCACGGAGGCAATAGGGGCTTTAGGCTGAGGTTTAGGCTTGGACAGTTGAGGTTGAGCAAGCTTCACGGGCGAGAAAGCATCATCGAAGACCTCTCTTAGCGGGCTACTGAGAGGTTCAAATTCTTCGTCATCTTCCTCCTCTTCCTCTTCCTCAGCTGTGGTATCTAACGAATCTTTCTTGCTTGGCGTCTTCGAATAGTAGGTTGACTTGGCTTCGGTGTACATGCCGACTGAGGTTTCTGTTCGTTCCGTAATAGGTGTCATAAATGGCAGGCGGTTGTTAGCTACCTCGGCCGGGTCCCTAAACGGTCGTGTCGGTGGCTCGTAATCCTCAGGCGGGATAGGAATGAATCTAGTGCGAGTTTTGGGTGGAGAGTCTTCAGGTGTGGGTGGTAAATCATCATCCCCTTCGTCACCAGCCTGTTGCACATCACTGGGATCGATGAAATCCAATACCGTACTCTCGCCGCCATCTTCATCCTGTCCATATTCACTCTCGCCGTCGACATTTGGTATGTGTTTTCGAGCAGTAAAGTCAGACCACTCGCTTACACTTTTGTCATCCGCAATCTCATCTTCGTCGACCTCACTCGTGCCAATTTGGCGTGTAGTACAAGTGCTCTCTCCGCCACTAGTGTAATCACCATCGGTCATATACTCCTCATCACTCTCAATGGCTTCGTTGGTTGACTTGAGTGGAGCATTAAAGATATCGTAAATGTCATCTGTCGCAGCCCTAGTGTGCATTGTCATGGTGGGCTCTGATGATGCGCCTCTTTTCTTCTTGATTTTTGGTCTTGATGGAGAGTCCAGGTTCGCTTTTACTATAGAGGTAGAGATGATTAGCAGCCGGAGTACGGAAGAAAAAGGAAGAAAAAAAACTAGTTGCAAACCAAGCCCGGGTGTATGAAACAAGACGCAGTGCATATATAACAGGAGCAAGTAAATGTGCAACGAAGCACTTGAGGTACATACTAATTTGAGTCTCGTTGACCTCCATCACCTTCTTCTTCTTGCCTTTGGTTGGTTTTGGGTGGTAATCTTGGAATGCGCCATTCTCGTCAAGCGCTACAGTGTCTCTGTGAATTACCAATTTTTGCTCGACCACTCTGCTAACAACCTTTACCGGAGGAGTGTTCTCATCTGCTAGTTCATGCTGGGACTCGACCAGGCTCTCGTCGTCGTCCCAGCAAGCATCTAACCAGCCTCGGCTGGCGGCCCATAGTTCTTCAAAACTTAACTCAGTGCCCGGCTCCTCGGGAGTCGGGTATACAGCCTCGAGATGAACGTAAATGCGCTCCCTTTTACCATTCTGAGGGTTGATAATCACTTGGTGTTTTGAAGGAGCAATGACAATGTGGGATTCTGCTATTCTGGCCAAAGACTGAAATACACAATAGGGCAACCGCCACTAATTAGTCCTATTATCATCAACAATCGGCCTTGCCGGCGTGGGACTAGGAGTTATTAGCTTACCGGATCCCTAAACACAGCCATCTTTGGTGCGCTACTCTTCTTCACGCTCGTCTTCAACGTCTCTCCCGCCCAGGGCTTAGCCTCCATCACGTTCTCCTTCTTACGATCCGCGAGAGACCCGATCGTATCCCACCCCTTAGCACCCTCACCTGGAGGCGGCATCGCCGACTGCGACGAACTTTCATCTGAGAAGATAGCCAGTTTCGACTTGGTTGGCTTCGAAGACTGTCCGCCGACACCCATGTTGGGTCTAGGTGCCTGGGGATCTACTGGACGGGCCGCCGCCGCCGCAAATGGATCAACCTTGGCCGCCAACGCTGGCCTTACACTAGGCAAGGCAGGAGAGGTGGGTTCGTCTGCCGCGTCAGGTTGCTGAGCGCGTCGCCTCTCGAACTCGCCAAACTTGCGAATGAGACGCTGCACAGGGCGCGCGTCCCGCTCGATACCAAGCTTATATACCTCCTCTGCCTGGTTCCATCGGCCAGCACTCTCAAGCCATGCGGCATATTCCTCGTAGAACAAGGCTAAACTCTCACCGATGCTGTGTCGAGAGAGAAAGATGAATGTCTCTCGAGGAGAGTCGGAGAAGAACTGAATGTAGTGTAGCCATAACTTTAGGTATCTTGGGTCGTTTTTGTACTGTGCCGACCCGATAAAAGCCTTGGTGGCGCGTTCTAGAAGGGTGTGAAGCTGAGACTGGGGTGTTGCTTGGGCGGATGGGTATGCATCAAAAGTCCAGCGCACATATCGGTCAAAGACATCGAGAGGATCGTCAGACTCGGATAATGCAGCGACCTCAGCCTCGTATTCTGCTCTGATACAGTCGTTGATGTTCTTAGTGTCGTTGGGGGTGGGTGTTGCTAGCTTGTGTAGAGGCGATGGTGAGAAGACTTCGACAAGCTTCTTAGCTGATCGGCCTCCTGGCAGAGATTGAATGTTTTCTTTCTGACCTTCGATCACGTCGAAGTCAATTAGATCGCCGGCGGCCATGTTGCATATGGATTCTTGGTGGCCTGCGCCAGACAGATACTGTAGAGATGTGTTGTTCGTTGTTGAGGGGGAAAAGAGATGCGGTCATGTGGAGCAAGTTGCATTGATTAATCGATAGGTATGTAGGAAGTGGACTTATGATTGTTGACTGTTTTGGCAACATACCTGAGTGCCAACTTGTTGTCCTGACAACTTCTTTTTGTGGAGCCTAGCGTGGCTTAAGGTTCATGCGTCGCCTTAGGTAAGCTATTTAGGTACCTAGGTACTTACATATGCAGGCCTCAAAAGCGAAAGTTTAAGAGATTGGTATGCTGTCTCGTATCGGCACTCAGGCCTCCTACCTTTAATTCAATGTATTATAACGTACCCACGGCAAGTAAAGACATAATCACTATTCAGCGAGAGGTTTAATTGAATCCCCGTCATCATCAGTATTAATACTCGAAGAGACAAGTAACAGAGATAGTCACTAAGTCTTCGAACAGAAGAAACGTGAAACTAACAATTAAACAACCTCATCTTTACCTATCCCAGGCCAGAAGCCCTCCTCAAGAACAAAAACCTTCTTCGTCATAGCTTCAGCTGTCACAAACTGAGAATATGCATCCTCCTCTCCTATCAGAGTCTCCGCATAGGCATCTAAGCATCCCTGTATCTCCTTAACGAATTCTTGAAAGGGTTGCGAGGTCCAATTGGGGATGAAGTGTTTCCGCAGTGCACCACCGTCAAGGTCTTTCCCAAAGTCCGTATCTTGAGAACTATGCTGGCTTGCATAGCTCCAGGCGGTGAGGTACGCTTGTTCCGTGGCCCAGAGGACCACCAGCCCATCAAACAGGGACCTTGGCGACTCGTCCCGAGGCTGACCAGCAAACGAACCAAAAAGGTCGATATAGCCCTGGGTCGTCGCATTAGGGCCAAATACATGTTCGCCAGGACCCACGACGGCCAAGTCAAGATCGTAGCTCCTTGCGGTCTCCTCGAAGAACTGCAACTCCTTCATAATACCATCTAGACATCCCCGTAGTAGAGTGAGAATTCGCCATTGTAGAGTCGCGCTCGTGCCCTCGGTGCCAACCTCGGCAGGAAACTCGACGCGGGAAATCAAGCCGCCGATAAAACGGATGTATGCTAGAGCATACAATCTGTCCTGCGAAAGCCACTTGCTGAGAACCCCACGGGAGAGGCGACCTTCGCCACCCAACCGAAGGAATTGTGACTGCGTTGCCCGCTGGTAGAGGCTGGCAATCTGGGAGTCGGCCAGCAGACTCTCTGTTAGTGGTTGTGTGCTCATAATATCCTAAGTACTACTTTCACTCAATGTAAGAGAGTCAAGAGCCTGTGTTGATAGATTTGTTTACCTATTAATCCTACCTAGGTGGTCTACCCTTATAGTAGATTGCGCAGCCTGCAGGCAGTCTTTTAGCCAATAGAAAGCCCGAGAGTTGACGTTAGAGTAAACTAAAGAGTGCAAACTACATGCAGCTTGACGTAACAGCAAGATGATTTGAACCTATAGGCATCGACAGCTTATGGATCAACTTTCCACAAATAATCTAGAGCTCCCTAGAATTTCAATCGTAAATGAATATTGACGAAAACGAGTGAGTATATGAACTTGTAGCTCATTGTTTGCTGCGCGGTAAAAATACGATATTAATGGCCTAGGCTGCATATTCTTAAAACATTCTCGGATCAAAAGGTGCCTTTCAATTCCTTTTGCAACACCAATGCAGAAGAGTCTCGTTGGCCCCCCTGAACTCAACTCCAGGGCTGAGTTATAATAGAATACACGCACTTTCATGCAAATGCCGAGCAGACTTTGCTTAGACTCCCGTATAATCACTGCTGCCAGAGGTCAAACTATGTCAACTTGACCCAGAATCTGGCATCCGCCAGTTTCTCTTTACCATGCTCCAACCTCGAAGTTTTCCTAGGCCCTATGTTAGAAATTGCTGCTGTTGAGATGAGCTTATAAGACTTACCTCTGGGAAGTACGTTGTAACGACCGTCCTGTCAGCAAATTTTCTGCCTGCCAACGCTTGAAGCGCCTTCTTGGCTGATTCTGTACTATCGAACTTAACGAAGATTTTACCGACACCTGCAGATTGTCGACTGCCTCCAATTGGCCTCGGCACTTTCATTGCCACAACTTTGCCATATTTGGCACACTCTCCTTCGACATCCTCACAGATTTCTACTTGGTCAGCTAGTTCAGTCTGAAAGGTAATACTGAAGACTCACCTTCATAATCCTCGATGTCTAATAACTCTTCCGGTGTTACCATATTGAGCAATTGCACTACGCGGCTTATTTCTGCGTCGTTGGAAGCAGTTGTACCAGCAAGCATGGACATAGCGTTCACACCCATCTCAACGCCAGACACTTGGGTAATACCAATGCTAGCCTTTTGAACCTTGAGGTTCTTTTCACCAATAACCATACCATTCAGACCCTGTATCGCGATCTCTGTGATAGCAGGGTCCGCGAATTCGCAAAATGCAACTCCCTAATAGCTGTTAGATGTGAAGACCAATCTAATAAGGAATAAGGATCGTGAACCTACACGAGATTCTTCGGTGCCAGTATCTTTTACTAGGACAAACGCCTTAAGTTCTCCAAATGCCACTAAAAGTTCAACGACCTGCTCATCTGCGAGGTACGGGGGAATATTTGAAATGCTAAGCTTGTTAGGCGTGTCAACCACTACTTTCGAGACCATGCCGGGCTCATAGGGCGTGTCCTCAGGGACCGCCGGAACGATATAATCCTTTGGTCGTTTTATTTGGAGCCCGGCAGAAGCCGCTCCGTTCATGGCATCATCCGATTCCATCGATATGCCGTCCAGGGCCAAAGCGACTGTAGCTTCAGAGGCATGCCTAAACTCGAGGAGTGCAAAGGAGCGATCCTTCGAAACCTGGCATAGGACACAGGGATCAGTACTCTCGATTACGTTGAGGCCATTTAGTTGAATGTTAAAGAAGCCGGTGACGCTCTCTTCGGTAGAACCTGGCGGCAGGTTGGAAACCAACAGTCTCTTGCTTTGTCGTGAGTTGCCTGGTTTCAGTGCTGCACTATTCACAGCACCGCCTGGGTGGTTCATGAAAGCCTGGAGTCTTGTTGGATCCATAGGCTGCTGTCGTGGTGCGCCTGGTAGTGGGAACATGCCCGAAAGCTTTGCTTGCTCGGCTGTGACGTTATCGTAACCAGGGGGCTTGATGTCCCACTGAGTCATACGGCGCTTCCGCTCGAGAACAGGGATAACATCGGTAAGATCTGGTGTGGGCTCGCGCTTCTTGGGAGGAGACGCGCTTCGGCCACGGCGATTTTGCGCAAAAAGATCCTCATCGCGATCTCTGCCACCTCGGTCTCGTCCACCCCGGTCTTGTCGATCGCCACCAACTGGGGGGGCGGGGGCACGGCGGTCGTCTCCAAATCCGTCACGGTCGCGGCGAGGCGGCCTGGCGCCCTCATCACGGCGGTGTTCCCTTCGAGCACCTCGATCGCCTCGATCGCGGTCCCATTCCCGCTCTCTACGATCACGACCAGCACCTCCATACCGATCTTCGCGCTCGCGGTCTCGGTGGCTTCGGCTCGAAGCATAGGCATCTTCGTCGCGGTGGGAGCGTCGGGGTGATCTACTGCGTCTTCGGTCACGTCGATCGCCACGGTCGCCACGGTCTCCTCGATCTCGCCTATCATCACGAGAAGCGTAGTCGCGGGATGCGCCAAGGCGGCCATCTGTAATTGAATCGACCAGTCAGTCAGGGGGGCCGGTGTTATGGTGATAACAATGGGGCTATTTAAATGTGATGGAGAGGTTGGGTGAACTCACCTCGCGCAGAGTAGCTGTCTGCGTTCATGGTGACGCTATTGCTCGTTTTTAGATGGGAGAAAATTGGCAAGAGTGGGAAACGAATGTTAGTTTGGTAGTTAATGTGGATGTGATGACGGTGTAAACCGTTCTTGAAGGAGTGCAGAGCTCCTTCTTGTCGAGCCGCGTTGCAAGATCGACCGCGAGGCTGGACAAACTAGAAATTTTGGTTGGATGGAGAACTACAAGCCTGCCGTACATACCAACCTACCTAAGTAGGCACGCTACCTAGCGTGTACTTTTGCGCTAGTACTTATTAGTATTAGCCTTTACGGGGCCAATCGCGCCTTAGCGCCACTTGCCCCTTTGGGACTTTTCAGCTTCAATTATCGAGCTCTCCTATCTAATTTCCATTTTTACTCACCACGTCTGATTAATAATATCTAGCCAATCCGTGATATAAACCCTTCTAGGCCGGTCCTTAACCCATTTTCACCTTTGCGCGCTTTTTGTGTTGACCAGAAAGAATAACTCTACCTGTACTATATTCTCTGAAATGTCGCCACTCCGCGTGTCTGAGTGGCGCAAGCTACCCCTTAGTTTGACCGAGCTGTGCATTGATACAACCCTTCGCTGTGGACAGTCCTTTCGATGGCAGAAGATCAACGATGAATGGTAAGCCGTCAAGTGCTGCTGCATGTTATCTTTGTAATTATTATAAAGAACCCTCTTTCTAATTTCTCTTTAGGAATTGTGTGCTACATGGGCGCTTGTTGTCATTAAAGCAAGACGAATCTTTTCTACATTACAAGGTGACTTGGCCAAAGATCAGTTCGGCCTCACACAAACCTGCACTTTTGCCTACGGAAACAGACAGTATAGATACACAGCAACGAGATGACACAGAGGCTCTTCTCAGGCATTATTTCAGCCTTCAGCATGATTTGACCGCACTCTATGAGCAGTGGTCTAGGTCGGATCCCAACTTCAAAAAGAAAGCACCAAAATTCACGGGGATTCGCATTCTCAGCCAAGATGCCTGGGAGACTCTCGTATCTTTCATTTGTAGTAGCAACAACCATATCTCACGCATCTCCAATATGGTATTAATGCCTGCACCTTGACTTTATTAGGATGCTGACACCTTCAACAGGTTCATAAGCTTTGCGTCCATTACGGCCCTCTAATAGGACACGTAGGAGATGAGGCCTTCCATGACTTTCCATCCCCTCACGCCCTAACTGGAAAGGAAGTTGAAGCCCATCTAAGAGAGCTTGGGTTCGGCTACCGAGCCAAGTATATTGCTGACACGGCCATGATAGTTTCCAAGCAGAAACCGAAATGGTGGCTGGAGGGCTTGACGAACCCAGAAAATCCTGGATGGACGTCAATTTCGATACCGACTCAGGACGAACCAATTACATACAAACAAGCTCATGAAGAACTCCTCCAGCTCTCTGGCGTTGGGCCGAAAGTCGCTGACTGCGTATGCTTGATGGGACTAGGTTGGAGCGAGGCTGTCCCCGTCGACACACACGTATGGCAGATCGCACAACGTGATTACCATTTTGGGAAAACTAAGACCAAGACGTTTTCAAAAATCATGTACCACTCCATCGGCGACCATTTCCGCCAGATATGGGGCCCGCAAGCCGGATGGGCTCAGTCGGTCTTATTCACAGCGAATCTGAAGTCATTTTCCGAACAAGCAGCCGCAAAACCTAAACCAGTCGACGTCAAGGTGGAGATCAAACAAGAGACAAAGAGTGAATTGTCGCCCAATGTTAGAAAACGCCGGATAACGACTGTTGTTAAACAAATCAAGGTTGAGCATGATGAGCCGTCAGACATCCCGACAACTAGCAGGAAGAGGAGGAAAACTCGGAAATGAAGCTGAGATGTTCAGATTAATTCATTATACAAGGTAACCGTTAGATGCCACCTTCAGATCGTGAGAATGGGGGTATCTCTAGGGTTCTCTTCTTTGCCTGTGTCATCGCCCTTTGACACCCTTTCCGTCATTTATTCCCCAAGCCCGACTAATTTCAACGACGTGTCATACAACTTCTTTGCATCTCCCTCGTTGTATGCCCAAGAAGCATGACCAGATCCAATTACATCCGACCCTTCCCTAAGACCCTGGCTCACTTGACACTCCTCTAAATATTTACCGCCCTTCCCCTCGAGGTCTCGGCTTACAGCAGCCCACACCGACGTGGCCGCGCCTTGTTGTGTATTCTGCATGTACCTTTACCCGGGTTAGCAGCGCTTTCCCACGCAGATTACGAGGTAGTTTAGAAAATAGGCTTTGGCCAAGCGGGACTATACTTTTCCCTTTTCTAATAGCTCTCGTCACTAGCAGACGCGAGGGAAATAGGATCATCAACTTACATATAGGTATGTATGGGGCCATTTTTGAGGAATATGAAAGCATCATGCAGATTCGGCCTCTGCAGCCCCGTGCGGATACCGCCGGGGTGCACACTCCAGCCATGTAGACCTTGTGACCCATATCGTCGCTCGATCTCGTTCGCCATGTACCTATTCAGAGTATTAGTCTAGAGCGGGAGATGTCTCGCTCTAGCGATATAAGTGGCCACCCTCTTACACGTTCGCGAGCTTGCTCTGTCCATAGGCCGCTACGCCATCGTATTTCCGCCTCTCGAAGTTCAAGTCGTCGAAGTCGAGCGGCGCCGTGCGATGTGCCGTCGACGAGACCGCGACGACGCGCGAGTGGAACGCAGGCATCGAGGAGCGCAGGAGTGTCGGCTTGAGGAGCGAGAATAGGAGGAAGTGCGAGAGGTGGTTCGTGCCCAGGTGGATTTCGAATCCGTCCTGCGTGCGGCCCTCCGGTACGAGTCTCACGCCCGCATTCGTGATCAAGACGTTGAGAGTATTGCTTCTGGTTAGGAATTCCTCGACGCAGGCGCGCACACTGGCAAAGGACTCAAGGTCGAGCTTCAAGAGGTGGACTCTACCGCCGTCGTCGAGTATGTCCCCGAGGGCTGCTTTGGCCTTCTCCGTGTTGCGTGCTGTGAGGAAGAGCGTCGCGCCTGTTGCTTTGAGGGCCCGTGCTGTCTCGACGCCTAGACCGGATGAGCACCCGGTGATGAGAATCACTTTTTCGCTGAGGGAGCCATCCTCGAGATGTTCATCCTTGATGATTTGTAGTGCTGTTGGCCGGGCGTCGCCTGGTCCCTTGGGGTTTGTGTGGGCTGTTCTGTAGCGACCCTCCATTTTAGTATGCTAAGAGAATATCAATAGAGGGTTTATTATTAGACGATATAGAGTCGTGTTCTTGATTTATCTGGGTGAGGAGGCACAGGTTTTTAGTGTATCTTTTAGAGTCAATTTCTTCTGCTTTCGATATACCATACATGCTCGAATTTATATAATATCCCAATCAGTAGTCATCAAATCCGGACTTAAAGCACCATCATACCATTTTGACACTAGACTCCCATATTCTAACTATTATTTACTCTAGGTCAGCCGCAAATATGTCCTCTATACCTTACAGTAGTTGCAGGCGGTTGAATCGCCGTGAGATACTGACATGATCTCTGTCAATAGCAGCTATAAGACGGACATAAAGATGGGACTGCATATGACGATTCTGCGTAGTCAGCAAAGCGGACGGAGTTATCGAAGTTACCGGCCGCTTCCATTGTCCGCAGAGTGGAGGCCATCTATGTATTGTGATCAGATTGAATATATATATATAAAGTTTAGATAAAGAACAATTCATAAAACCCTCCATGGCTCACCGTAAATGTTGCACAAGAGCTAAGGTTTTTCTCGTAGTATGATGCGCGCGCCAGAGGCATGAGCTTGTAAGCCTCTCCCACGCATTAGGTTGCCTGTCATTTATTATTACAGCTCTCTTGGCGTGTGCTTAACTCACCTACAAGCACAGAAATAACTTCGATCGCGCATCTACTCTATGTCGCTTGAAAGTGCTAGGTGATAAAGTAACAAGACCCAATAGGGTGGTTATATCTACAGATTTGGCTATATATAAGGGACCTTCGGTCCCCTCGATAGATCTAGGAGGTTAGGAATCAATGAATCTACCTATTGAGCCGTATACTACACCTTCTACCTAGCTGCAACAGGACTTCTATTCACTCTGTGACTTCCTCCTCTGACAGAAAGGTATAATGAGCATATAGTATCTATTGACAACTCCGTGCTACCTTCATGCGTAAATATTGAATATTTGTGCGTTATAATAATCATACATTGACTGAGAATCATTTCATTAAGCAGTCTAAACTTTACATCACATTTTTATCAAATTTCTATGTAGCTATGGTCTGAATATACTACTGAGTATAGGGTGAGAGCAAGCATACCTGGTGTGTTCTTTGGATACAGATTTGCGAGCTTTCCATAGTTGGCAAAGGTAGATTATATGTTTAATTAAGACTGGTTCTCTGCAGCGGAAATAGGAAATCTATGTTCAGAGGCTGTTACCTCTAGCCTACCTACAGCTTAGAGATATATTATATATCCAGAGCCCACGTTAGAGTATAATATATATCTAGTTATAGCACCTCTAAGCTCGTTTATCATCAAAGAAGTAACTAGCACTACAAATATACTATAGGTATCAGTTACTTTTCGATATAAAGGCTAGTATAATTGATAAGGATTTTTATGTTGAGGGAGAAACTTTGTATGGTCGTAGGAAACATATAGGAAAGACTGACCACGACGGAGGCGCACTTGGCTATGTAGTACGGTCACGAATTCTAACATAGATTGAAGCATTAAAAAATGCTAAGATAACGAAGACAATATACGGTCATATAATTAGTCAGACTTTGATACGAAATTTCGATTTTATTCTTGCCTATTAAGAAGAAGCAGGAACGACTTCGTTAGTCGCCATAGACGCGTGCTCCCATTGAAACTACGTTTACATTAAATGCATGCCAACGTACAGCTAGCACGTTGTATGTGAGTTAATTGATAAGCTGGGAGCCTTACGAGGCATGAACTTTCATACTAAGTACTTAAATATGAAGCCTCTGGATTAATCGACGACGGTGGCATGAAACTAATCGCATCTATTGTGGCGAGCCTTCTTGCCTGGCTCTCTTGTTTCTTGACATACTATTGGACGATAGCTATTCGACATAATTAATATGATCTTTACATTTGTTTTTCTCAACTACTTAGCTCTACGATTCCTGGCCAGTGGAAACACAGAATCATACGAGCTTAAGTCACCATGCTACATTGATGTTGTATAATTCAACCATGACGACATGTATTATATTCTATAACGTTATGTGTCAACTCCCGACAGACTTTCAATGTCCGTCTACTCCTCCTACCACCCTGAACATCGAAAACAGATGGAAGGCTAATAGTAGAGCTAACTCCAAGTAGCTGAGGCACTTCTATGTAGTAACGGCTAATCTGCAACACTACAAGTATCGACAGGGAAACTCACCCCTGGCATACCTATGAGGGTATGATCGACAAAATCTGCTTCACTGTCCTTACCTGGCCATGTGGTTTGCGATTTGCGAGTGACCACTAGTCCAGGCTAATATCGTCTATAAACCTAAATAGGAGCGGTGCTGACTCCTAGGAGTAACTTGGATATTCAGAGACTGCAACTCTAGACCTTAATCCTAGAATACAAAGCATGAGAAATATGCATCGAGCTCCAAGTCTCTCTTAGTAAATACGAATCACTGATACGGATCGTACGAGTTCTATTCGAATATCGTGCCATTTTTGGCAGGTTGCTTCCATAGCGTTGCTTTAATACCTTCATCTGGCCACCCATTTATGGAGCCAAGAAGAGGAAGAATTATTTTTTGACACGTTATGTTCTGACTTGCCTCACTTCAACTCGATATATCTCTCCAGTCATTGCTTGTTTCTATCTTGTCATATCCACCTATATGTGCCTATACAACGGCGAGAGTTGAATGATGAAACCTAGGGGCCTCTATCTAGTTGGTTAACGCTTTCTCGCCCAACGCTTGATCAATAATCGCTTACTTACTCGGCGGAAGCAATTAATCTTAGACACTCCACGCGTCGTCTTACAGTTATATCATTAGCTACTAATCATCTTGGATATGTTCAACTGAATAAACCAGGGACTATTTTCCTCCTTCCCTTGAGCTCTGTAGCGAATTTGCGTTAGTAGGTACTTTTTCTCTCATTATATCTAGTGTCTTGTTCGTTATCTTGCCTCTAGTAGGCATACTGTACAGTGTCCAAGATAAAATAGGCTGAACGGACAGCATTGATGTTGAAGAAGACCTTAGGTTGACCTAGAGTATGTATATAGTCAGAAAGGGTACCTATCTCGGCACATGTTCATGCATGCAGCAGATTACTTTGCTACCTAGTCACCTTAGCCCCCATTTATGTGCCAGGGAAGAAGGATCTTGCATTGCATTCGCCTTTCCCACTCGTGTCAGATAAAGCAGCCGATATTTGCCGGGGCTAATTTCAATAAATTTTTGTTGGATACGGTTAGTCATCTATTCAACCCCAATAGCCACCAGGGCTAGAATATGTACACTACAGAGCTCTTCTAATACACTGCTAGCTATGTCAACAAGGATAAGTAACTAGGTAAGTTGAGCCAATGTCAGCATAGGTTAGGCATCTGACAGTTTGTTGATTTGTGATAGGTACAGCCTTCTGCCCGGTAAAATATTAGCGGGAGTACTTTACTAGAGGGTCAACCACAGTTCAGAAGATTTCCTCTGTAAGTATATATACTGCAAAATTTGTATATAAAAATACCTGATTAAAAAATTTAATTTTACCTCTTGTTTTAGCTACTAACTCCTTTTTTTTTTTGCAGCTTATATTTACAACTTATACTTTTAATTTTTAACTTATTTTCTTAACTTTTTTTTTTTTTCAATTTACATTTTATTTATAACTTATAGCTTGAATTTATACTTATTACTATATTTTATACTTATTACTGTATTAATTACTGCAATTTTTTAATTTTACGTTATTTTTAAATGTTACAATTAGCTTGTTTAAAAGTTTAAAACTACTAAAAACAGACTTATTATATTTATTCTAACTGATTTACTAGTACTGCGCTATTAGTTGTATTTTATTACACTTTATATTGTTTTTATAAAATAATTATATAAAAAAACGATGTTTTAACTAATAAAATAACATTAATAAAGCTTTAGTATAACAGTTACAATAAATTTTGCTGTATTTTTTGTACTTTTTATAGTACTGCTTATTTATATATAACTTTAATTTTTTTTATTTTTTTAGCTAATAAAGTTTTATATAAATATATTTAAACTGTTAAATATTATTTTTAAAAAAAGTAATGTTTATATAATTTATTTTTAAAAAATATATAATATTAAATCTGAAATAATAGCTATAAATTTATAAAGTATTTATAGAAATTATTTTTTTTTTTAATAAAAAGCTAAAATAAAAGCTTTTTTAATAAAAAAGTTATAATTAATAGTAGAATATTAGTAATAAGTTAAAAAGTTAAAACAACTAATAAAAAAAGCAGATATAGTAGCTATAATAAACAATTCGCGTATTTTTTTTTAAGCTTTTTATAATATAATTTTATATAAAAAACTATTTTTTTATTAATTTTATTGCTATTAAAAAATAAACTATTTGTTAATAAAATAACTATATAAATATTACTTTCAAAAAAGTACTAAGTTAGCTAAATTAAAATTATTTAAAAAATATTTATACTATTTATTTTATATAAAAAATATATTATAATATAAAACTAGTTTTTTAGCAATATTTTGATTTTTTTTAAAAAAATAATTTGTTATAAAATTAAATAAATAAAAAAAGCTATTTTTATTAATTTAAAAAGTTATTCTGCAATTTTATTGATTTAAAAGCTTAATTTTATCGATTTTATTAATTTAAAAAGTTTTTTTAACAAACAATTACTTTTTGTAGTTTTTTTAGCATTTTTTTTGCTAGCTTTTTTAAATAATTTTTAAACACTGCTTACTAAGCTTCTTTAATAGCAATATATAATTCAAACTTTTTGAAGCTTTAAAAATTATATTTATTATATAAATAGTTCTTTATTTAAAACTATACATTTTTAATAAATAAAATATTAAAGCTATAAATAAATTATTCAATTATTTAAATTTTATATCTAGCAATAGTTTTTTAAATTAATTTTGTTTTATAAAAAAAAGCACTATTTTATTAAAATATTAGCTTTAACTTTATATAAATAAATTTATTAATTAAAAAAATAATTTTTGTATTATATTTCTCTACGTTGATTTTTTTTTATTTTTTAAGCTAGATATAAAAAAGTTTTTTTATATTGTTTTAAATTATTTTTTAAATTATTTAATTTATTAGTTTTTTATATATAAAATTATAGTTATAAAAATTTTTGTTAATATAAAAAATAATTTAAATTTTTTATATAAGCTTTATATAAACTTAATATTTGTTTAAAAAAGCAATAGAATTAATTTGTAACTAGTTTTTTTTATTAAGCTATTTAATTAAAGCTTTATAAACGAAATAAAAGTAGTTTTATTTATAAGTAGTAGTAAATTTAATTTAAAACTAACGAACTTTTTTAATATAGCTTAAAGTATATATAGCTATATAAATAGCTTTATTGCTAAAAAGTTAAAATTTAAAAACTAAAAAAAAAATAAAAAACTAAAGCACTTTATAATTTTTATAGTTACTATTAAACTAATGTTTCAAAATTTAATAATAAAACATATTAATTATAAGTTTTTTAACTTGTTTTAAAAATATAATAAAATAACTATAAGTTTATTAAACTTAACAAACTATAAAGTTTTGTTTTTATATAATTTTTTTATAAGTCTAGCTAATAATATTTTATAAAGTTTTAATTTCGACTTTTTAATTATATATAAAAGTATAAGTTTATATAAAAGTTTTTAAATTAATTAGTAGCTTAAAAATTTCGATTAAATTGTAAAAATTGAAAGCTAAACAATTAAATGTAGTTTAAAGCATAAGTTTTTACAAATTAATAAATAGTTGAATTAATAATTAAAATTAAATTATTAATTCAAAAAAAAGCAGTAAAAAAAGTTAAAAAAGTTATTGTTAAAAGTTAAAAATAAACTATATAAATAGTTATAAAAAAAAAAACAGTAGTTATAGCTAAAATATTATAAATTAAAGCTTAAAAAAAAATATAGCAGTTAAAACGCTATAAATTGAAGCTTAAGTACAAAATATAACAATTAATACTTTATAAGTTAAAATATAAATATAAAATATAGTAATTAATGTTTTATAAAAAAAAGCTATAAAAATGTTATAAAACAGTTGAAATAGCTATATAGATTTATTTTTAATATTACTTTGAAAATTGTATCGTTTAAAATTTAAGTTTTAGTAGTATTTTTTTAGCAATTTAAAATAGTTAAAAATACAAGTAAAAAATCAAAAAAAAAAAAGTTAAAAAACTACTTTACTACTTTTTTGTACTTTTTTATAATTAGCTATTTTACTAATTTACTAATTACAAAGCTGTAAAATTGAATTTGTAAGATTTTTTTTAGCTAAGTACTTTTACATACAAATTTTGCAGTATATATATTTACAAAGGAAATCTTCTGAACTGTGGTTAACCCCCTAGTAAAGTACTCCCGCTAACATTTTACCGGGCAGAAAGCTGTACACATTTCGTCGTAGATATGTAATGTATGTATTGGTCGATTCTTCCGGCAACCCGGCAATAAGGCAAATTGTATAAGTTATTCTGCTGAGGAAAAAACCCACTTCTCAATTACCTACCTTTATAGTTATGAATTGCCACGATGACCAAGCTGTGATGTCGACACTTGTCACGAGGATTAAAAAATGCTGCGCCTCAAAACAGGTTTACACTAAGGTCAACAACCGACCAACTGATATCAATAACTATGGGACTAAAGTAGTATGTAGACACTGATGGTAGTTTAGTCGTGGTTTAGTGAATTACCTAATCGGTAACTTGTAGCTAGGTAGTGGGATATTATATTGTTGGCGGAGAAAATCCTTCGGAATTCAGCAGCGTACACTAGGTAGGACTTGATGTTAGGGGTGTGGGTGGGTTTCCAAGGAGCCGAATCCACTTGCTGACCTCCGGTTCGCGGGCTCGCGACAAATAGGTATGTACATGCAGCTCGCAAGACTACTGTATGTGACCGTCGACGTGGCCGGGACTACATACCTACACTAGAACTAGGTCTGAGAAGAGTGAGATGGGGTTGCTGGTTTGGGGAGGAAGACGACCGTTTCCGTCCTTGTTGCTGTGCATGCCTACATACATCCACGCAAGAGTTGCGTGGTGATACGACGTGCTTGCGAACTACCGAGCAAAAGGATGGGCAACCCACCCAATCTACGTATCGTATTCGCGATAAGAGTGAAAAAAATTGCTCGAATGGTGCGTCTGCACAGCACACGGTCAAGGGATTATTGTATGTACGACGCATCGCCGTATGTGCAGGGCGAGCATGCAGGTCAGAACATCCCGTCACCTCCGTCTGTGAGGTTGGCCATAGTGTACGAGCATTAGCAGCGGTTTCGATGCCTCGTGGTATCTCCTGTGGCAGCAACAACATCATCAACAAGAAGGAAATCTTCAGCCGACGGAGATACCATAGTGTGAGAGCTTCTGATGAGGCTGTAATTAAACCCTGCAGCTCATCCTTGTGTGTGATTTATGACCATATGGGGAGGTTTGATAAGGGCGAGCCACACTCAAAATATGGTCGGCGACCACTTTTAGCCCGTATCGATTTCCCCCGGTCTCTCTACGATGTTCCTTTTCCTCCCCTTTCCCCTTTGCCCTCCGTCTTCAAATCCGTTATTTTGCTAGCTTTCGTTTCGGGGAATTACTGAATCAGTGGTGTCCTCCTATACATACAGTAACCCGCACACTACTGTATACGCATAGGTCGTCAATAGTCCTCTGTATAGTCTAAGGTGAAGGTGAAGGAGCATGTGGATATGGATGTGGATGTGCCGAAATATAGTGCTCTCCGCAAATCTCTAGTGCGCATGTAGTGTTGCGGCGGTAGCGTTGCGCCAAGTCTCCCAAGTCTCCGCGCACGAATACTAGGCATGCAGCAGAAATCTTACACTGTACGGTGCTCCAGGTAGATACTGTAACATCGTGCCAAGACAAGGCGAACCATCGTCTGCCGTGTGGGAGTTAGGACGTTGACGTTGCGTGCCTCGCGGCTCTTCCTCGCTTTAATAAAAACAAAAGCCACCGCGAGGCTATCAACTCTGGTCTAAGTATATCCGCCTGGGACTGCGACGTGCCGGTCAATACAACATGGTGGCGTCTCCGCTACCGCCGCCGCCGCTGCCACCACCGCCGTTGCCGTGAGGGTCTCTTCGGAGTTATGAGGGTGTTGGGTTGGATTGGTTGGATTGGCTGGATTGGGTGTTTGGGTACCTGGTTTATTGTGTACCGTAGCTAGCCTGGTAGGTACCTACATACTGTATGTATGTAGTATGTAGTATGTAGATAGTGTTGGAGATGTTAAAATACGGATATCTGGCTAGCATTTTGCTTAAACGGGGTGGAGTCAGCTCAGTTATGGACAATGGCTGTGGGCAGACGCCTGCAAAAGAACAAGTGCAGCACTAGCGACGCCAACTGTCATCAAAAAGAGTCATGATCGTCGCCACTAGCACCCGCCCACAACGGCCTGTAGCTTGGTTCTGCACCTGGATGAGGGAGATGGGCAGAGATGGGGGAGGGGGGTCTCCTGTACTGGTACGTTGATCAATGTGGATGAGAATCTGAGACAGGCCCCTGCTCCTTGGCGCTGATGGCTCCCTGTGACTGGCCCTTGGACGGCTTGGCCTCGTCCAAAGTGGGGAATAGGAGCCCCTGAGCAATTTAGACCGCCCACCGTGGTTGCAAGCCGATGTCATCAGTGGTGTCTGCTTCGAGAGGGAGAGGCGGAAAGAGGCTGCGGATGTGACATTTCGGCACTTGGGACCTTAAGGCTTTGGAACCCGGGTTAGCTGTCCACTGATCGTCGCTATTATACAGCACTGTACCGTGCCGCAGGGTTAGATAGCTCTGTTTAGGTCAGGTAGACTTTAACACAAAACAACATATACTAACAACCTACTCAGACCTATCTATAATTTATACTATAACTATCGATATAATTACATTGCATACCTACGCGTATACTTGCTCAAGCATAAGGTAGCTATGTTTAGACTGATAACATCCTATTCACGACCCGGCAGTTGACAACGAATGCTCTATGTATACATACATACATATGGTATATCTAATAGGTATGTGTTCTGGAGAGGTGACAAATTATACTAGAAACTATGTACCGTATATGCCTACATGTAATGAACGGTTTTTTAGTCTAGCTATGGAGTTTACATAGACTGATCAAGTTTGATGAGCCTTTCCTCATCCCTGCGCGCAACCTTTCGTCGGTCACTAAAGTAGAATAGTTAGGACAGCGGAAGCTTGAAGATGAGACCCAAGAACGTTGCTAGGCTATGCACACTGCTATCCCCACTAGCTCGAGATTTGCCAGCTGCACGCAATAAATTGAATAATCTCAAACTAATGAAGTTTTTTTTCCTCGTTCGGAAAACCCTCTCTTATTACGTACAGCCAGGATGCACACATGGGTACGTGGGTATGTAGGTACATATGTATGTATGTACTGTATGTATGTACAAGTAGGTAGGTCAGAAGGTGGTGGGTGTATGTGGACTCTCCTTCCACTGGTTAATTACCTACAGTACTATGTAGGCTAGGTACCTCATCCACCAGGCAGGGCCGCGATAACGAGGCCCCCATAAGCCGTCGAGCGCGCGATGAGGTCATTGCCCAAGACACTAACTCGGGTCGCTGTCACCGTCGCTGTGTCGTCGACTAATAAGCATCGTATTCGAAATGCTCATAGCGAAGGCCTTATCTCGGGGCTCCGCGGTGCTATTCGGGTCTAGGACCGAATCGCCAAATCACCAAGTAGTATTGCCTTTTATTAACGATGCGGCCGTCGAAACTGTAGGTGTCTAGATACATCTAGCGAAGTGAAACAGGTGCGCGCTCCTGTTGGGGTGGCTTGAACGCCTGCGTCAATTGTTGCTAACATTCTATATTGGACCGAGGGTCTCTCCGCGCCTGCGCTGTGGCTGCTGGTGGTGAAAGCTACTACTGTATGCTCATTAAAGACATTGGGACGCCGTTTTTGACTACAATATGCATATTGGACTTAATTAAAATTATGGTGTATTTTGATGCCTGCACGCTTCGAGGGTTTCCGACACTACCCCGTCGATTGAGACCACCAACTAACTCTATTATATTCTTGTACACTAATACGATCCTAGCAGACAGTCGCTGTAAGTATGTAGATTTCGAGAAACTGACTGCCATTGGGTATTTGCATACAGTAAATTTCAAATACCTACTTAGACACGTATGTAAACCGTTGGGTGGTGATACCGTATTACAAGGTGCCGATAATAGATTGTTCGTCACAATTCTCCGATACCTGCACGATACACCACAGTCTCCATCTCAGGCACAGTCAACGAGCCTGCGATCCAACGAGGCAGGCTATTTATTTCTATCAACTAGGTCCGGTTACAATGTATAGCAATTATGCGCAAGTCGATATCGGCAGTGCTTGTAAACAACATGATCTGACCCCACACGAGTCTGGGGATGTATAGAGTATAGAAGACGCGGGCTCTATGCGCCGTCATATACCTCCCGGCTGACAACTATCGTCATGTTGTTCACTTGGGTGGCTATTTCAATTTCTGGACATTCCTATGACGAACGTTGCCGTCTCAAACGCGACCGGTGCTGAAAGCCGACACCCACAGCACGCATAGCCACCTACCAAAAATATACTCGGCCCTGTCTCAAAGTTCGGAGCATTCATGCATTGCATCCTGCCCTTTATTATTATTACTCGACACGATTTAAGCGTGGCAAAAGTGCACACGACAATTTCACATGATTGAAGTTTATAGCCATGTAAACAATTATCTGACTACCAATTCAGTAGGCTCTATAGCTGCTGACAATTTCAAATTAATTAAATGACCAATTTTTTTTTCTTTCTTTCCCTTGGCTTGCTAGACCCAAATGAGGCATAGCATTAGTTGACGGCGCCCACGAGCTGATGATGCTCAGGTGGCTTGTAAAGTACCGGTACTTGACTCTTTTGGGGTGGGATTTGAACAGGGATAATGCTTAGCCCTGCACATGTGTGCTCGCTAATGTACCGGGTACAGGACAAATGACGTAGGTACGGTCCAACCTTGCAAAACCCCTCCCCCAGGTCCAGCTCACTTTTTTCTCGAAAAAAAAGTCTCATACTGTACCTACGCAGTATTTGTAACAAAAGCAAGAGAATGCTAAGTTATCGATGAGATGTCCCGTAGCCCCCTATTTACAGCAATAAGAGTCATTGCAGGATAAGGAAATGAATGAGATAAAGAAAAAAAACCCAATACCGATTAGCCTTGGTCTACGTGGGAATGTTATTGCAAGTTTAAAGAGGCATAAGCACACGACGGGACACACAGGGAGAGGGAGAGACAAAAAGTAGGTAGAGGAGACCCTGCATAACGACTAGTGCACATATCTACTGTATGCTGGAGACTAGCAGTAATGCCCCCATCCTCCGCATCAGTGGCGTCAACTAACACTGCCAGCCTTGTCCGGCGACTTACTAGGCAAAAGAAGGTTGTCGAATCTGCTTTTGCTACCCTCTTTTTAGACCTAGGACCAGTAGCTCTCCTATCTATGTATCTATATAAGTGGGTTACTGATTATAATACTAGAGGAGAATTGGCATTGATAACGGAAAGGGGTATACGTAATAGGCACGGGCATAGATCTAGGTAGATATGTGAATAGGTGCACGTTATGTATGTTGCTGTCCCCATCCCTCGCTCCCCGGTATACTAAGTAGAGCTGGAGGTCGGCATCTTAGTTGTACAAGTGGGAGTTCCATGTACTGTATGCCACAATGTACTCTTCCGTACCTAACTACTGCGTATTGCACTGCACTAAACCCCTGATCAGCTACGCCTAGTTCTGGTATAGAACCACATCAATGACAACTGAACCCACCCTCTTCTTGCTCAGCACGTCAATTGCCCGGCTAAGCCATCCCTGTATCAGCACACTACCTAGGTAGTATAACACCTACACTACCCGCCTATGCGTACCTACCTACCTATGTATGTTGCTCATCAAGCTGTTATGTAAATAGGGTAAGTAAATACGGTAGCTTAAGTAGGGTAGGTAGGTAAGTAGGCAGGTAAAATACGATAGGCAAACGTATGACGAAACGTACATACACTACGTTGCCGTACGGTTTATATGTACATGTACTGTATACTACAATTTCTAAGTACGTACATGTATGTATGTACACCTACACCTACCTTACAGAATAAAGAATACACCTACCACACTACATCACTACATATACCCACATCCTGGTAACTAGGCAGGTAGACTCTTGTTTTATTTGGCCGTGCCTTTTCTTTTGCTCGCCATCACCCTTCTCGCACGCTGTCCAGCCAGCTGTACCTACTTATTCCTAGTGTCTCCGCTACCATCTTCACGGATGGGGTTTATTTGCCTGTGTACATGCTAATGCTAATTCAATCCTGGCATTTTATCGACACAGTACCAGCATCTTACCCAATCACCTGGCTCAATTGTCCCATCTGGGTTGACGGAATAGGACCCTGGGCCTGATACCCTCCCGGTCGTGTTAGACAGAAGACGCCTTTCCTAACTTTGCGACCCTGCCCACTTTGGGAGTCTTGGAGACATCAGATGGGTAAGATCCCAACAGAACTAGCGAATCTGTCAGTTGACGTATCAAGCGTTCGTTCCATCATATCTATACGTAGTAGACCCGCGGCAGCTGTCTTGCGATTTATGTAAAGCCTGCTTTTCCCCCTTTGATCTCTCGCTGGCTCTCGTTTTGCTTCCCTAAGTCAAGCTATTACAACTTCGAAACATTCTCAGCCTCGATACAGCGTGTCCTGTCCTTGGTATTACCGACGACGACAGCAACGACGACAAGAAGGAGAAGAAGAAGAGGAAGAAGAGACAGACAGACCAGCCTCGTCATACGGTAGTCTCGTCTAAAAAAATAAAATAAAAACACGCCCGCCAGACTTACCGTGTTGTTCTACATACGGAATACATATACATCATCTGCAAGTCTTGGATCACTGTACAGTGCCCGTTGCACACAGACGCACTCCGACCTCCCAGATATCTGGCAGGGCTTGCTGATCTTTGACTCTTCGGTCTTGAAACGAGCCACTCCACTCCACATTCTCATGATCGGTCGTCACCTAAAACGGCTCCCGTCAAATTGGGCACCATCTTTCCCTCGTTCCCCTTCCCTCCGCCCCGGAGCGAGTCTACAAATTCAATATCATTTGGCCTCCAACTTCGACTACACTACTGTTAAACCCTGCTGCCCCAGGACCGTTTGTCTCCTCCCATAGGACATTGGGACCGTCGATCCATCTCTTGACCGTCGTCACTGGATTCTCCCACGGCTCTTGAAAACTGCCTAAGCAGGCCAAGCTCGCGGCTCCACTCGTTCCCATTCACTGGAGTCTGTTAAGCCTCGACGGCTTGACCTGGTGTAAAGTACACAATACCTCTAGCCTCCCAGTTGTACCTGGCCTACCTATATCCTGGCTGTGTCCCTTGTGAGGTCCCTACGGTCACACACACGCATCCATACATATACACACCGCAACACAAACACACTTAAGGCACGCTGATCCCCCCTCTACAGTCCGGGGCGACCTTCTTTCACTGGACCTTTGAAAGAAAGGTCACCATCTCGGCTAGGTGACACGAATCTGCCTCTTTCGGGTTCTTGCATCTGATCAGCGCGAACTACCTGGGATTATTATCTTGGACAACTGACGAGCGCATTGTTGTGTCGTCGTTTACTACCTTTCGTGGTATCGTGTCGAGAGCTTCACGACCTGGCAACTGGCATTCGTCCCTTGTTTGTCGACGATGACTATGACTCTTGACAACCAGTCACGACACGGAGCTCTTAACTTCGGCCACATGTCTTCCTACTCGAACTCACCCCATTTCACCAACCCGTGGGGCTCGGGCCCAGCCAGCCAACACGGGCATCATGGCATGTATTCGCAAGGCGGTATAAGCACCAATCTCAGCGCCCTCGATTCCATGACGAAGCATCATCCGGCCAACAGGCCAAGCGCCAATACCAGTGTCTCAATGGCACCGTACGGAAGCATCCCCGTGACGTCTTCTGCAGCAGGTAGCACTCTCATGGCGGATGTGTATGAACAACAAAACTTACTCAATATGCCCCAAGATCTCCTAAGCCTCAATCGAATGCAGACTACATCTGCTGCGTACGGTGAGCCATCGTATGCAACGGCAACGCCCTCTCCCGTCCACGCGACATACTCGGCGTCGCCTAGCTCGTACGACAGCGTGTCCGGTTATGCGCCGGCGCCAATGCGATCAACATTCGCTCTCGCGCCGGAGCCCGACAACCGAAGGTATTCTCAATCGTCAGTTTCCTCCATACCGTCAATGAGTTCTAGCGCGGACGGTTTCCTTCGGCTCCACCGGAATTCCATAGTTGACATAGATCACAGAGGCATTCAGCCCGCCGACGACCGAAGAACCTTTGCAGATGCTATTGACGCAGGGCAAGGAATGTTGGCAATGAGCCAGGAAACACCGCGGGCCATCTACCCACCCAATAACCGTGGTAGGGGGTCAGCCGATTCGTACGGGTTTCCAGCAACACATTCTACAAACTCTTCTATTTCATCAGCGAGCAATTACGGTGGTGGTTACTATGCTGCATCCGTCGACTCAGTGAGTGATTATTCGACTGCGGGATCAGATATCGAATCTGTTGCTTCGCGAACATTACCTCGACCCAATCTGATGACTCAACCCCCTCCCGCACCACAATCGATGATGGGCCAGTTTAGCTCCAAAGTTACGTCAAGCGGACAAAAGAAACATAAATGCAAGGTCTGCGACAAGCGGTTTACACGGCCGAGCTCTTTACAAACGCACATGTACAGTCATACGGGCGAGAAACGTAAGTTAGGTGTAGAAGCGAGCATTATGACTTGTAGCCAATCACTAATATGGGCATGCATTAGCATTCTGTTGCGAGGTAGAAGGATGTGGACGACACTTCTCTGTTGTATCAAATTTGCGACGACATCGAAAAGTCCACAAAAACGACGCTAAATCCGAGGCAGGCTCAGAGGACCACCAAGACGATCATTCTGATTGAAAGCGACAGTTCACATTTTAAAAGAATTTTGCGCTAGGCCATGATTTAGATGCCTTGTAGGGCAATTTGTTTACGAATAACCTGCCACGGACACCAATTGCTCGAGAAATTTTAGAGGAAAGCGGTCACCAATGTTTCGTTTACCCCATATACATACTGGCGATGATTGGGATGAAAAAGACATAGTAATGTCAACACGCGGATTCGGTCTCCACTGCTATCGGACATGGGCTTGTGATGTTATTGGCTAGTGTCTGGGGGGCATTGACGACCTTTAGAAATTGGGCGCAAAGACTCATTTTATGGCATTTACGGTTTCTCGTTAATCGCTTATGATCGTCTCATAACACAGCGGTTGATACCTGGGTTCGGGCTTCTGCGAGGAGATACCCTCACCATCGTGGCGTTTGGGAGTTGTAAATGATGAGGATATATTACACGATTTGCATTGTTAGGACTTGATGAGGACCCTGTCACGGGCGAATTTTGACAGAGAGCGCACCCATAACATTTTGAAAGAAATCACGAAAATGGGACGGGCAGGTGAAGAACGACTACCTTGTATCAATAGCTATGCCAACAGTATACCCAAAGGAGGAGAGAATTTGGATGGGTAGCAAGCAATTTTCTCGTGGCTGACGTTAGGATTTTGGACGCCATTAGACGAGGAAACCGACACTCCCTACACATGTAATCTAATTTAGCTGATGAATATAGCGCCAAGGGCGGTAAGACCGACAGAATTGGATATTAATGTTTATTGTTCCCTATGGTATCATATGAACTCTATAGCATCCGTGAAGATGGCTAGTAGCTAGAGACCTTACTAGCTAGGAAGAATAGAAAGCTACTCGTGGCGATCGACAAATCTTGAGATTCTCAAACTTGTTCTTTAGATTCTAGGACGAATTATCACATGCAATCCCCATGAACCCCCTCTTCTCCCCCCTTTTCTTAACCCTTTTCTTGTCTGTCTCATACCCTTCACGGTAGCTCATGTGAGAGATTTTCGATACCTACCTCGAAATGTCAGTGGTCAGCCCGGCCGTGGAGATCCTGGTTGGATCGCCGCCGCACACCCCACACCTGGAAGACGTCGCCTCGAACCGAGCCCTCCACATGCCTTACACCCCCCCAATTGCCAAAACGTGAGGATAGACACGCACGCACGCAGGCACTTACAGGCACACACGACATGGTTGCCGTGTTGTTTGGACATGCAGCGTTGATCTGGGGTATTTTACGATTTTTGATTAGGTGACCCATTTTCTAATTTTCATCTAAGCAATCTTTTTCAATTGGTAAATTTCCTATTTCGGCGCAGCCGGAGGTAAGAGATGAAACAGCTGCTTTGAGATACCGAATTATAGGTACTATTACAATTACATCTATTCCTCGTGCAGTTGCGTATTTTTAAGTTATATATACTGTGCTCGTAAGCTTTAATTACAATAAGTATAATAACATCCGTCATATACCTAAGTCATATAGCTAAGAAGTCTTAGATAGTAGGCATGACCAATAGCGAGGGTATTAGCAATTATAGGACCCCTGTAATGATAGTTCGCGCCTCTCCGCTGTCACGGATATTATTAGTGCCCTTTGGTATGGAGAGACAGACACAGAGAGGCGGGGGGGTAGACAAACGCGTCATCTCAAGCCGCAGTGTCTGGGAGACTTGTACAGACGGGGAAGGCGAGAAAGTACCTTCGTACAGTAGGTAAGAAAAAACGGAATCCGGTGTCTAGCATAGATTAGATATGTAGAATGTAGAAAAGAGAACACCGAAAAGGAAGCCCCCCTTCTCTCCCCCGTCCCCAATCTCAACTGACTCGTGCGCTAAATTGGCAATCTGACCTTAGGTACAGGAGGCGCACGAATCGAAGGAACGAAGAAGGAAAAGAAGGAAAGTAAGCTATGTTAGAATGGAGAAATGGTCTTCTGTATTCTGTAATTGGGGCGTTTGTGGTCTTGGTGCTGGGATTCTCCCAGAAGGCCGGCGACGAAAGATGCCTGTTCGGGACGCGGGATCGACGCTCGCTAAGCCCCGAATCGACAACGACCTCGAACATGAAACACGCTCTGCTCCCTAGCGTGCATGCACTAGAGTGCGGTGCTGTTCCGGGGGGGCAGATTGGCTCGGACGCTTATCCACATCTCTATTTCTAGCCGTGGGCTTACGTGTTTTTAGCGCGTCCGAGACAAATAGCCTTTTGTGTTAATATTTAAGTTTTTTGCTGGGCAATGACAACATCGAGGAGAGGGTGACTCTAGGATGATATTTGCCACGGAAAAGGGGGTAGGGAGAGATCTAACTTAGTCAAATACCGTATCTAGGTTAGATACTGTTTCTAAGTCAGATACAGCATAGTGAAGCAGGCGGTGGAGCAGAAGAGACCATATGTTAGGTAGTGTCTCTGGGCAGGCTAACGTTACCATGATGGTATGCACCTCGGCACGAGCTCAAAGTCTTTGCCACTGCCACCGACGTCGACGAGGCTAAAACAAAAAACAAGAATGGCTGACATGAGCGTTGAGCGTACGTGGCGGACCCGTGGCTGTACCGGTATCAAGATGCGTGGTGGAATGTGTCGAGGATAGCTATAGTGCTATGCGTATGGTATAGGTACGTAACATCTGCTGTAGATAGGATTATACCTACCTACCTAATGCCACATCGGACAGATGGGTCAGGTCAATGTAACAAGCGAACTTAGACGGAATGGCTGCGTGCTGGCCACATTCCCACCAAGGTCCAAGGTATGTCTACTGTATATTCGGACCGCGATTCTCAATCAAGCCCTTGGCCCAATGAGAGCCGCCGCCTGTAGCAAATATATGAGACATTCGAACGGCCATGGGCCTTGCCCCGCCACTGGGGATAGACGGCTTGAACATCACGAACCATTGTGAATCAGACAATGGCTTACTACCTACTGCGTAGGTCTTGTTCGCAAAGCGAAGACCCATTTTGACTTGGTGTTAGTAGGTACTGTAACAAGCAAGGTAGACATGTGACTGATTAGACCCGATGGGCGGGCGGCCCTTGTGACGATAACATAGGTAGGTAACTCCGCTTCTTGAGGGCCCCGGATACAACCCCTATTTGACCGGTCAAGGATGGACACGGACGGAGACAGACAACACAGTCATCAGAAGCAGCAGCGCTGCAGCAGCTTCCTCTTCACTTCATGGCCGAATGGAGCAAGCGCCAGTTTCGACTAAATCCGTGTGCCGTCACAATCCCATCAAGGGACCGGATGAAGGCTGAGGGGAGCCAAAGCCATTAGCCCCTCCTGCCGCCACCACATCTATTTTCGTGGGTGAATGACGACAAGGCACGGCGGTGGGACAGCAGCAATAGGTAGGTATCATGAACTACCTACTTAACGTGGGGATTCGTCTAAGTCTCGGCGCGGGCGCAGCCTGAGCAAGAGAGGGAAACTAGCTATGGATCTAGGTAATTAGAGCAGCGGCGGTGGTTGCCGTGCCTGGTTGCTTGTTTGGTCGCTCGCTTGGTTGTTGGCTGCCTTTGCCTTGGTATGTACATAGTGAGTGAGTAGTATGGTTTTCGCGGTGGCGAGTGTGGTTGGCCTCCTTCGAGACATTGACCCATCGCAATGACGACACGGTCATTGTCTCGCTCACGGGCCGATGACGTTGGGTTGCGGCGGGCGGGGGGGGATGACCAGCCGGGCTCGCTGTGGCTCGGGTCGTTTGGCTAATAAGCCAACCGGGGCGGGAGTGGACAGCTGGCACTGACTCTGCGACAGATCTGATTGGTCGAGGCGAAGATCTCCCACCTTGTACATGTACATATGCACCTACCGCCAGTGTACAGTAGGGTACAGGTACAGGACAAGGCAAGCCTATCTCTATCTTTGAGGATCTTCAGGGTCCTCGATGGCGCATCTCATATCTCATGGGCGCCAAAGCAGCGGACCCTTCTTTTTTCCTTGCTTCCCGTCGAGATTATGTAACCTCAATCAATCAATTAGACTACCTACTCTGTGCCTCCTGGCGCACATGCATCCGCATACGCACACGCACACGCCTCCGCATCGCATCGCATTGCTGTGAAGCTACTTAGACTAGTCTATCTACTTACACAATAATACAATACTATCTATGCGTCTGTATGTATAATATGCGGTAAGACGGAAACGACGTAAACATTCGCCACTACGTCCCGACTTATTTTCTCTCCTGCGCGGTACTTGCGATACAGTAATAAACGCGTATAGGCTCGTTTATTCGTTGTATCTGCGACACGTTAGGCGCGGCAAGTTCATAAGCCGATTCGCGATTCATGCCATCCTCCATCTCTCGTCAGCTGAGAAGCGGGCAATGTGCGAATCCCATCATGCAAAACCTAAAACCTACATACTGCGTACATACTCATAGCAGCAGCGCTCGTAGGCCAATCATGATATCGACCTGTTCCTGACTTACTTTGTTGCTACCGGCGCACGCAAGCATATGGCACACACGATAATGCCACTATGCACCAATACAGAGTATAATGTAGACAATAACCCTCCCTACATGTACAAGTACAAGTACGTAGGTAAGTAACTGCAACTAAGTCATCGCATGTCCAGATTTGGTATTGGGCTTAGAGCCCCCCCCCTGCTAGCTGGCCACCCCCCCCCAACCAACCACCCCAAATGATTGAATCAAAATTACTACCTATTACAAAAACGCGTTTTTTTTCAACAACCAGTCAATTCTACAAGCTACTGCAAAAGCTACTTATTTAGCATACTTTCAAACGTAGCTTTTGAAATTTTAGCTTAATTATTTGTAAAACTAGCTATATAATTGCGTTTTTACTGCTTAGCTTGCTTTTTAGCTTTTATTTTAGCTTTTTTAATTTTTTCGATTTTATAGAAAGTTTTTTAATAGCTTTTTTTGACTGTTTTATAGCTTATAAAGTATAACTTTTTGTTTTTAGTTTTTAAATTACTAATTTTTTTTTTTGTAAAAGCTAGTTTTAAAGCTAATATATTGATCGATTTGCTAGTTTTGTGTACGAAGTTTTTTATAGTGCTAAAAAGCTTTAAAAAAAATAATTTTAAACTATAAAATTAAGTTATTAAATTATATAAGTTTTTTAAAATTATTTATTTTTATTTGTTTAAATTTTTTTATAAGAGCTTTTTAGAAATAATAAGTTAATAATTTATATTAACTATTTTTTTGTTTTTAAGTAGTTTTTTTTTATTTATAAATTATAAACTTAATTTTTTATAAGCAGTTTTAATAATTTTAAACTTTAAAGCTTTAGTATAAACTTTTATATATATAAATAAAAACTTTTTTTTATAAATGTTATATGTTAGTATTTGTAGAAAATAAAGCTATTAATTAAATAATTTAATTATATATAAAAATTTAAGTATAAAAAAAAAAAAAAGAAACAAAAAATCTAGCTAGTACAAAATAATAAAAATAGATAGTATATAAGCTGTTTAAAGCGATAAGTTTTAGCAGTAAATAAATTTTGCAAAAAAAAAAGAAAAAGCAAAAAAATTGCAGTATATAGTTAAAGTAACTGTATAATTTGTATTAGTTATTATATTATAACTATTTCTTTTTTAAAAAAAAAAATAAGCTTTTATGCAAGCAGTAATTAAATTAAGTGCTTTTTAATAAAAAAAAAATTACTTTAAGTATTTATTTATAAGCTTTGTTTTAAGCTTTTTATTTATTACGTTATTTTATAGGTTTTTTTATATTTAGTTGTTAAATAGCAGTTTATTAAAGTTTATTTTATATAAGTTAAATTTTATATGTTTTTTTTTTTATATAGTTGTTTAATGTTTTTTTTATTAGCTTTATTATTATTGAAATATAGCTTTGTAAACTTATTTTTTATTTTTGTTTTTAGCTATTTTTTTAAATATATCGAAAGTTTTATTATATTTAAGTAGTTTTAATAAAATTAATATAAAAGTAACGTACTATTTTTAAAATTTTTAGTTAAGTATTATTTATTATTAATATTTTAGCTTTATTATACAATTTAATATTAAAGCTTTTTATAATATAATTATAAAATTTAGATTTTTTTAATAATAAACTTTTTTTTTTTTTTTAGCTTAACTGATTTTTTAATAAAATTTTTCAACTTTTGTTTAAGCAAAAAATTATTAAAATATTTTTATAATTTATTTATATAATATTTATTAGTTGCTTTTTAAAAATTTAAAACTTTTAGCATATATATATTTTTTTTATGCGCTAAAATTTTAAAAAGTTATTAAATTATTAAAAAGTTTAATTTGTTAAAAAGTTTATTTATAATTTATAACTGTTGCTTTTTTAAAATAAATATATAGTTGTTTATATTGAAGTTAAGTTTTTTCTTTTTTTTGTTTACTTAGTAAACTATTTTTTTTTGAACTTTTTATATGCTTGTTTTTATAGTTGCAATATAATCTATTATAGTTTAAGCTTTTTTTTGTTTTTATTTTTAAATATATTGTTTTTGCTTAATTATTTCTTTTAATTTTTCAGTAGTAATTTAATAGTTTTAATTAAAATAAAAAAGCATAAAAAAGCTTATTTTTACTTTGTAAAAAAACAACTTTATTAATTTGTATAGTATAAATATTTAAGTATAATTTATAGCAAAAATTCAATTTAATTAATCGTTTTAAAAATAACTTATATAAAGTTATAACTTTTAGTTCAAATATTTATTTATAATTTTTGCTTAGTTTATTATTTTATAATAGTTTAACAATATAAAAATATAAATAACTTTTATTAGTTTGTTTAATTTATTTATAAAAGCTAAAATAAATTGAAGTTTTTTATTAGTAGTTAAAGTAATAAATATATTAAATATTCGAAAAAAACTTTTATAATATATTTTTGCAATATTTTCTGCTGTTGCTTCTGTTGTACAAAGTATTGTTTATATTTTTTTATTTAATTAATTTATTATAACTAATATATTATTATATCTTTTATAGTTTTTTAATATTTGTTTAAAGTTTATAACTAAGTATTTTTATACTTAGTTTAATACTAGTAGTAGTTATAGTTTTTTTGAAGTTTTATTTTTTAATACTTTAACAAGTTAGCACTTTAAACAGTTCGATATATAAATTTAGTAGTTTTTAAATAGTTTAAGCTACTAATATTGTTTATATATTAGTTGTTTTATTTTTTTTACATTTAAATAAGCTGTAACTATATAGTTATAAATTTTAAAAATTAATTAAATATATAAGTTTATATAATTAAATATAACTAGTTTTTTTTAGTAAAAAGTAAGTTTTTTTTTTAAAGTTTATAAGTTGTTTAATTTTTTACTTTTTATTTTTTAACAATATATTTTTATAACAGAATTAATATAGTTTTATTTAAAAATATAATTAATAAACTAATAACTTATTAACTATTTTAAGTTTTTTTTAAATTGTTTTAAATAATAACAGTAACAATAGTTATATTATTTATTACTTATTTTAAATATTTTTTATTAAAAAGTATAAATATAGTTAAATATTATTATATGTTTTTTTTGTTTTTTTAAATAACTAAATCTTTTTATTTATAAAATAAAATGTTTATAACAATGTTTTTTTTATTTAAGCAATAAATAATCGCAAAGTTGTATTTTAAAAAAAATATTGTTTAATTAACTTGTTTTAAATTAAAGTGTTATTTTTAATTAAAATATTTTAATGCTTTATAATTTATAATAACAAAAAACAGCTTTTTTTATCGATTGTTTATTAGTTTTAGTTTTTATTTTTTTAGTGCTAGTATTACTGCTAGCAGTTTTTTGTTATAAATATTATAGTTTAATTTTATATTATATAAAGTTTTAAAATAATAAGCTATTAAATATTACTTTTTTTTGTAAAACTAAAATATTACTTTTGCAGCTATTTTATTAAAAGTATTAGTTTTTACTTTAGTAAATAAGCTATAGTTGTAATAGTTTAAAATAAAAAATATAACTAAACTTTTTTTTAAAAATTTAAAAACTTTTTTATATTAACAAGTTTATATAAAAAAAACTTTTTTTTTTATTAATTAATTCAACAGTTTAGCTATTTTACTGTAATTTTTTACAAATTTTTAGTAAAAGTTATAAAAACTTAAAAAAAACTATATACTTTTAACAGTAGTAAAAAACTTCTATTTATATATTATTTTAACTTTGTTAAAGTTTATTTATATTTTATTTATGCTAATAATATAACTTAGAAATTTAGTTTTAGTTACATAAAACTTCGATTTTTTTAAATCAGTTTATAAACTAATATTTTTTAATCGTTGTAGTACTTTTTTTATATATTTTTTATATTTAATTAAGTTATCGAAATAAATAAAAATGTTATTTATATAAATATTGCAAAAGTTATTTAAATAATTAAACAAAATATTGTTTATATATTTTTAAAACATAAAAAATTTATTAATAAGTTTAAAAAGTAATACTTTGTATTAATAAACTTTATAACAAATATAAAAAGTAGTTAAATCTTTTTTGTTTAAATTTATATAAATTTAATAAAATGTTTATTTTATATCAATTTTTATAAAAATTTTTACTTTAAAGATTTAAAACAGTATTTTTTTTCGATCAATAGTAATAAATAGCAATCTTTTTTTATAAAAGTATTAAGCTTTTAATAATTAATATAAAATCGCAATTTATTATATAGTTTATTTACAAATAAAACAGAAAATATAAACAAAACATCGCTTAATTTAATAAATCCTTTTTGCAAATTATTTATTAAATATTTTTTTACAGCTTTTAATTTGTTTATAAATATTTTATATAAAAGTAAGTGCTTTAAATTCTTTAGTTTTTTGTTATTTATAAATTTAATATAATAGTTTATTTATAAATAATATAAAAATAAAACATTAAAATTTATTTTATTAAATATTTAAAATAAGTTATAATATTTGCTAAAAATAACTTCAAAAGCTTTCTATTATAGCTTATTATTTTTTTTTACAAAAAAATCTTCGACTTTTTTATTAGCGATAATTTTATCAATTTTATAAATACTAATAATATAAATATCTTTAGCTAGCTTGTTTCGTTTTACTAAAAATTAAAAAGCTATAATATTTATATTAATTATATTAACATTTAGTTGTTTTTTATACTATTTAACTTTATTTTTTTATATATAGTATAAGCTTTAAATATTAGTTTTTTACTTTTTTAATATATTAAAGTTAGCTTTTTTAATTAATATATATTATTATTTTTTTTTTTTTTAATAGATTTTTTTTTGCATAAAAAATAGCTCTTTTTTAAAAATATAGTTTATTTTTTTTAAACTTTTTTTTTTAAAATCTTTTTGTTTTAATATTTATATAAAAGTTTTAAATTTTGCATTATTAGCTTTAGCTGCTTTTTTTTAAAACTTATGTTTTTTTTTGTTTTTTTTTAAGTTTATATTTTTTTATACTACATTTTAATTATAACTAAAATATTATAACTATATATTAGTTTAATTTATATTAATAATATACTTTATATTATAGTTAGCAAATAAAATAAATAGAAATAAAAGCTGATTTTTTTAATAATTAAAAAAAATATTATATTTTTAAAACTATAACTTTTTTAAAATAAAGTTGTTTTATATATTAATAATATATAAAAATATCTTTTAAAATATATGTTTTTTTATTTTTATAGTAATTTTAAAAGTTCGATTAATTTTTTGTTTGTTTTATTTATTATATTTTATTATATTTTAAAACGTAAACTAAATTAAAAATAAGTTTAAATATTTTATAATTTGTTTAATAAAAGTAATATTTATATATATATATATATTTGCTTTTATATTTTTAAAAATATTTTTAGTAGTTAATAATAGTTTATTACAACTTATAATATAAATATATAAAAAAAGCTTTTTTTTTAAATATTTATTTATAATATTTGATTTATTAATAAATTTTAAAAACACTTTTTTTAAAAAAAAAGTTATTTTTTTTAAAGTTAATTTTTTGTTTATATAATGTTTTATTTAAGCAAATTATTTTTTTTAACTTTTTATTTACTTAAATTATTAAAAAAACATTAATTTATAATAGCATTAAAATAAGCTTTTTTATTAACGCTATTTTTTTTTTTAAAATATTTATAAAATTAATACTTAGTTTATTTACAATTAAAACATTTTTTTTTTATTAATAGTTTATATATTTTTTTTTTTTTTTATATTTATGTTTAAAACATAAACTATTTGTTTAAACAGTTATTGTTACAAAGTTTTTTACTTACGTTTACAATTAAAGTTTTGTTTTAAAATACAGCTACTGCTTTTTTATTTTTATATAAAACGTTGTACTTTTTGTTTTTTATATTAAAAATATATACAATTTATATATAGTATTAAATATAAAACTTAAATGTTTTATTTAGTTTTAAATATTTAAATATAATATTAGTAGTTATATAAATATTAAAGTAGTTTTTAAAACTATTTTTTTATTAATTTTTTATTAGTTTAGTTTTATTTGCAAAATAAACAAAATTATTTTTAAATTTAACAAATTTGTTAAAAAAATATTTAATAAAACTATTTTTTATATATAAAGTTTTAAATTTTGTTTTAAATTTATTAAAAGCATTAACATTGTAATAATATTTATATAAATATACAAATAATATATATAATAAAATTAAAGTTTCAAAATATATATTATTTAAATAAAACTATAAATATTTAGCTATTTTTTCATTTAAATAAAACTTAATATTTACTATTTTAACAACATTATTAATAAACTAGTTTTTATTAATTATTAAATAATTTTTTATATTATAATACTATATTTTAAATTTTATATTATTTTTATTAAAGTTATTGTAAAAAATAAAAACCGAAATTTTAACTAATTTACAAGTTTTTTTTTTAGTTCGATTTAACAGTATATTAACTTTATAACTTTTAGCTAATAAATCTATTATTTACTAATTAATTTTATTAATTTAGTTTTAAAACTAAAACTTTTTTAACTTTAAATTTACTAACTTAATAAAAAAGCGATTTAATATAGTTTAATTATTAAATATAAAACAATTAAAATCTATAGTTAATATTTCTATTTTTAATTAGCTAATAGTTACTAAAGCTTATTTTTTATTAATAAAAAAGTTATATTATTTAATTAAGTCGTTAAATTAATTTTTACTTTTTTATAAAAGTTTATAAAAGTTATTTATTTATTAATATATAGCAAAAAATATAAATAAATAAAATTTAAATTTAGTTTATAAAGCTTTAAACTTTTTAAATAGTTGTTTAAAGCTAGTACAATTTATCAACTTATTAAAATAAAAAATAATTATTTAAGTTTTATTAATAATATTATAATAAAAAAACATAAAGTTATTATTTTTTATATATATATTAACAAAATTAACAATTAATTTTTGTTAATTTTTTTTAAGTTTATTTATAAAGTTTATATATTATTTATTTATAAAACTAAATTTTTTATATTATTTATAAAATTTATTAACTACTTTATTAAAAGTTTTATATAAGTTTTTTTTTTTATTATTTTTTATAATATAAGTTTAAGTTTTTATATTTTAGAAATTAAAATTAATTAATAAGTTGTAGCAAACTTTGTTTTAAAAAGTTTTATTAAATCTAAAAAATAACTTTTTTAAATTATTTAGTTTAAAATAAACTTTTTTGCAAGTTTAAAACTTACTTTTTATATCTTTTACTATAGTATTGTTGTATTAGTGTTTTATTTTATAAGTTTATAGCTTTTTTGTTTTTTTTTTTTCGAAATAAAAATATATTTAAAAACAGTTTTTATACTTTATATAAATAATACTTAAATTGTTATACATTAGTATTTGCAAAAAACAGAGCTATTAATTAAATAATTTAATTGTATATAAAAATCTAAGTATAAAAAAAAAAAAAAAAAACAAAAAATCTAGCTAGTACAAAGTAATAAAAATAAGTAGTGTATAAGCTGCTTAAAGCGGTAAGCTTTAGCAGTAAGTAAATCCTGCAAAAAAAAAAAAAAAAGCGAAAAGATTGCAGTATGTAGCTAAAGTGATTGCACAGCTTGCACTAGCTACTATACTATAACTATAAATAAATATTAACGCAAATAAGTAAACAAAAAGTGACATTTTTTTCTAAAAGTACTTTTTTAAAACAGAAAAAATACTTATATTAGTTAACTAAACTATATAAAATTTATAAAAAAATAAATAAATTAATTTAATTTTATTAGTTTAAATTTTATATATAAATTTTCTGTTTTTATAAATAAAGTAATTATTAAAAAATAAAATTTTTTATTGTTTAAAATTATTAAGTTTAGTTTTTAGTAAATAAATCGATTTAAGCTATTAGTTTGCTATTTAATTAATAGTTTATTTATTTATATTAAAAATATATTTTTAATAAAAAAAGTTCTTTTAAAATTATTGCTTTTATAAAAATTTACTTTTAAAAATAACTGCTAGTATAAAGTAATAGTTATTAATTAATATAGTTTTTAAAATAGTTATTTAATTAATAGTATTAAAGTATTAATAAAAGTTTTGTTTAATTAATAACAAACTAACAACTTTGTTATAAAAAAATTTGTTTTTTTAAAGCTTATATTTGTTTATATTAGCTATATATTATAGCAAAATATAGTATTTTTACTAAACTTATTTGTAAACTTTAAAAATATAACATATTTTATTTAAAAAGTTTATAAAAGTTTTAGCAGCTTTTAGAGCTATTTAAAACTTCGTTTTTATATTTAAATGTTTTAAAAAAAAACAGTCGATTTAGTTGTTTTTAATTTTTTAGCTACGCTTTTAAAACTTTAAAATATACTTAACAAATTAAACAACTTTTTAGCAGTAAAAAATATAGCTAGCATTTTCGAAATAATAAATCTATTTAACTATTTGAGCTTTAATATTAAAACTAAATAACTAGTTAATTTTTTGAAATTATTAACAAAAAATGAAGCTATAAAGTTTGCTAGCAAATATAAATCGAAGTATTTAGTATAACTTAGCTGTAACTTTAACAAACTAGCTTTTTTTAACTGCTGCAATTACAAAAGCAATTCTTTGTTCAAGCTGTAAATCTATACCAATTTTTAGCTTTAAAAAAAGCTTCGAATTAATTGAATTGATTGAATAGAAATTAAAGGTTTGGTTTGTTGACCGCTAATTAGGGTGGCTGGTTAGGGGGGGGTGGCCAGCTAGCAGGGGGGGGGCTCTAGAGGACTCTTCTCTAATCGGTTGCCTACACTAACCGATCTCGCACTCGGTCATTCACTAATACCACGGCCTAGGTACTGTACGGAGTATCGCAGTGCCTCCCTCCCTTTTGCGGGTACTTGTGAGGGCTTATACTGTAATACCTACCTACTGTACAGTACACTGTAGACCCAGCTCGGCACTTGTATTGTTGATCAGATTATCCTACGCTTAGCATCATCCTCCTGCACATACTGTAGGTAGTCAGTCAGTCGCTGGAGCCGCGGGATTGAACCCACTTAAGAAGCTTGGCATTGGAAGTAGAGACCTCGAATCAGATACTTCCTTTAGGTTACCTACATACATACCAAGCTTGAAATTCGCCTCAAAAAAAACCAACATTGTGCATGCCTATGCATTATATGTACAAAAAGAATTGTGTGGATGCACTCCACGTAGGCTAAGGGCCCATTCGGGAAGCGGTGACAAACCAGGCAGAACAAAGTGAGATATGCCTATGCCTGGGATTGGAAAGGCTATGATGTCATTAGGCCGGTGAACATGAATTTAGTTCCTTATCTGATTTGCTGCAGATTGGGTGGGTGGCAGGGTTCCATCTGCAAGTCCCGAGTCCTGGAGAACAACGGGTGCACAACCAAGTAACGGTACCTCGCAAGTAGGTTTTACCGTGATGTCCCTAAACAGGGTGCCAAACTGGGTCACGCTGCTTTTACGCATAGCTCCAGCTCGGTCTGAGGCGAGCCGGAGCTTTTTTGCATTATTTTACGCCGTAGTAAACGCAGTGTACCTACTTATGGGCATTACTTGAATCCTTCAGCCAAGGTTTGCGAGGCTGATGTAAAGATAAGAGCATTGGCTTCCGTTCGCCTCGAAAGAAAAAAGAAAAAAAACTCAAACTCTATCGTATAAACATGTGTCGTGGGCTTGCTCCCGGGCGCTTGTAAGCGAGCGTAACGTCCCACTGCGACTCAACGTGTTCCTGGCTAAGACCATTTCTGAATCCCGTTATTTTCTATTATACAGAACTATATAGATTTGGCAACAATTACGAGATTATTTCTTCTGCCACGGCATGACCTAAACAAACGGTACAGGAAACTCATTATAGGGTATAAGCAAATAAAACCACAGATTTGTAAATTTCCATTTACATCTAATTTTTCCCGTATAAAATGTGACTATAATAACTAGCGTTACAAGGCGCTATGTTAGATTTATTATATTTGCATTTATTAAATGGCTTTTATTTAACGTTTTGTTTTTGGTTAACCTATTTCGCATAGTATGCTTTTACATGTAAGTTATCTAGCTTATGTAAACAATTAAATCGCTATCCCGGGCTGCCAAGAGAAGAATAGGTCTAAACCAGCAAGGGCCAACACGCTCAGCACGTCAATCTTATCATCAATATAACTGCCACCATACCTCACTATAACACATCACAGCAATGCATCACAGCACCACCGTCAATGCATCGCGTTTACGAGTGGCTAGAATCTCTCGCCGCTGAAGAGCCGGAGGGGGGCTATCTAACCAAAAAACCTGTGCCGTGGTCTTGATTAACCCTTAAACCCTCCGTTGACCTTGATGAGCCACGCATCTCGAGGACGCAAGAGGCCCTTCTCTAACCGCCCATCATTACCTCGTCAACCTGGACGATATAAATCTGGCAGCCCTAAGAAGAGTAAGTTGATTCCTGAATAACTTGAAAAGCCTTTCGAACTTCGAGGCCTGCCAATACGCGCGCAGGCTATTGAAAGACTCCCTAAAAATGTGCGGTCTTTATGCACACAAATCAACGATGCCAACGAAAGAGAAGGTATCTTCCCCTACGCGTTACGAGAAGAAATGACGGCATTGTATGGAGCAAAAGCACAGCGTTTAAAAAGGAAAAAGATGACAAATGACCAAGGCTGAGGCTTGTAGAGGTATACAACACTCTTTGCAACATTATACAGCAAGCTTCAGAAGCCGTTACGTGTGAACGCGACGAATGTGCCTGTAATTCTGAAGTTCACACACCTCTGCTTGGCCTCATTTTTACTCTACGTATCTTGGGTGCAGAAAGCATTTAAGACCATGGTGCCGACTGCTGCTGCGACATATCCCATATTAACCAAACGTTGTATCGTCCTGTGAGGAAGAGTCTGATCGCATTGTCCATCGAGACCAATCCTGAGGTCATCCAAAGTGATCCCTTGTTGCAGCTTGGCGTATGGACTGCGGCTTGGCATTCTCGTATGTATATACTTCGACCTTCAGCCAGCCTCAATCCGGGTGCACGACTGGTCAGCCTCCCACTAATCCAAGCGGTGGGCCACGTCTGGCAGATCTATTTCCCCTGTAACATGGGCACTCATATCGATCTTTATAGCCCTATGAATATAGGCAGTACAGAGAACATTACGTTAATCTACGCTCTACTTTCTTCCCTCCAGAGTATCAAAGCGTGGATTGAGACCACTTTCCAAGATACTATGAAGAAGTGCTTCGACGTCGAGCTCGGGCCAATCGATAATGTCCAAGGCGTAAAGGCACGTCTGAGCTGAGCCTGAGCAAAAGCGGCGAGTGCGCTAACCCCGATTTGCTGTGGTTACAAATTTGGTAAAACTTATACGTAGAACTACAGCGTGCAAATGCAGAATATCCACCCCATTCCGCTGAGGATCGAGCCAAGGGCGGAACTCGGGCTACCCATACTTACCTCCTTGGACATTTTATACCTGCACTAAAACCCAGATAGCGTGCACTAAATACACTAAATACAGGACGGTACCTGAACCGGACCGGACCTCATTTATTCAATGTAAGGTTTAGACAACCTGTTACTGTGATACGATAATCCTTAGTCTGCTAAGCACTAAGTATATCATACCTTGGTAGAAGAAGGTCCACGGTGTATCTCTGCCATAGGTACTCTTTAGATAGGCATACGCGTACACCGTAGCTTAGCTAACTATATGTAAGTAATTACTGTGCATTTATCTAAGTAATACGACCTTCAGGGTCTCTCGTCTTAAGCATTAGAGTATCTACCGGATGAAACTACAGCTTATCTAGTAAGTAGGAAGAAAGTGAGGTTAAGGGTACGATGGGCTTTGGTGTAAATGCCATTTCGGCTTGTGATGGGAAAGTCAGTTTCTCCATTGGCGCCCCCTTTTTCTTTCGGCACACCCCCTCCCTCCGCTCCCCCATGCTCTAGAGGGTCAAGGCCCCATCTTGAATAGCGCTTGAATAGGGAGGGACAGTGCTGCATTCCTGCTGCTGTTCATGCATGTACGTACTTACACTGTTAGCTTCATCACATTAATATCACATCAAGCTAGCCCCATACAGTAGTAATATTTAATACAGGTGATAGAGGCACTAAGAGCCAGCTTACTTAGACTACAATCTGCCTACTGCTTGTAAGTATCGCGATGTTGTCTACTAGATTAGATAGGTTAGGTAAGTAGGTAATAATCACGATTCGTGTGTCATTTCACACGCCCACTATACCGGGAAAATATACCTATAGGAGTAATAAATAGGTGTAGTATGCCGACACTAAGTACTAGTGAGAGATGGGGCAGCAGCTTTGAAGGAGCCGACTATACTCTGTACACACAAGTCTCATCTACATACTAGTAGATAGTACGCATAACGTACGCATAGCTGGTCTTCGGTAGACAAAGAGAGAGAGTGTGTGTGAGTGTGAGTGACAGTGAGAGACAGACAGCCGTCCCCATTCCGTCCCGCCCTATCCTGCGTCAAGAACAACAACAAGTAGCATACGCAGTAGTATAGCGTAGGGAGTCTATATCTCACCGCTACTCAATCACCATATTACTGTTGTATTTACGGGCCTCCCACGGCCACACATGCAGCTCCGTCCCAGACACGCACACACATAACCTACACACTGCACGACGACGCTACGTACACTCAGACTTTTGCTCGATCCTACAGCCATCTCTTGAGTGGGCCGGGGAACGTCGCTGACGATACCCGGGCTCAGTTGTCTTAGTCCTGACCAAGGCATGTAGGTACAGTACCACCGCGCGCGCTGCCTGCCTATGTACGGCGCGTCGTACTCGTCGTGGTGTAAGACTCTGCCACACCCGTCGTCATCCTGCACAGGCCGTCGATCCTTTCCGCCCCCGGTTACGTCGCCGCGGTAAGCGTTGGATATCCCTCGCGGAAAGCCGTGATGCAATACTAGCACGGCACGTGAAGGTGTGGGCCTTTGCTTCTACCTAAGCACCACACCCATCCGTATGCCGCCGTATTATAGTTGCTTGCAATGGTTAGATGGTGTTGGATTGTCTATGTAATCTTACATAGGTAGTTCCAAGTGGGCGTGGTCGAATTGGCCGCCGCATGTATGTACCCCCAAGCGTGAGCTGAAGTACCGATGCCTCTAAGTGCATGTAACTGTTAGACATACTCTCTTAGACTATCTGCTAACACCCTCGCTGTTCATGGTGTGTACTCCATCTGACATGGAAAAGGGGGAATATGATAAGTCACTCAGCTAGTGCTTATAACCCGTATGAAACTGAATCGCTGTACCTAGTAGATAGGAGAAGGCTGTACAAATCCTTCGGTACGCGATCCTACGCCGCAAAGTTAGAAGTATGTATTGCTACCTATCCTGATATCTCAAGTATTGCTCTCACGTTGCTGGTGTCAGATATCTAGTACTAGGGCGCTAGAGCGTTCAGGCGAGCAGAGCCCAGAAAGCAATCGTGAGAAGGATCTATAATCTTTACTCTTCGAGTCTCTTTATGAGTAGATGATAGGCGTGATCGATCATTGTTGCTTGTAAATCATAACGATCGAAGCGGGTGATCGTCAGGGTCCGACGCGTGGGTTTCCAGGAACAATTGACCTTATAAGTAAAGATGAGAGGGAGATAGTCAGTGCTAAAATCGTTCGCGCACACTCGGTGTACCCTGTATTCCAGATCTAGATCGATCGCTGCAGTATACGGAGCACGCCATACGGAATCTACGAAGCATTGTGATCATCAAACGAAATGTTCTAGAAGACTTAGATAGAGAGATTGCGAGTCACTGGGGTTTCACGGAAACATCATATAAAAACGATACTACCACTCCTATCAGGCTGCAGATAGCGGGCAATTTGGTGCAAATTGACTTCTCATTCATTCTTAAAACATGATATTATCTAGAATACCGAGATCAGCTATTAGGGTCGCCTGATCATTAGCTATAGACAGACTGTTGACGACTAGCGACCCGACAAAGTACAGCAGACAGCCCTGGGTTTGACTCCCTTCTTCGGCTTCAGCGGAAGAACCCAGGTTAAGGTGGAGGAGAAAGGAAAGGATTAGAAGTATAAGGGTTAGTGGATGTTGTAAATAGGAGACCCGCGCATCTGACAGTCTAGGATGGAAGCCAAGTATAAGAGTCATGGATAAGTATTGCTGTGCAAGGGACAATGCTTCCCCAAGGATAAATAGAAAATATTGATACAACCGCAACGGAAAATACTATTCATATAGCAGCTGAACATATCTTTACCTTGAACTATATTAATAGTCACCTATACATTAGTTCTCTTATTTTATACGACGAGCGGTACGGGAAAGGAGAGGTGGTAGGAAAACCTAACTAGGAGGCTTTCTATAGTTGACGAGAGAGAGGGCCTAGGCATTCAGATGAGAACCCTCGTTTATCACTAAAAGGAATAGCTTGTATCAAACCTCCATGTTTCTCAGACCGTATATAATTTGAGAGGTATACACAAATGAATACATGTAAAATAAATACGAGTAGCAACGACGGCAAGTAACAGTATATACCGTCACACTCACACGTGAGCAGATCAAACAATCAAGCTGCACAACGCAAGGGAGCAAGACATTAGACAATGCAAACGACGTTGTGGAACTCTCCATTTTATTACTCAGGTCCAATCTACCTAATACTATACACCACGAACCACAGCACTCCATGACGCCATATCCCGTATTGTCGAGGCCGCAAAAGAAAAACGAAGCCGGAAAATATAAGTCTTCTTCTACAACACAATCGCTAGCTCTGGCCTGTCGATGCCGTCCTCGTTGAGGTTTGGGTAGTAGGGGACCAGAGCATCGGCCTGGTACACATAGGCATCGTTGTACAGCCGCCAGTATGGCTGCCTGACCTTGCGAGCTGGATGGAAGAGGCCTGCCCAGACATAGTTCATGACGAGGCCAGGACCAACGGCTACACGGATGGCCTCGATTGCTTCCACGATGCGGTCGATGACGTGTGGGCTTGTCTCGAAAATATTAGGGAAGATGACGTTTAGGAGATGTACCATGGCATCTTCACATCCTAAGCCAACAACACCTAATGCAATGTGCTTGACGACGGATGCAGCTGTCTGCCGATGGACTTGGTCTCGGTCAATGAGTGCGTCCTCAAGTAAAGGTGTGACGGCGTAGACATAGTCCTTAGCCATCTCCCCAATATACTCAAAGAGGAAAGAGAGAGACTTGAGCACGCCGTTTTGCACATTCAACTCTGGCACTCTGTATTCGTTCATCAGAGCGGGAAGAACGGTAAAAGGGGCGCAAGTTTCGGCCACGATACCAATAGCAACAGCTGTGCACACACGGGACTGTCGCTCCTGGACGCGAAGATTGTTTAATAGAGTCGCCAACACATCTTGAGGTCCAATAGCTTTAGCAATGAAGCCAAATGTATTGTTGGCAGCTCGTCGAATACCCTTCTTGTGTGCCTTAAGCATATCAAGAAGCTCAAAACAGATTCGCATCCATTCTCTAGCATTGACGCTCTCAGGCCCTCGATCAGCAATACGACCGACAAGATCTATAGTATTTTCTTGCACTTTTTCGTGACGATTGCGGAGAATGGGGGTAAGTCGGGGGAGTAAATCTTTGATAGGCGGCTGCATTTGGCTGATACCGACAACCGTGACGATTGCACGAAGTGCCGAGAGAATAGAACCCAAAACCTCTGGGTATTCTTCACCTAGATATTCGTATAGCACAACACCTAGCTTCCCCATTAGAGCGTCTTCACCGCATTGTTTCATGACCATGGCAATGCGGCTGATGAGGTCGGCGGCTTGTTGGCGAATAGTTGCTGATTTGTTGTTTAAGCGCCAGAGAATAGTCGACACTATTTGCGGGATGTAAGGTTTGCATCGTGTACCTAATGCGTTCACGACAGTTCCAAATCCGTTCAACATGATGACATCTTCTACACTTTGTTCCTGAAAGGAGTGGAGAATACCGTCAATTAGCCGTTCTTCAAGCCGTTCGCCAATATCGGCGGCGCCAAGGCTTGCAACGACTTTCTCAACAGTCTCAACAGTCATCTTGCGATAGGCTTCGCTCTCGTCTTTGAGATTTCCGACGACCCGTTCCAGTATCTCGCTGACACCGACCTTTTGACCAATATCAACAGTGGTTTCGACAACTTGACGATAATTCCTTTTGTCGAGAGCCATTCTTCGAACCCAAAAGCTCTTGAAAAATTCGTCAAGAACATGTTCCTTGAGATAGCCAGCCGTTACGCCTTCGGTTCCTGCGCACTGGGAGACCACCTTCAAAACCACCTTCTTCATTTCCTCATCAGGCGATGAGAACTCTCGAAGAAGGATATCCATGACTTGAGAGGTGTAATAGTTGGCGTACTCCTCGTCCATAAGTGGGATGATGTAGCCAACGGCTTTCAAGAACCCTGCAAGACCCTTGCCACGCTGCTTCCGCGCACCTGTCCAAAGAGGGTTCAGGATATCATCAAAGCTTTCAATACCATATGGGTTAGAGGCTTCGGCTAGGGCGGCTATGGCTAAACTAGTGACGGTTCGTACTTTCGTTTGCTCATCGTTTAGGTTGGGCCCAATACAGTCCACGAGCCCTTTGAGGTGAGGTAGAACAGCACATCCCATTAGAATAGGAATTTGTTGCACAATCTTAACGCCAGTGTGCCGAGCCTGCCACGATTTCTTGCTCCGGCATACAGCACGAAGGAATGGAAGAAGAGCTGGGATACCGAGGGCGGAAGCAACAACAGCAAATGCTCTCGCCGTTGTATTTCGCACATATTCGTCAACGTGGTCAATATCTGGTCTCATAACACTAATCATAGTTGCTAGGCCGGCGGCCTTACTGAGGTTAGAGATGATCTCACGACCCTCTACTCGAGCATAATAATCTTGGTCGATGAGCAGTGGTTCAATGACAACCAAGATTTTATGAACATAGGGGCGAACTAGATCATCGAGCTTCCAAAGGATTCGGTCAATCACCTTGACAAGTAGATGGCGCTCTTGGTCCTCCAACGTCTTTTCCATGAGAAGTGGCAGAATCTGATTGAATAGAGGGCCGGCACCAAATTGCCTCGCGTTATCTGTGAGTTGTCTGAGTGCCGTCTTTCGCATGGGAGGTGTTCCGTTCTTGATTTTGAGAAGCAGCCTCATGATCTTGCGTTCCTTTAGCTCGTCTACGCTTAGACTGTTCTCGTCTGATCCATCTGCAAGCTTGCCGAAATACGTCATATCTTCCTGTTTGAAGAACTGCAGCTCTCCAACGCCAGGGATTTCCTTAGGCATCTGGCTCCCGCTCAACCTGTTGCTTTCTGGGTCTTGCATCATGAAACCACCATAATTCGCAGGCAGGGGGGTAGCAGAGACCCTATGCAATGGTGCGTGGCCAGTTGGATAATTGGGCGGAGGCTGAGCAGTTGAGAAGCCTTGTGCCTCACCGGGGAGTAGCGCGTTGAGCTCCTCGTCGCTGAGAACGCCAGCGGGGCCGGATATGTCTGTGCCGAAGGACGGCACGGCACCGGCACCGATCTGAGAAGTGTGCATTGGGGTAACAAGGCCGCTGGCCCCCATCGGGGTCGCGGATGGCGCTTGATCCCATCTTGAACGTTTCTTGGGTGCTTCTACGCCGCCAGGGACTTGCAGTGATGGCGCTTGATCCCACCGCGACCGCTTTGTTTTGGCGTCAGCTTCTGTAGCGGCAGGGGCGGGTTCGTCGACGGCCGCGGAAGATACGTCCCATCTCTTCTTGCGCTTCCGGCCCGCGGATACAGCTTCAGTCGAGCCAGCATCGGCGTTCTCCTTATCGACATCTTGCAGGGTTGCCCGGTGTTCTCCATCGGCCGGTGCTTCTCCTTCCTTTTGCTTAGCTTGAATAGCACGCTTCACTCGCTCTTCTTCTCGTTCAAGTTCTCGAAGCTCCATAACATCGCGGTAAGTGCGACCATCCTCAACGGCGCTGGCCTGACGGTTCGCGGCAAACGCGTCGGCGCGAGTGGGAGTGAGGACACGATCGAAGCGGCGCTTTTGGTAGTCGGTTTCGCGATCGACGATTCTTGTACTATTCTCGCCGCGTCCAGCGAAAGGATCGTCTTCCTCGACTCCATTTCCGTGGGCGAATTCGTCGATCTGGGCACGAGTGGCCGTGTACTGGCCAACTAAGCGGCGGGAGCTGTCAGCATCTTCCATCTCCTCATCTTCGCCATCTGCGGCGGGGATAGAGGTGAGATAGCCGGCAAACTTGTCGCCACCATTGCGGTCGTATAGCTCGGTGTCGAAAGACTCGGTCAACTTCGCCTTGGTTGGGTTTTCGGACCGCTGGCCAGAGGGTCGCGCTCCCTTTCTCGCGGCGGCAGCAGCGTTGCGCTCAGCCTGGAGCTGTCGAACGGTGTCGAAGTCAGCATCCGACATGACGGGCTACGGTTATGGTCTCAGAGGTGACCATGTCTCGGGGATGGGATGAAGAGATGATGGTGAAGTGCGCGATGGATGTTGGTTACTTAGGTCAAGATTTATTATGCGTCAAAGATTGAAGGTGGATAGGCCGGCTGCATGAAGCAGCTAGATAGACTAGTCTAGGTAGATTGAACTCAAAAATGCGCGCTGGTGACTAGCCAATCACGGTGCAGATTTATTCTACTGTGGCGAAATTGTGTGGCTGGGGCAATTGCCAGCCTTCGATCTTGCAGGACTCTATTACGTACCTTAGGGTAATCACAGCATTACAGGGGAACTTATTGATTTATGCAGTTTTCCTGCATCGTTTGACTAGCTATTGACATTCGCATTCTTTGCTTGTTGAATAGAAATCTATTATGCAGATAGCTTATTACTTCATCTGGTATAGATATATATATGTAGAAGGGGCTAAGAACTGTAACGCTAGCTCACAATTAATGATGAGGTTTACACATATGAAAAGGCACTTTATGTACCGAGTATGTACCCATGAATGTTGTCACGTTAGGATAATCTGGGTCTTGATCAGACAAGTATTGTATTAGTAGTTCAACTACCTATTCTCACAAAAGCCGGCAAACAACCGAGAAAACAACATTCTCTCAGAAATGCCCCATTACCTCTGACATCCACCATTTGCAGCTCGAAATCAAAAACCATCCTGGGACTGCTGATCCAGGCATGAGCATCGCAACTATCACCTCCTCAAATACTCATCGTCGAGATCAGGTCCTGCCACGCCGGGGACGAGACGCGCGAGTGTGGTAAAAATGTACAAGTGGCAGCGGTGAGGGCAAGTTTGATACAATGTGAAGTTGAAAATAAACATGTAAACATTAAGGAAGCCGATTGCTGTCGTAATTCATCGTCAGGGATTCGGTGACTGTCGCATTCTCCTAGCCTGGCCATTAACAGCATTTCATGGTCGACAGTCCTTGGGTATCTTTTTTTCTGGTCTAACATCCTCTTTCTACTCTTTGAGTTCCCTTGCGAAGATATAATCTGGCGTTGATTGAAGACAGCGTTTTGCATATCATCAAGCCGTCGTATCCAAGTGGGTTCCCAGATGCAAGTCGAATTATCAAATGGGGTTTCAGGCACGAGGTGGATATTCTCATACGTGTGGTGCTCCAGGTCTTCCACGACCTAGAGAATCTAGAAGTTCATGCGGTGGTATACGTTGCATCCCACTGCCACGATCGATCATTGAGGTAGGGGCTGGCACGTAGCCGTCACGCTTCTTACGGTACCGGTCGAGGGCAAGACCAGCAACGACAATGAGCAGCATCAATCCGAGGGAAACGGCCAGGCCGATAAGCACTATAAAACCAAGAGCCAAACCATTACCTAAGACAGTGGTTAGCAGAAGGAGATCTGATGGGCCGATGAAAATACTTACTGGATTTCGTCTTGAAGAAATCATCCTTCTCAACGAAGATTTTGGAGATAGAACCATGACCGAGAGTCGTATTCGTGCTTGACGTGAGAATATAGGGCTGAAGTGATGTGCCATCGTAGATTGCTCCAGACGCAGTACCGAAACCTGGGATGCTGATTGACCCAGTGAGCAAGAGGGCCTGATCTTGATCGACCAAGTCCGATTTGGCATGGTTCTGGGTGAGGGTAAACATCTGGAGGCTTGTTATGACCGTATCTGAGTCTAGCGTAATGCTAGGAGATGTCCAGTTGTTGTTCTCATACTTCATGAGGTACACCGTCCCATTGGGTTGAGTTCCAGCTACCCAGATTTGGTCTCTCTTCTCGTTTGCAGCCGCCAAAGCATCAACAGGGCCAGGAAGGGCGGATGCACCATGAAATACAGACCAGCTATTGCTAGAGACATCATAAGATGCTAAATTTATATCGGTATCGTTGATATTCAACTGACCACCTACGAAGAGCGTAGAGCTATTCGACCAAAACAGAGCGTGGGCAGTTCCGGTCAGCTCAGAACCTGGGCGAGACCACTGATTATTGCCAGTGTCAAGAATACAGACGGCTGGGCAAGGTAGACCACCAGCCGTGTCAAAAGAACCGCCCACATATAGGTCGGAGGCATCGGGTCGAACAGCCATGGATGTTACCACAACATTAGTTCCAGCGAAGACAGGGGGTTGAGTATCAAGGGAACCACTCGCAATATTGTAAGAAATAAGACCGTTTACGGGAGACTCTTGGATAGTGCCATTCACGCGGCCTCCTGCGAATGCATTGTCGCCTTGAACTGCCAAGGCCAAGAAAACAGATTCCGAAGGCAACTCTGTCCCAAGACCTGTAACAGCATCAGAATTTTTCCTGTCGATGAACGCCAGATTGAAAATTGTTGATCCATTAGTAGCTTTGGCAACGAAATGGCCAGCAAGCACTGTCACGTTTCTTTCGTCGCTTGTATCAAATGCGCCTGTAACCACTCCAGAAACCGTGTCTGTGTTGTTGACAGGCGACGCACGTTTCGAGAGCTGACTTGTTTGGCTAGTAGAGGACGTTGTAGGTGAGATCTTAATGGGGAAGTCCCCCAATATGCCGTTGTTCGATGCTACACCATAGGCTCTGAGAGATTGGGAAGAGATGGACCCAGCATACAGCTCAGTGTTATTGGGTGCATTAAGCAACGAAGCGGCTAGTTGGCCATCTAGAAGTGGGACAGGAGTATCTAGATTCTGGAGCCAGTTGCTCTGGGATTTTATCCAGACCGCGAAACCAGTAGTGTTGACCGCATCATTATCCCCAAACGCAAGTATTTGCAAGAAATCCCCTGTTAGGGCTAAGACTTCTTCTGTGGTGTTACTAGTCAGATTCAATGTCATCGGGACAATATTCATGACAGGGCCATCAACGCCAGCACCGAGAGCCGCCCATGTATTCTGTTGTTCGTTATACACGGCCACGTAGGAGAGCCCGGTAGCTCCTCCTTTTTGGGTATCGCTGAAGGTGCCACCGACGAAAATATCTCCATTGCTGTTGTACATGGCCATAATTTCGCCGTTGAGACCTCCATCGAGAGTTACAGTCTTGCCGCCACTGTCTAAGGCAACAACATTGTTGACGGCATCGCTTGTGAAATTGCCACCAATATAGGTACGGCTACTCGTGGCCACTAACGTTAGAACCACAGACTGGGAATCGAATGTCGAGCCAAGCTTATCAAATGCAGAACTGTCGAAGTCGGAGGTATCTACCGTGGCCTTCGTTGGATCATATTCAAACAGCCCATTTAGGCCACCCGTGCTGTTCATTTGCTCAACACCGATCCTCTGGGCCACCATGACCATATCGTCCGATGAAAGCGATTGTCCTGCTACCGGAGATAGCGTTATGCTTGGGCGGAAAGAGCTGGAAGAAACATCAACATTGCCAAAATAGATTTGGTCATACTTGTCGAATTGGTTAGACTGGTAAATGGATCGACCGTCATTCAAATGTTGTTTCCCACTGGTAGTATTCAAGGTACCAAATACGTCGACTTGACCACGACTTGCACAGGTGTCATCCTGAAGACACCCTGGCGTATAAATTTTAATGATGTAATCACCGGACTCCCTGATATCAGGGTAGAACACAACGGAGGCAGCATCAGACGTGATCGGTTTTGATAATGTAGCCGATAGGTACTCAGAGTTGCTTTGCCCTGCAGGAGTAACAGTCCAATTCCCAGTTGTTGTCGATTTAGAAGGAGTACTAGAATTAGCACAGGGCGGTTCGTTGAAGTCATCGATGGCAAAGGTGTATATATCGTCCTGGTAGAGTTCAAGGCTGTCAAGACCACCACCCTGACCATACCATGCTGAGATATCGAGTCTGAATGCGTTCATGCCAATCTGGTTCACAAAGTGAAAGTCCTGGAACTTAACACTGGAGTTGTTGCTGAGGGGGCATTGGTTAGTGCAGGTCATATTACTTCCGGTTTCAGGGTCGATGTAGGTAAAGTTCATGATTCCGTTATTTGGCTGTGCAGTGAACATCCAGGACTTGGTTCCTCGACCATCCACGTGAGTATTTCTAAGCCGAAGTTTGGTGGGTGTGAAACCGAAGTCGAACGAAACGGCCAAATTGCCTGGTACATTATCTTCTAGAAGCCAGGTTGTGTTTTCGCCATCCGTCCCTTCCGTATTACAAACAATATTCTTGGGGTCGCTGAAGCCTGCCGTTGCAGTTCCTTGATAGGTGGTAAACCGTGCAGAATTAAGGTTAACAGTCTGCGCATCTGGTGTGCTGGGTGTGCTGGTATTTCCCAGGCCAGTAAAGCTGCCTCCGAATATGATATGCCCATCAGAGTCTTTAACAATCGAATTGACTGGTCCATTGAAGCCCGCAAAGGGCAGGCTTGTCCAACCAGAGGAGGCAATCCATGTTATTGCATTGAATGAGTCCTCCGCCCGAAAACTGCCACCAACGTAAACCATCCCAGCATCATCGTCACAGAGCAAGCTGCTGACCTGACCCGAGAGACCTGGTAATGCGGTGATCTCAGACGTTGTTGGGTTGAATGCAGCTACACCGATAGATTCCTTGCCGCCAACACTTGTGAAGTTACCACCTAGAATAACCCTTCCTTGAAACACACACATGTCTTTGATGGACGCATCAGCACTGAGTAGACTGGTAAAGACGCCATTAGGCAGACGAGTCATAAGCTGTTCTGATCCATTAGAACTGAACGGCTGCTCAGTCTGGCCTTCGAACTCATAGAATGAAATCCCATCAAAGTCACCTGCGAATCCCACTTGCCCAAGTTTGCTGATATCAAGATTCGGACTAGGGATGGCGTTGAATGTGAGAGCCTGAGATAATGCCGCAAACGAAGCCATCGAGAGGAGCCATGATGAAGTAGGCCGGGCGTAGCTGCGCGCAGCAGGCCGGTATGGCGAGATTTTTCTCATGACTACAATGTCCAGTGACCGAGGCACTTGCACTTGCAACAGAGACGTCTGCCCCGGTCAGGAGAAAGTTGGCGCTAACACCTAGTATCACACCTGGTCCATAGCCTCGGGTGATGCAGCGTGCGCGCGTGTTGGTTCGTTCGTTCAGTTGGTGATACAGGCGTGTGGCCCGAGAGTGAGCGTTTCTAATTGATTCTTGTTTTGAATCTACTGAGTCGCAGGATTGTCAATCGATGTTCTGCAAATATCAATGAGGGACTGTAATTGGCTGTCGCGTCGATTAACGGAGAAATCGTGCTCGTTCGGGTTGTCTATGGATAGAAAAAAAGACTATTAGGATTTCGAGGTAAGAAATTCACCTGATCTAATGCTGTAGTAACAATTATGAAGTGTGCAGCATGACGAATGCGCTCCCGCTAATGAGGATTCTTGGGGGCGGGAGAGGACGGGATGAGGAAACGGTACAGAGGGATAGCTGGAGGTAGGTATTTGGGCAGGTGGTCCGTGAGCTGGAAACACGAGGTAAATGCGCAGAGGTAGGCAGTGTCAGGTAGGTAGTGTACCGGGGGCTGCTCAGGTGGGTAAGCTAGCTGTACCTAGCGCTAGCCAGGTACGATGCAGGACGCTAGCGACAAATTGGTTAATGAGTCTAGAGAATTGCGTCTTTTCTCCCTATTTGCACCATGGCCCAGATTGTGACTTGCACTGCATCAAGTGCCCAGCCATACAGAACCCATGAACCCAACACTGTCGCATTCTCAATACAATCATTGAAATGAGGCACTCTGCCATTGCCCTCTAAACACCAACAAAATGGCTCTGGGATCAAGGGGGGCAAAAAACAGTCGGAATGATTACTGGGACAGAGCCACGCATAAAAGACATCATATCCAAATCAAAATAAGGAACAGGGACCAGCAACGAAAGCAGAAGACAGGATTGTAAGAGATTGTTTCTTACTACTCACCAGGTAGGAGATAAAGATTTTAGAACTAGTTGAGGTCTTGTGTAGTATTGTCGTTCGATGTTCTTTCTTTAGAACAGATTACAGTAGATCCCGCCACCGAATTTAATGAACGAATCGCCAAGTGATGTTATAGGCAGTGTGCAAAGCTTTGTGACCGTGCTTGCGACGTGCGTTTTTTGGTAAAAGAGTGTGATGAGGGACTTTAACGATTGATCCCCTTAGGTAAAGAGCTGTGTATCTGGCATTGGTAATAGTGAATGGATTGTGTGAGTCGTGAACAGTTGAGATCGATCCGGATCTACTGTTTGTGTCTGTGTTCGCGCCGAGTTCGTACGAGGTCTCGTCAGAGATAATGCCTGCCGAGTTCCGCTCCCCTCAGATCAGGGGACGTGCAAAGGGGTCGAATGATTGGGCTGTCTTTTGGAGAACCCGAAGAAACAAACGAGAGGGCCAACGCAAGACAGACCCTTCTGTTTGGTAGAAGAAGAAGAACAAGAAAAAAATATAAAATCGCGCCTGTCGCGAAAGCAAGAGACCTTGTGAGATGATATCAAAAGAGCGACAATATCAAGCTCACCTTCTACCTATGTTCAGCAACAGAAAAGGAGATTAAGAGAGAGTTCGTGTAAAATGTCACAAGAATCTGAAGAGTAGGTACTGCAGAGGAAACGAAAGGATCCACAGAGATCCCTTGGCACGTCTCCTGATACGAGCTAAGATTGGTGCATCTTCTAAATGTGGATGAAAGAAACTAGGGGTAACAGTTTGACTGGGGCACTGAGAAACGCCACATCATCCCTTGTCCTGTGTCACTCCAATGCTGAGACGGCACTGGTATTTGATCTACGTGCTATGGTAGGTAGATCTCTCGTGTTGTTGATAGACGTAGGTAGCATTTAAAGCTTATCTATATAAACATCTGGTGACGACATAAAATACTCGGAGAATGAGAGAGGGAGGGGGAAAAAAGGATATAAAGAGCCACAATTATCCAGGCTCCCATTTACTTACACTCTCGGCCGCGTAAGATTAACTATACGGGAATGAAACTACAGACCCCATTATGTGGCACGGTGATGAAGAGTTAGATTTAGTTGGTTGACCAGCCAAACCAAATCAATACAAGCAGTCTCAGTGTCGTACTAAACATATCATTGGTACAACAGAATAAGTAAAAATACTGTACTGTGTAGTACGTCGGCTCCCCATTGCTCTATCTCACTCATCTTCATTGAGGAAAATCTTGTAGTACATGATCTGTGAATTATTTGTGAGACTACCTACATAGGTACTAGGTATCTAAGTATGCAAAACACGTAAGCTTAATGTACATAGGTAGGTACTTTCATCTAAAAGAAACACATATAATTGTATTCCCAATTCAAACTATTCATTTCTTCATGATCAGGTTTTCTGCATATTTGGAGAATCTAGTCTACTGCCGTGATTCATCATGCTAAAAAAGGCCCTACCTACCTAGGTAGCACCTGTAGATCGGCCCTTTTAATAGCTACTTTTTGTCTACCAAATGGCAATATTGTAGAATGTCACAGCTGTAACAACGTACTCTAATTGGCGTGTAAAATTAATAGCTATGGAATCATGGTAAACTGATATTCGCTCCCCCGCATACCTTATTACATATGTTGTATTAAATATCAAGTTCTTGTATCTATAAATCTCTAGGTTAGCGTCAATCACTTAGAGCTTTTTCATTTGGGGGCACTTTAGGTTTACTTGTATAAAGCATATTAAAGTATAAAAGTAGATTAGGTACATTCTGATAAATTAATCATTACCACCAATTGTCGAGAAATACCTAAGTAGGTCACCGCACTAAAAGTACCTAGGTAATGTTTTGGTAGGCCCAGAAAGCAACTCATCAAACACTCCTAATCTAGCGACAATTTCTGATCTTTTATGCCTTGCAGAGAACCTTGAGATCTAGATATCCCACTTAACTAGGGCTATATATGGAATATTCTGCCTAGGCAAGAAGATGAACTATGATACGTCATTGTAGCTTAATAGCCTTTGCTATATGAGCTCTATGTTAGAGTTCAGCTTTACGAACTAGTACATGATGGCTATTGTTCCGTTGTTTGTGCTATCGCGCGCCCATTTGCAAAGCTTAAGAATCCCAGCCAAGGTGACAGGCCGTGGAGCACACTGGGCTGAAAAGCATCGAGTTAAAGTTCCTGTCATGATTTGAGTTTATTTTGCGTGTCCTCTACAGCGGTCATCCTAGTCTTGTAGTCGCGAGGGCTCTCGAAATGCTTTCTCCTTCCACTCCATATTCCACATTTCTGTGCCTTGGCCTTAGCCTCGGCAGCTTTGTATATCTCTTCCAACCCACCAAACTCAGCCCCAGTCTTTGCTTCGTATGTTGTAGCCAAGCCACTCTTGAGCATCTCTAGGCCAACATCTCGACGGAATAGAAATCGTCTTACATAGACCGTAGCCACGATGCGGTCGTACTGATCTCGCCTGTATACCTTAGCACGCACTCTCCTGCCGAGGATATAGTTGTTCAACCAGGCCAAGGCATCAGTTGAGAAAGGTTGAGCCGGTCGGCCGAAATGGGCACATTCTGGCGCATCGATGCCCGCGAGTCGTATGGGTATCTTAAGAGAGTCATGTGTTAGCCATCGTCCCCAATGAAGAACCAAACGTTTCTACCAAAGGTATCGTGTACCAGAAAAGGCTAGCACATACCGTCCTATTCTTGAGCTCAGATTTCTTGCTAGGGACGCGCCGTAGCCAGCCCCAACCAGCCAGTCGGCCGCCAGGGGTGTGGAAAAGGTGGAAGTTGTCCCCATCTCCAACACTTGTGACCCGGCCAAATAAGCTCCTCCTCCGAAAGAAACTCGGCTGGACGTGGACTGCTCCGGGTATACGGCGTAAGTATGAGCGGTACAGTTGCAGTGATACCACGACGGTGGTTGTTACCAGGGCTGTTGGGATCCAGTTTCTAGGATCTTTGTAGTGCTCCCAATCTGTGCCGTTGAGGCTGTCGGTCCACGAGACAGGTCGCCTTGATGAGGCATCATCCTTGCTCGAATTGGATCCTGGCCATGGCATCTTCACACTGCTGCAACTGGATTAGTCAGTCGTTACGCTCGAGAAGGCTGCGCAATGAAGTTCGAGAGACAGCAGGGTGAGGCGTTGCTGTGGAATTACGTACCTAGGTAGGTAAGCGGTATTAGCGATTAGATTGTTTGATAGGCGCTGTAAAGCTTAGGTAATTATCTAAAACACCTGAATGTTTGGTACTGCACCCACCATAACTGGGGGCTTGTTGGCACTAGGACCAGGGGCAGAGGATACCTAAGTTAACCGTTAGAAACATGATTATACTTTAGGTGGCTTACACGTACATCGCACTGCATGCCTACCTACTCTGTATGTAGGTAACAATAGGTATCTTTACGTATCGGCGCCTGCGTACGCCATGTATGTACATACATGTACCTGGTATGCATAGTTGACCCATGCAGGACCGACGTCACTTTTGACAGCATCTTTATCCCCAAGAATCATCATCCACCTATCCTTGAAATCTTCTTGGCAACTCACGATGATAAGCAATTCAGTCAATAGCTTCTCATTTTGCTTTATTTGTTATCTCGCTATACATCTAGCACTCCGGAGTTACCCCTTGTTTCAAAAGCCTATATCATTTTCTGTTACTAGTCCTCACATTGTCCCCTCCTACACAGCATCCTTGGGACAAAACAACCAACCGCATTCGAGATTAGTACACCATACTATTAGCTAGTTATCAGCGTTCTAGATTGCCTCTTTCCCAACGAGAATAAGCTCAGGTTCACAACCCCACGCGTCTGTTACATTGATGATTTGCATCACATCCAGACCGATTTTATCACTTCCCTCCGCCATCAGCTTAGGAAACGTGGTAAATGACTACTCGGCATCAATAGAAGATATTGTCATACAGTTATATATGCAATGACAGAGAGGACGAGCAGGGTTCTTCGAGTCCAGGAGGCTGAGCGGCGGCCACTTCTCAATCGCTCTATGTACAGCCAAGCGCTGGAAGATGGGCCTTTCTATAGCTGTACCCCGAACGCTCACAGCCATTTGCCCGTATACACAACCATTCACAGGATACGGAGGGACGTTGTGAGCATAGTCGAAGATTACCTCACCTTCGAGCAATTGGGAGATCTTCGACTTAACGTTTCCGTCGTTAGGCCGCTGGTTGACAAACTCTATGAGCTGGATGATGTGTCTATCGGTATCACCTTTTCGGATCCTAGCTAAAGCCTTTCTCCCTTAATGCTAACGTTATGTTAGTGTATTGCTTGCTCGTAAATCGCTCGCAGTTCCTACACGAACAAGAGCATATGAGTAACCGACAGAATGTCTATTTCACACGAGCAATGCTATGTGAAATCGTTGCGACCCGTATTTTAAGGCGTTTTGGCGACGATAACCCAGGTTCGGAGGGACTACTGCTTCTGGCCAAAATCCTCGTCGCCGGTTTCGAGCCCTTTCAGAACGCCCCGGAGGAGGTTCGCCGTGAAGCTTCATTAGACTCCACGTCTAGCTATAGCAGGACGCTACCTGCTCTTGAGATAGCCATTCTTACAGGAAGCAGGTATTTCCTGAGCTCTACACATTGCAAAACAGTGTAAGTCCCCTTACTCTGTACTTCTCAGATGACCGTCAAGCTAAAAATCAAAAGAGTTGATGCTATCTATATTGGTCAGGTTGTCTATACACCATCAACCTTCCTTGATCTCATTCCGGATCGATATAAGCGGAAGCCTATATCACTTTACCAGCCGCACAAGGAGCCATTATTAAATCAGTACCGATTAATTGTGCCACGAACTAGGAATGCCCTCGAGATAACTCAATTCATCATTCTATTAGTCCTGTACTTGTTATCTATGCTCGAACGAAATCCCGATAATTTTGGCGTTTTCGAATTAGCATTTGCAGTATATGCTTTTGGCTGGGCTCTTGATCAATTCGCTACAATCCTGGAGCATGGATGGTGAGTTTCTCGTTGCAAAAACAGATGACAAATTTAAGTTGGATACTAAGTTGGTCTCAAAAGGTCGGTGTATACGCAGAACCTATGGTCGTTTTTAGATGTCATATTCATCCTCGTATATTGGATGTATCTCATTTTACGGATCCACGGCTGGAGGACGGACTCTCTAGGTCCTAAGCAACAGGCTCTTGATGTCCTCGCCATGGGCGCGCCGGTTCTTATACCACGACTAGCTTTTAACCTTCTTTCTGGAAACGTCGTGTTTCTCTCCCTGAGGGCAATGATGACAGATTTTGCTCTTCTCACCTTCTTAGCTGCTTGGTGAGCTTTTTTATCCCTATGGCGACCTTGTTTTTAGGTTTATTCATTGTTGACGGATGGTATACTAATATGAATACTGATGCAGGTGTTTCTTTGGCTTCTTCATGTCTATGGTATGGCTTGCAGAAGGTCGCCACAATCCTATGTAAGTGATTCACTCTCTACGACGGATTATTAACTGATCTTCGATAGTACCATTGGTAAATGGATGCTATGGATTTGGTTCGGGTTGGATGGCAGCGGAGTATCTAAGTCGGTACGTCTATATAAAACCAGAAAGGGTTGGTTTATAAACATTTGCTAACAAAGTGCGCCCAAGGTGGAATTCCACTGGCTCCTTGGTCCAATACTGATGATCACGTTTGCATTCCTCGGCAACACGCTCTTTCTAACAATCCTCGTGTCAATGCTTACGAACACTTTCGCCAACGTTGTCGCGAACTCTACAGCTGAAGTTCACTTCCGAAAGGCTGTGTTGACTCTCGAAGGTGTTAAAAGTGATGCCATTTTTGCGTACCAGCCACCATTTAACATAATAGCTTTATTTATACTAGTCCCGATGAAATTCTTGGTGAGCCCACGGTGGTTTCACAAGATCCACGTGGCAACTGTTCGGACTATCAATCTACCAGTGCTACTCTTCATTGCCATCCTGGAGCGACGTCTTCTCTGGTCAGAATATGCAGGAGAAGCAAAGCTAAAACAACAAAGAAGGTACCGCGGCAAGGGGAGGTTCTGGGAGAAGTGGCGCATCACGAGCCACAGCGATATTCAGACAGTATTCGATATTCCACCGCCGGACTCAGTAGAGGGAGATATCACAGTAGACGACGAGTTAACGCATCACATGATCAGAAGGCAATTTCTACGTCATCAGGGCTCAACAACTGAAACCGGCGGTGATACAAATAAAGAACCGTCTACGAAGCCACCTAGCCGGCGGGACTCCTTGGCTCCGTAGTAAGTCATCCTAAGACTTTTGGATATGACGCTTGAAAGGACAATGACTAACTTGGAGTGCTATAGTGGTATACAGGCCGAGCAGGTCCGCAACATGTTGAGTGAATCGGGCCAGGATGTAGACTTAGTCACACGACTAACTAACCTTGAGAGTACTTCGTCGAGGATCGAAGAAATGCTAGAAAAGATGTGTAGTGAGAATGAGCAAAAGGCAGACACGTACAAGGGGGATACACAATAATAGCATGGTTTCCATGTAGTCTACTCACGGAAGACCATCCAAGTTTATATTCACGATACCATACTACATTGCATGAATAGACGGCAGCGCCAATAGCAAAGTAGTAGCAGAGACGTGGGCAGGTGTTTGCCGTAAAAGAGCAAACATCTCCATATCATGCGGTATAGAGCAGTACCTCTGTTAGTCATAACTTACGAAATCACAACTTATATAGTTGGACATGTGTCACGACATTGAACGTATGTCATAGCGAAGTAGTGCCTATTGAATCACACAACTTGCTATAGAAGACCGTGCTCAGAGTACAGGTACCTAGTCAACGTTGGTCTGTCCCTCCTTCCACTTTTTAGAATCCCTCATAAACTACCTACATAATGGTACAATCCACACTACCGCGGTTTACATACATTGTTTGCCTATCTATAACCTATCCTCTAATTTGTACCAGGTAATGCCCACAGATACCCCTTCCGCATTATAAAGTTACTTTATCTTGTACAACTACAGTAACTAACTATTACCATACCTCGAAGAACGAGGTGCAACGACCGGTCCCTCCTAACAATCCGGATAATCAGTCCAGACCTTTCTTCCTTCTCTCCTCGCCCACTTGGTATTAATAGCGTTCTTGAAAAAGGAGAACTGCCGACAAAGTAGTAACCAAAAATTGATTATTTTGGCGTCAAACACGGGACCTACCATACCTAACAACCAAAACATAATCCATACTCTTCAGCTCAGCTCGACCAGCACTTACCACGTACGTCCTTCACGGCCCTACACAACTTTTAAAAAAGGAAAAAAAAATAGCAACCGCCTCCACCAGCTGCAAAGCTCAGGTCTGACACTCCTCGACCCGTCGACCAGAACCGGGGAGGGAGGGCAGAGAAGAGAAGAGAAGAGAAGAGAGGGGGACGAGCAATGTGCCTCACAACCCACTACATCAGCCGCAGCTGCGGCCACCACTGGCTGGCGATCCGGCAGCCGTGCTGGCCGGGCTACGGGTTCAGCCACTGCGCGGCGTTCGTCGACGGCGTGGCGCGCGAGCCGTCGCCCGAGTTCGAGATCCTGGGCTTGTGCCCGGCGTGCGCGGCGCCCGCGCACTACGACCGCAACCTCGTGCGCATGATCGTCGGCGTCCACGACCACTGCCGCTGGGGCATGGGGCCCTCCAGGGGCGACCCGGGGGTGGAGTGCGTGGTGATGTGAGGGGGCTGGTTTAAGACTGTTCGTGGTTGTGGGTGACGAGACGGGTTTTGTGGTGGGCGACAGCGGGATGGCGGCGTAGGGGATATTTGGGAATCGCTTACGTCTCTGGAAGACTACCTGGAAGAAGCGTGGCGGGATATCTTGAGACTCCTGTAGCTAGCGAATGGCGATCGAGTATTGCGGAAAAGGAGGAGCAGACAATGTCGCCAATCGCGTTGATGTGGATTACGAGCACCTACCTATGCTAAGCAGCTGCTAAGCATTTCCATCTTTACATACTCTCGCATATGTCACAAATTGCCTATTTTAGCGGTCGGGATAACCTCAAGAGCCGAAGCTCTGCTAAGGTTATCCTCTCATATACACATATATTTTAGAGCATCACGTGCCCACTTTTTATTAAAAAAAAAAACTCCATTCCTCGTTACGAGGCAACATTCACCATCGCCATCAACATCTCAAACAGTATACGCAAAAACCACGCAACATGCTGCCAACCCCCGATACCTCGCACGTAGCCTACGAGCGAGTCTACGAACCAGCCGAGGACTCCTTCCTCTTACTAGACGTGCTCTCCTCCGCCTCAGAGACCGCCTTCCTGCAAACCCATTTCCGCGCCTCCTCCCCATCCACCACCACCTCACCAGCACCCCTCGTGATAGAAATCGGCCCCGGCTCAGGCGTGGTGATCGCCTTCCTCACCGCCCACGCGTCAACCCTCTTCGGCACGCGCTCCATCCTCACGGGCGCCGTGGACCTGAACGCGCACGCCTGCGCCGCGACGGCGGAGACGGTGCGCCGCGCCGTCGCCGCGAACCGGGACACGGCCGCGGGTTCCGGCGCGGGGTTCCTGGGGGCCGTGCAGGGGGATTTGGGGGCGCCGCTGCGGGACCGCAGCGTGGACGTGCTCGTCTTCAACCCGCCCTACGTGCCCACCGCCGAGCTCCCCTCGCGGCCGCGGGGGGAAGCCCACGGTGGTGGTGGTGGTGACGAGAGTAGTGGTAGTGCAGGGAGAGGCGCGTTCGAGGAGGACTCGTATCTCCTAGCGCTCTCGTACGCGGGCGGCAGAGACGGCATGGAGACTACGGATAGGCTGCTTGAGAGCCTGCCGCGCGTGCTGTCCGATAGGGGGTGTGCGTACGTCCTGCTGTGCGCGCAGAACAAGCCGGCTGAGGTTAAGGAGCGCGTCCGGGGGTTGGGGGGAGGGGGATGGAGGGTCGAGACTGTGGGGTCGAGTGGGAAGCAGGCGGGCTGGGAGAAGTTGCAGATAATACGGATATGGAGGGAGTCATAGATAGTCACGGAAGGGAATTAGGAAAAGAAACACACACATGCACATGCGCGCGTCTTGGGCGTAATTGCCATCCCCGTAGAAAGAATTAAGGGGTTCACACTCTCGTCAGATACGTTTGTATTGACATGATTATCTTGGGGGTAAGGCATGTCTTCGCCTCACATACACACATAAGATCGAAGACGAGTTTGAGGAAGCCCTGCCGGCTTGCTGGTATCAGAGTTTTGATTTCTTCTTGTGCTGGGGTGGTTTCCTAGCCTCTAACGCCGCATAAAATCGATTGGCCCTTCTATTCCTCCCCCCCACACTATAATAATACGACAGCCTTAAGCAACTCTCGAGAGCGGGTGTCTCGAGCTGGATTCATGCGAGGCGGTCTCCTATTCCCTAGAAACGCGTAGGGTAGGCATCAGCAAGTGACCACCATCCCCAGACGTTTTTCCCCCATGGTTTGTTTATTCGTTTGCCCATCTCGTCTCGTCATACCAGCACTCGTGTTTGCAGCCAACAGAATAACGATGATATAAAATTGATTAGATTCTGCTCTACCGTCCACGACCACGTCCCCTGCCACGTCCACGGCCCCGCCCGCGTCCCATGGGTCCGCCTCGAGTGCCGCGGTCGGCGGCCTCCTTCCGTGCCTTGTTCTTGGGCTTGACAGAGTCGTCGATAAGCAGCGTGTCGAGCGGTAGCGAGTCCGGTAGGATGAAATAGCGGATCGTCGAGCCACGGATGTTCATTGTGTCTAGGGTGATGGGGTCTTGGCCGCGTGGTGTCATCTTGACCGCGCGTAGCGCCGTGTTCATCTGCGGCGAGACTGATGTGATGGTGCCATGTACGATTGTGCCTGTCACCCGCAAGTGTTAGTGGATTGAGCTGGTGGAGTGGGAGGTGTGAGTACTGCGGTGGAGAGAGCGAGCGAGGGAAGCTTTACCATTTTTCAGCTCAATCGTGACCGTCTCGTTGGCGCATTTCATCAAGAATCTGGAGAGGCATCATCAGCATCGGCGCGGTGGGTGGAGGAGCTTGGCAGCATTGGTTTCAGCACGTCGGCTTTGGTGCGAAGAGACAGTAGGTAGGGGTAAAGCTTACCTGACGAGCTTCATCTTGGCTGGTTGTCGACAATCTCGCTGTCGGGACGAATGCTAAAGTAGGCTCAGTGGTTGGATGTTTGTGCGTCGCGAGGCTGGTTTTCGCAGTGTTCTCTGTTGCAGGCCAAAGAATATAGAGGTAGGGTACGGTGAGGCTCAGAGCTCTATGTCACTTTTTAAGAAAATTGGAGAGCACTGTACTGAAGCTCTGCTAACAATGGGTCACGTGATAGAGGTGATTCGACATAACCTGAACTACTCTCGGCGGTACCTCACATACCCCTGATATACTATAATAATATTGGTACGTAACATAGAGTTTAATTACTTGTAAATCTTGAAACAAGAATTAGAACATTGCGTAGATCTTATAGGACCTAGGCCGCTGGAAGAAGACTTCGTGAATATTGGGTATTATCGCTTAGAGCGGTATGGAAAAATATCTTTGTACCCGAACCAGAATCGCTACTCGATGCATGATATCGTAACACTGCCTCCACTACCTACCTACATAGGTAGGTAATGCCCAACACGCGACGACTCGTAGAACCGTCAATATACACATGGTTGTACTGCTGTAATCGTACTGTCCATCATGTGCGTGCTCGTTTGGTTTTTTGGTTGTTTTTTAATTCCATTCTGTGCTCACTTATCCTTCTCATTCTCTGACACTTTCTCCCATTCGTCCTCAGTACTGGCAGCCGATTTAGACTCAGGCAACCCCTCCACAACGCGGTGCTTCAGATCTCCTACTTGCTCCTCTGGTTCGATCTCGCTGCTTCCCGATTTCGGATTGCTTCTAGCGACAATCGTTTCGACTTCGGTTTCGCTATCGTCGGTTCCTTGCCGAGTAGATCTCTGTTCGGGTCGCGTCTTCTCGGCCTCTTCCCTCGCCTTCACGGCATTTAATTCAGCTGCAAACCAGTTGATAGCCCACCATAGCCCCCCTGACAAGAGAGACAAGGCGACGAAGTGCATGCTGTATGTTGCGACGAGAAGAATGAAGAGGACCAGCTGTAGGGCGGCGAAGGTAACGTTGGTTGCTATCAGAAGGGTTGGCGTTGTGCCAGGAATGAAGATAGACTCCCAAAGCTGCTCAGCAAAGCCCGCCATATTGTTTTCAAGATCCAGAAATATGTGTAGGCGTAGAGCGACAAGAAATAAGTATCGTATAACAATGCGCGGCAATACGCGGTGGTGTTCTGTGGAGGTAGGGCAAATGGCGACAAAACCCAGAGATATGTACGCTGTGTGAATGTAAGGATTCGTTGACGCGAGGTGACGTGAGAACGAAATCGTGATCGGAACGCTTGATGGTCTTTATGTGACTCGCTTGTTGAGTTATGGCCAGAGTGCTCTTTAGGCAGTAACGATCGGTTCAGCCTTTGGCGCGAAAGGACAGAAAACAACTTCGACGACAACGACGACGTGGACTTTGAAGTCGCGACCGTTGGAGATCGGCAAGGGAGCGGGGCACGCTGACTAGTACGGTGTACCTAACGGGGTGCCTAAAATCTTCGGTCGTGAACACTCGAGGGCTAATAGGAATGCGCAGCGTTGTGACGCTTAGGATGATTAGCGAGGCGAAATTGGTTCAGAATCAAAGTAAGTGTAAATAGCAATTCCATGGTAACTAAATCAAGTCGAGAAAACTCACCAAGACACAAAGGGACACCCTAGTTTTAGGTAGGTTCTCATTACCCCTCTATTTTTGAAGATTAGGCTACGTGCTTAGGTACCCAACAAGCTATACCTACCTGCCTACGTACAGCAGTTGGAGAGGGGGAGGGGCGAGGTGGGACATCTGCCAACGGATGTCGGGTCTTGTCTAGATTAAATCTAATTGGCCAACTCAACTGCCTCTTACTGGCGGAAGCTATCTACATAGCGCGAGATAGACATCCTTGATTGATGCCTTAGAAATACTCCAACACCATAGATACGCATTTAAATTTTCCATACGCACATATATCGGATACGATAGGGGACATCGTTTACTACGGTAGTGCCAGTTTTACATATATACCTACTTGATTTACGTGATCTAATTAACTAGATAAATGCCTTGCTAGCAGTGTTGAGTCGCGAAGCCAAGGAGTTTTTCAGTCGAAATACACTGGATAGTCTTCAAGCTACTTTGAGCCTATCACTATTAATAAAAGAAAACCGCGGGTTGTTGCTTGCGGCTGAATATAAGTTAGCAATTTACGATAATACTATAATAATAATATCCCCTGGACGACACCGCGAACCCATTCTGCGTGCTACGGAAGATTTCTGTCGTCGAGGGATGGAGCTCCAGCTCTAGAGTCTTCAATCTTCCCTTCTAGAATAGTTTCTTCTTCAGTTTGTTGATACGTAATAGTTATTCTATAATCGTTAATGTAGAGTAAATTTATAACCGAAACCTATCTTATACCAAGTCTCATCCCCTTAGACTTGGTATGTTATCGGCCGCACAGTTTCCAGTACTGAAGTCCGTTTATCTAATAGTTTTGCTCGGGGTTCTGTAATAGGTTTCCCTACCTAGTTTAGGTACATATCTAGAAGAGCGATGCAAGGTTGCGCATGGAAAATATTGTTCGCTTAGGAACGCCCCTGTGCTAACGAAGGTTTGGGGCGGGCTCTTAGACTACTACCTATTGTTCCTAAGGCAACATCACGTTACTATTTGATCAGCAATATCAATAGTGATTAGAAAGAGGCTAGAAAGGGCTATCTCCATATCATCAATGATATGATTGTCAATCGAAGTTCCTTTACAGGGAAAGCTACCAACGAAGCGACTTATAACCATGAATATAGCTCTCGAGTATTCAAAGCAAGGTCGATTAAAAACTCGCTTTATAAATAAACGATCTGTGGTCGCGAGCCATAATGGGTCTGTCACCTTCGTAAGTTAGGCAGCACAAGAACAAGCTTTCAATTCTAGCTTTTCAGACTACTTCTGCTGCTCCTTGCTTTCCTTGGGGATGAATTTGTGCTGGTACCCGTGTCCTCTGCAGTGTTTAGGTCTTTTAGCTCTCCTTACTTGCATATTGCTCTAATTGTCCTTCATCTCAGCACGGGCATTATTTACCTTGCGGCACTACCTACCTATATACCTAAGTAGGTGTATCAACTATGCTTGAGAAGTTGCCTGAAGGAGAACCTAGGTCTTCCCTCTTCCTCCGCTAGGAGTCCTTGGCCACGAACCTTGTAGTAAAGGGCGTCCTTCAATATGAATTTGCAGAGGATAGGACATCCTGCCTCCAGGCTCGATTTATTGTACTGATATTCCTAAAAAGAGGAGAATTGTAACCCCAAATTTGGTAGGTATGCCTGTCATGTAAACGGTCAATGAGCGTCGCCTGCTATTATAGCCGCTTAGCTGTTGTAACTCTTGTCGCTCTCCCTTAGGTTGCTGTAGGTACATCTATCAAATTTGATAAATTTGAATATGCTGAAGTATAATCAAGTTAACTGCCAAGTAAATACAGGCGAGCTATTACTCAATAGGAGTAGGTATTGTTAGTTAGTCCTGGTTTACGTAGTAGGTAGCGCGCAATCCTTCCCCCGGCAGACCCCGGAAAACTTCTAATAAGAGGATCTGCTAGTGGGGTTAGTGAGACATAAAGGCCCACTCTACCTACTTAAGCCTTAAGGTCGGCGTGCTGTAAGGTCCCTGGTCCCATAACCCCACGGTCAACGGTCAATGACGGGAGGGAGGCTTCAAAAGCAGGTGCAGCTAAAACAATACCAGCTGGACGGGCTTTCCGTACTGCTCCGACCTGCTTCTTTCCCACATAACATACTTACAAGAAAGCACCTAGGCAACCTCTTGCACCGTCTGTCTATCTATCTATCGTGGGCTGCATACATATAATCGCCGTGGATGCTTACCTCTGTGCTTTATCTGCATATGTGCTTTGCTTTGTTCTACTCTGTATACCTACACTGTAGCAGCCTGCCGCACTCTTACCAGTCTCTTAAACCCCTGCGAATTTGGTGTCTATCTAAATCGTCCCGTCTGTCTCTGTCACTGCCACGCGCCAAACGCCAAACGCCAAACGCCAGACGCGAGGGGAATCCTGCGCAGTTTCTGTTGGCCAACCACGCTAGGCCTACATCAAAGGTACTTAGCAGATTGCAGTAAAGAGGCTACTTGGGTGGGAAAGAAGAGCAAACACCTTAGCTCGGCCAGCTTGCCACCCACAAATAGCAACAAGCAACAACACCAACTGTTGTTCCTACGCCTTTCGACACTCCCCTCTTGTTTCTCTCAAACTAACTATCCCAACAACCCCTCGCACCACGCCCAGAGGAGTCAAAGCTTCAAGGTCTTATCATCGCCTTAGTGACAGCTTACAGCTTGCCTGCCAAGGGATTTATATCACGCCTGTCTCAGATAGCAAACACAGAATACCACCAACGCAGTCTCACCATGGCACCCGATGCCGATACGGGTTCCCGAGATATAGATGAACCTCCAGCCCTACATCCGCATGTACAGCACGATAATGATCATGAGTCGCTGGAACTTTCTGTTGGCGAGGCCCACCCTCGGGATTCCGCAGCACCAACCGTAAGCCAGCTTATGAAGTGCAAAAGTCGCGGATATGAGGGCACTAAAAGCAAGGAGATGCCACTGACACTTTTGGATCTTCCAGTCGACGTGCTGAGACTGATCGTGAACGAGGCAAGCACGACTCTAACCTACTGTGTACAACGAAGTAATCTACTAACTGACAATCATTTATATAGCTCACCTATACCAACGATTTAACTGCACTGGCCTTGACTCACTCGGCCCTCTGTAAGCTAGCGGTGCCCAACATCTATTCTCGCTTCGATATTGTTTGGCCCGACACCTCTACCCAGGCCGAAAACTCCAAGGGTGTTGATGCACTCTCTTATGGGCTGGCGACTTTGTGTCTCCCAAGCAGGTTTGCCGAGACAGCAAAACGCTCGCGTGGGACTGGTTTCGGAAAATCAAACGTCTCACATCGACTAGCCAACAAAAACCATGCCAAGTACATCCGCAAGTTTTCAATTAGCAATGGCCCTCCTCAATGGACTTCGGAATATATGATTACTAAAGAAAGTGGCAAGATGCTAGGCACGCTAGTTGCTATTGCTGTTTCTAAGATGATCAACCTTGAAAATTTTGTGTGGGATATGCCTACCGGAGTTTTGTCTGACGTTTTCATGGCACTCTCATCCCTCGAGGACGGCCAAGGCCAGGCAAAACTTGAGAAGGTCTGGATCCGCTGGCATGATAGTTCGTCGAGGACTCCCCCTTCTACGTCTGGTTCGAGCCCTACGGCACTTCCGCCTCTTATGCCTCCCCCGGCACATCTTTTCCCTGGCACTATTTCTCACACTACCAACAACCATGCACCAGCTAATATTGATGGTACAACGCTACAGTCGAAGAGCTACGCCCAAGGTTGTGCAGAGTACCCAACCTTTAGTATTCTGCCTCCTTTGAAGAGTCTAACGGTTTTGGACATAGACGACCTCTCTTACCTGGATGAAATGTCTGTCCTACTTGAGCGGTCCGCATCGCATCTTCGGGAACTTCGAGTTGGAATCTCTAAGACTGTTTATAATGATGATATATTCGCACTGCTTTGGGATGGTGCCAATGTGCAACAGGTTGATCATGAGGCGGCGTGGCCGGGTGAAAGTCGAATCCCCACAACCAGGTTGGGAGGTGTATTAGGAGTATTGGTAGGCCGGATATACGACAGTAAGTATTATTTGAGATCACCTTATATCTCTCTTCAAACTCCCGCTTGAGCTAGTTTTAAAATTTACTGATGTAAAAACAACCTAGTCCGTAGAAAGAACATTGTGGAAAACAACGAGAGATTGGTGCTCGAACGCATGAAAACATTGGAAGTCGTGAGCAAGGAGGACAATACTACTCAGCTACAGAAAAGCACCAATAATGACCCTACTGAGTTATGTTTGGGTAGGAAACGGCTAGATGGAAAGCTCAAGTTGGAAACTTTAGCACTCGAGAGAGTAACCCTGTCGATTGCAGTTTGTCTGCGAGCTATTGACTGGAGCAATATGACTAGTCTAACAATTTTGAGTTGCCGGCACTACGATCGTCTCTGGAAGGCATTGAGGCAGCAATTCCAGCCTACCCTTTCCGTTGAAAGCGATTCCATGCGGTATTCTCTGTGCTTAAAGCATATTTATACAGATCGAGCATCACCGGCCCTTCTCAGCTTTTTGAAGGAGACTATTGCACCTAACACAATGGAAACCATATTTTTATTAGATCGACAGGCTACACTAAAACCCCTCGTCACCTTGGAGCAGATTTTCAAGAGTACTATCAAACGGCACAAGAGCAGCTTAAAAAAGCTGCTTATTGACAGCTCAGAGAAAAAATCTACGGAGCTCGTGATCCCGGGAACACTTGGACGCTGGAAGCATTGGGCCATTAGGGATGAATTTTTCTCTTACATCACGAGCGGTAGGATGACGAGTTTGAGAGAATTAGGCATGGTCATTGATTATAAGGATTGGGTTAGTATAAATCTCGCTATATGCTTCCTAATTTGTGGTGTTGTATTCTGCTAACAGGATGAAACACAGCATCCGCTTCTTCAGCGACTGCCTCAGATGGCTAATCTGCGCTCCCTATATTTTCCGCATATGCTTGATCATCATTCGAACCCGTCACTAGAGCCGAAAGAGCTCGCACTCCAGATCGTGGATATCATAAGTTTAAGAAGAGAGATACAGCTTGCCTACGTAGGACTCTGGCACAAGTGCTTCGAAATCGCAGAGATAAAACACAGTAACAGCGATAGAAATCGTTCTCAAGACAACCATAACCAATCTCCACATGCGGACGATGCAGATCACAGCGACGGCGACAGCGATGGCGAGGAGCAGACGACTGATGATGAAGATGAAGATGATGACGACGTCCTCTTCGGCGTCGGCGATGGCGGCGGCGGCGGTGATGATCTCGCCGAGGAGGCGTCTGATGATGACCAATCAGAGGCCGACTCGTTCATAGAAGAGGCAGCGAATGAGCCACTACCACGGCTGCGTCTTCGTGAAATTCTTTACTACGATGAGAAGGTGGAACTCTTTCGGGCACGACATTGCAAGTTATAGGTACCGGGGCATCTTGCGGTCTAGCAGGCATCTTGCGCTAGACTACTGACGTGTTGGGGGATCATCTTGGCGTTCGGGTGGTCCTTTCCGAGAGTTTGGATTGGACCTACGGTACGGTACCCAGTTACCGGGACGGACGGGTTTCATGGTGGATATACTTATGATAGTGTAGGTAAGTACTGTATAAGAGGATGGGTGCTGCTCGATGCGATGAATAAAGGCGGATACCTACCTAGGCAAGATGAGTGGGCGATATTATAAGTAGGGAATTAGTGGGCGTTATTGGTGGGCAGTTGCTCGCCATCATATACCATGGTGATCGCCCATAAATAAGAGATCTACCTACGTACACACAGCTGGGTAGATGAAATGCATGCTGAGCTTGCTGCCTGTGTGTGCATATCGTACCTAGATAGACTACCTTCTAGATGGTATTTGCAGTACCGCAGGCGCATCACACTTACCTACTCGCCTACCTAGGTCCTACATACATGCAAGGTACCTATCTGCCTAGTCCACGTCTCACCTGTTTTTTTTTTCTTCTTGAGTTCTGGTCGTTCTCGTTACCAATCCTTCCTGTTGGGTAGCGATTCGGGGGGCCGCCCCGACCTACTAGCTACAGAATACTCATCTAGTATATGTTGACTACTGTACGGAATACCGACTAGACCAGGTAGTCTAGACTAAATAAAAAAAAGATATGCCTGTGCGTAGGCAGGCAGGCATGTAAGTAGTATCTTGATAGCTGGCGCAACGACCGGGTACCCTTGGCGACCCAGCATGACGCAGGCGAATCACAGTGACGGGCTCGCAGGACGTTGCATCTTCGTCGCAGCTCACCGAGAAATCACAGTGTCAAGCTGCCTCGTGGAATCTAATGCAGGTACTAGAGAGTGGCAGGCCACAGTAGAAGACGCTACGGCGGCGAACTGTGCAGGATTCCCTCACCGTCACGTCGCCGTAACGTCCGTCTGGTTCGGGACAAGCATGGCTGGCATGGCGTGGGCTGGCATGGGCATGGGCTAGGTACGCATACCTAGCATGGCTAGCATGGCAGACAGATTCGGCAGCATGGGTATATTCCGTACATGGTTTACAAGGGTGGATAGGCTCTGTGCAGTGCAGTGTGCAGGGTGGACGTGGGTGTGAGTGTGTAAGTGTGCGTGTGTGACACTTACCGCTACTATACCGCTACTTTGGCGACCGTCTAAGTGTCTGATTTTGGATATTTTTTCGTGTTGCCTGTCATAAACTTGCTTGTCAGGCTCAGGCTGGATGGGCACAGAGTACTCTGAGGTATCTATCTATGTAGTCAGATTCACCCGACAGGACCCCAGCCCAGTCAGGCCAGTTCGGGCCACTCAAGCCAGTTCAAGCCAGCCAAAGCAGCCAGGGCACCAGCGCTCGGTCCAGTCATTCCACGAGAAAAAGAGCAGAGACCGTTGCTATACGTTGCTGCTTGCTGCTGCTGCTGCCCGTCAGATACACGCCCGTGGCTACGTGTGTCTCACCCTCACCGATATTTCTAGTCGTTTTTTATTAGGTATTCTATTTTTTTTTTGGTTTCGACCCTTGTCCTAAATCGGAGAGGCTTGCTGCAGAAAAGCACGAGAGCGCAAGTGAACGCCTCTCCGCCTCTTTTTTTTTCGATAAGTACGCTGCATGATCCTCCTTTCTGCCCGTCGCCTGGGTTTGCTGATGCATACTGTATTTCCTCGTTTGAACGCTCTTTCTTCCCTTGCATATAAGTCGAAGGGTCAATAAAGAAAGAAAGAATTAAATAAATAAATTAGACAAGCGTGAAGCTTTCCCCTCCCACCTTATTTATATACATACATACCGCTGTCCCCGAGGATCCCGTTTTCTGTCTCGGCGTTCCGTGTTTATTCAATCCGGGGTTCTTCATCATCTTGGCGGAGTTTATCTGGCGGGTTTGCAGCAACCTGCAGTCATTATTGCTGTAGTAATATTTTCCCATCCCGCCTTTTTATCTGCCTGCTCGATTTTGTTATTATTATTGCCTTTCCCTTACCAGTCAGCAAAAAAGAACAACAACGCTCACGCTCAAACACACACTCTCTCTCTCGCTTCCGCCCTCCCGCAGTCCCGCCTCCCCATGGATACTCTCCCCGTCGAGCTCCTCAGGCTCATCTACTCATACTGCGATCTCGAATCGGTCCCCAACCTGCGCGCCGTGAGCCCAACCCTCGCAGATGTCGGCTATGAGTACCTGGTCTCACCACACTTTACTTCGCTCAATTGGCGCAATGACATTGACCGGCTACATAATATCGCACTTCACGAACGCCTGAGAGGGAGTATCCAGTCGATCAATATCTTCCTGGGACAATTGTCGTATTACGATGCATGGAGCGCTTCGTGGTAGGGAGATCCCCCATTTCTTAATTGCTGTGCCGCTGTCACAGCACTACCTACAGAGTACCTATATTATCCCCGCGCGCCAGGGATCTTCTCGGGAACCGACCCTACAGTAGATCTGGCGGTTCGGGGGGTTGAATCCTTCATCTCATTTCATGCCGTGTCTCGACGTCCAGCTAATATATACCTAAGTAGGGCCCAGCATTTCGTAGCACCACCAGCGGAGCGTGCTGAGTTGATGTCACATGCTCGAGTGGAATTCGACAGCATTGCATCCGGGCGTAAGAAAGTCGGACCCCTCCATCTGAGGTCTGACGATCTCCGCGAGGCCTGTTCGGCGTTGCCTAATCTTCGGCATCTCGAGGTTTCCTTCTCAACATGCCCGTCCATGCTCAACAACAAGTTCATCCAGGAGGCCTTCTTCTGGCCCAACTGCAGGAAGCTGGACCGCCAGGAAACCTACCAGAACCTGGATGCCGTCATGTTCGCTCTCCACGGAGTCAAGCTCTCTTCGTTCAAGGTCGACCGACTGCCGCTCGAGGTTTTCCGGATACATAACCATCGCGCGAATTGGTTCGCCCATGCACAGTCCTTCAGCAATCTGTCCAGCCTGAACCTCACTCTCGATCCCTCTGGACTACAGGGTCCATCTTCGGCATTCAGGGCCGTGAATGGACTAGGTCGTATACTTCAGCTGGCCAGCAACGTCAAGCAGCTGAAGCTCGCCTTCCACCCTTATACGAGCGAACATTCCAAGTTCACCCTCTCTTTCGCAGGGCTCCTTTTTGGCTTTACCTACACGCAGCTCACAGAACTAATACTAGAAGGCGTGTCTTGCGACGAGGAGGATCTCAAGGAGTTCCTAGGCAGACACGGCGCCACCTTGACTCGACTGCGACTGGGTGGCCGTGGACTCGCGAAGCCGTTCGAGGCATCACACGGCGGCATCCATCTCTACGAGGGAACATTCCGATCGTTATTCACTAGTTTCCGCACCAAGTTGCCGAAGCTGGAGCGCATGCACCTCGAGGGCATATTCGATTGCGAGCGTCACGATGTGCCCGCGCACGAGACGTACAATTTCTACCCTCTCACCGACGAGAACTGGGAAGAAGTCCCTAAGCCCGCATGGGTCCGAGAATCGCGAAAGACCATCAGCTGCCAGCCCTTCGAGCAATACGTTCTCCACGGCGGTGCTTACCCTGTTGGTAACGCGTTGGTTTAGCAAGATGATTAATCCTTCGGTGGATCGCTCCATCGCCTCTCGAGGACTACTTAGGACTATCGCTCACCGCCACATGGAAGCTTGGGCACTTCGGATTGTAATTAAATTGGATCACGCACGCATTTGATTGTCAGCACAACTCACCGTCCCTTTTCGACTCTATGTACCACGCGACACATTCTTGCATGACTAGGGCACTTAGTGTCCCGAAACTGGCGTTTACGAGCGCTTTTCATTTCTTCATTTTTATTTCATTTTTCTTGGACATGAAAAAGAGAAACGCAGCATGTTAACGAAACCAAACCGCCTTGTCTCCACGCCGGACGTAATGGAGGCAAACTATTTTACAAATGATTTACGGCCGCCTCGACTCCATCTTATAGACAACATTGCACATACTTCCTCAGGGATTGTTAGGTACGGATATTGCGGCGTTTGTAAGGGAAATTGAAGTTTCTGTCAGAATGTTCATTTGGCTCCGAGCGAGGAAGATGGAACAGTTCCACGGTCGTCCAACCTGTCCTTTTTTTTCTTTTTCTCTGTGTTCTAGCATATTTTTCTTCCGGATCATACGGTTGCATTACACTAGCATGGTTGACAAATGGTACGGAAGAATCCGCACAGGGAGACACAAACTTAACAGATTGACTTGGTGCTACGTATTTTCTTAAGGGATGAGGTGAGGGGGGGGAAAGCTTATGAAATTGAAGATCTTGGGCTGTTAGGCCACCGCATCAAGTAGCTAGCATAAAACGCGAACACTTTGGGTTCTACAAACAAAAATTGACGATCACAATTGTCCCGTTCTCCTCATTTTCAGTGGCTTCGTGTGGCCTCCGCCTTTTTACACCGTCGGCCCCCAGAGTCCCACATGTATCTGGTCTACCCAACTCTAGGGATGGCCGCAGCCCTCTCCTAAAATCTCACCCGTTTGGCGGTGAGATAAGCTGGCATAGTGCGGCTCAACAGACACGTCCTTGGTAAGAAAAAACACCCTCTGAGGGTGAGATTTGTCGTCACATGTCCGGCTTTAGTTGTGAGACACGCGCACGGAACACGACAGGATTTATCACGAGACAGCGAGGACATCGGTGACGAGATGGCTTGTAGTATTGGTCCACGCCCCGGGTTGTTTCCGAAACCTTCCATCGTCATTACCGGAAAGGTCTCACTCATCCCTTGCGCGCCCAGATCGTCCCAGCAATCCCACCGCACGTGGGAAAATGGACCATTGGCGCCCGAATCCACCGGGGGCTGCTTACAGTACGTTCGGGCGTGCACTACATATACTCTGCCACCGGGACTTATCAATATTACCGGGCAGAATTACCTACAGATCTTACAAGTACATTGCAGTTGTCTGCTCGCGATGCCTTTCGACATTTTCCCCCCTCCCTCCCCCCACGCGTCCACATAGGTGATCAATAACCGACGAGTCAACATGGCAACGTGGCTGAGTGGTTAAAGCGTATGACTAGAAATCATATCCCTTCGGGGTCGTAGGTTCAAATCCTGCCGTTGTCGTTTCCTCATTCGTGGTAGCTTGAGGAGCTGGCGTCCTTTACTTACAGTAAGTGGGTAAAAGAATGGAGTTTGCTCAAGTGGGGATTATGTAATCTCCAACACGATCTTTTTCGTGCGTCTATTTTTCGACCTGGCTAGTGTTTTTTTCTTTTTTCTTTTTTCTTATTTTTCTTTTTCTTTTGGTTCGTTTCTACAACACGCACGCAGCACGCATGCTGTACTAAGCCGCCGGCGCCTGTGGCCTGTAGGTACCGGCCTGTCAAAACAGGCGCGGCGCGGCGTAGCGGGGTCTCACATTGGTTTAAGACGAGTTAGAGAACAGTAATGAGACATACATCAACAATGCAGCAAAGTCAGGCCACGATGCTGCGCAGGTCTGTAGGCGTAGCTAGGTAGGCAGTCCACATATCCAGTAGATAGTATAGGGCATGCCTAGTGGAATGCATAGACTAAGTTAGACTAAGTGTGATCCACCACCCTTCAACCACACCTTTACGAAGCGCGGGTGCGATACCGCGTATATCTATACGCATATAGTAGGTACAGTAGGAATCTGTCAAGCTCGCATTCCGGCTATGTTCTATGTTGTGAAATGGAATGGGCGGACTAGCTACCGGCATACTTCCCATGTGCACTAGGCAAGCCTATAAACACACACACACACACACGCACACACGCACAACATGCACGTTTAGCGAACAGCCAGTTATGCCTGGATATCTATGTACCACCAATGCAAGAGACCCGGGCATTCGCCTGCCTAAGCTGGGTGGGGGACAGATGTGATGGATGTGATTACCGGGCTTGTCTATGTTATCAGCTGATTTGCGTACGCAGCATGGAAGAAATCATCTGTTGAGGTCGCCCGCGGATAGGTGGGTTTGCTTCCCGGCGTCGTTCCATGGATAACACGATCTCTCCTAAGGAACCGGAATCTTCTATACTGCAGCACACCGGTCAACATTCAATAATAATAATAATCATAACAACAACCATAACAATGACCAAAGTCAGCAGGGGATTGGTAATTCTCGTGATGACCTGTCTCTTGCGTTATTCAGCTCGGCTACCCAGCCGGCGGTCAGAAAGGAAACATCATTATCAAAGTCGCAACGCTTATTTGCTGCGGGCCGGTAGGACGAGGAGGCCCCTCACTCCCGATAACAAATCGAGAGCGTTGATGAAACGTAGGCGAGGGACTTACTAGTCATCCTACGTAATATACCTACTGTATGTATGTCATATACTTGTATAAGTGTGGACCTGCTTGGTTCGGGGATCGCTGGTCGGGATAGCCTTGTCTCGATCGCGCAGACGTGAAGAAAATGATGAAGGACCTGCCGTAGATTCCGTCTGATGAAATTCCCAACACCGTGGATAGGTGGCTGATCAGACAGAGGGCTGATGGTGTTAATTCGGTGGGGCCTCTGGGGCTTGGTGTTTCGGTGATGCAACTAATTCCCTTTTTTTTTGCTTTTGAATCCCCATTATCTCCTTGTCGCCAAGAATAGACCGCACTACTTACATATCCATGTACCACATAGTGTAGTCAGTCCTGATAGGAAATATGCGTACTTACTGCAGTAGACAGGTTTGTAGTAGATGTAGAATGTGATGCTATCCGAGCGGCAGGCAGGCTGTTCAGTCAGTCATAGTTTTTGACTAGGATGTTTGCAAACGATGTGTGATGGGTAGGTAATCTGCAGATTCTGTAGTAATAAGCAAAACCCATTGTTATTGTTGCATTCAACAGAGCTTTTGTTCACCGCCGCCCCTCGGTAGTAGCCCCCAAGCTGCCATATGGGGGTCTAAATTAATTCACTGTGGTATTGGGTGCTGCGTATGCATAGATTACTACTTGCACCGTTGCAGAGAGATATATTAAGCAAGCTTGGCTAGATAATCCGCGCCTTGTTTGTCCTACCTCTCCCTTTCCCTCATACTACCTATTCTAATGTTTGTTATTATAGCATACTTACCTCGGTATGTAATACGACGGTTCTAGTGTTAAGCTACTACCCAGACAGACTCTTTAGATACCGAGGTGAACTAAGCATTCAGCTGGAATCCCGTCTTATGGTGTCGATCCGGTAGTTTCGGCTCGAGGTCGCAGGGGTAATACAGGGGTTCTTTTTTTTGTCATGGTAATTAGAGACGACAGACTGACTGACCCGAGTCATGAGAAGTCTAGCCAAATCGTGGCGAAGACGTCAAGTTTTTTGCTCAACCTTGATAGGTATGGTGGCATGTGTTGGCCAGCCAGCTTGGCAGGGGGAAAAGACTTTGCAGTACTGTGGTATCTAGTGCAGCTTAGATAATTATAGCTTCTCGAAGCTACTGGTGAAGTGTTTGTGTTTAGTTAGCTCCGTAATTGGCACCGGCGGCAGCGGGTGGGTTTGAGCTCTTATTAGTGTAGTGTAGGCATATTCCGTCAACTATTCGCGATCTCGAATACGTAAATTCTCACTTTCTACCTACCTACTGGCAATGTTTTCTTGTCTACGCTTGCACCTATTTTTTTTACAAAGGCACTGCAGCTAGCTGTTATGTGTGACACACATATCATAAGAGTCTCTAACCTAGAGTCTCACTTATCTCCCGCAGGTTTACACAGGAACAAGGTAAGATAAGACATGCACTATAAGTAACTTTCTACTTGTCTCTGGTTGTACCAAGCAGATTGAAGCAATATCATATATCATTTTTTAGTCATATTTAAATTTCAACCTACTCAAAAGTAAGAAATATTGAATATTACATACTAGTTTCTTTTAAAAAATATTTTACGACTACTTCCGCTGTTCCCGCTTCTAGTCTTATTCTCGGACACCTAGCCTGCCTACCAACCTGTGATCAAGGTTTCCTTACATATAATCTAGCCTGTTATACTACGCACTCATTTCTACGGGACTGTATGCACATACAACCGCCTATGCAGAGCTATGTATGAGATGTTCCTGGATTTTCAAGGAATGACCGCGCCCCTCTCCGCCCCAAACTCGTCCCAAAAGAGAATGAAAAAAGGGGGTTCGTGGATGAAGCACCATCGTTATTATTATCCCCAGCGCCAAGGCTCCCTAATAACCTGCCCCGTATTCCGTGCCGATGGGGTTATTCAAGCTATGCGTATGCGTACAGAGTACCACTCAGTAGAGTTTCCAAAGTCTACTCAGCCAGCACAAGTTTATCATTCTGGCTACACCAACCATCAGCTCCGAGCTGCAGTGAGATATCCTGCTTTCTTGCCCTACCTACATAACAGCTAGTTAGTTCGCCTATGCGTACGGTTCACTCCACTTAATGCTTAGTTTCAGTGTAGGAAGTACAGTAGGGATACATACATAGAAATATTGTTTAAGATTCTAATGTCAGGTAGGTTCCTCCTGCTCCTCCTTCATGACCACTACTAGATACCTACCTGATAACAGGTGTCTACCTACCTACTTAGGTACCAGGAGACTACTGTATCTATGTTTTTCTCGCCGGACAAGTTTCCAATATTGCTCAGGTCAGGTCAGGTAGGTACCTCCTCGTGCGCATCCTGGATGTAACCCCAGTACAGTAGCTACTGTAGGTACTGCAACCAGAGCAGGGGTGCGCCTGGCCCCCTCCAGCTCCTACACTAACGCTACCTACACCCACTACGGCTAGACTTGGCCTAGGCAGGTACGCTACAGTGCTGTACAGGCCCTCTGCATAGGTGGTATGCCCGGCCTAACGAGGACCCAAAAACGTCACTTTCGACCTGCAGCCGACGATCTGCCCTCCATCCTAACGTACCTGTCCAGCCTTCTGCTCCTCTCTGGTCAACGTCGTATAGTCAATGGTCCGTCTCATGATCTCTAGGTCGCAGGGTCGCAAGAGGAACCTGGCTATAGTGAATTGCTACCTCGACCACCTACTGTTGTTATACATTGGCGGTGCCTACACTTAATAATTCATAATACAGAACTCAGGTCTCGCCCCCTCCCATTCCAGCCAGTTCGGCCCAAATTAAGTTTCTGGATGGAATTCCCTGACCCCGGACCAACCAACAATTCTCCGGCGATACCAAGAGCTGACAAGCGCTCCTTTGTCGCCTGCTGTACAACCCTCCGCCGCTAGGAGAGCGACCGCCGCTCGTCGTGCCCGTACCGGCGACCCCGTTCGACAGCAATGCAGCGTGTTTCGTCCCTGCTCCCGAGTTGGGATCGTAACCGGACGAGCGCCAGCAGCTACACGAGCGGCCATGCCCGCAAGAACAGCGTCGAAAGGGTTCGCGGCTGGGCCGACAAAATACCCTCGTCCCGCTCTTCCCGACTGGTCAAGGAAGCGTTCTGGCCTACCACGCTCGACAAGGAATGCGAAAAGGCTGCTCGCATATTGAAATCGTTTTGCAGTACGTTCGGCACCTTGCTTGCACTCCCGTGGATGGCAGGGCCCCGAGACAGCTTCAGCTAATACCTACTAACACCGCCAAACAGGTGATGGTTTCTCGACACCCGACGAGCGACCCGTAAGCTCCTTGACACACTCGAGTATGCACTCTTCAAACAGAGTCTTAAAAAAGATTCCCCCGAGATTAATACAAAACGCTGTTGGACTGGCTGTGTTCACGTCAATGCGATCGGGACTATGGACCTCGGGCTCGGGAGGCAGTGGTGTCTTAATAGCGCGGAAAACTGATGGCACCTGGTCTCCGCCGTCCGGTCTGGTGCTGCAGACGCCCAGTCTAGGTTTCGTTATTGGGGTAGATATCTACGACTGCGTCTTGATTATCAATAACTTCACAGTCCTCGAAGCATTCGCACGGCCCAAGTTGACGCTTGGTACAGATGTCATTCTTTCTTCCGGCCCACTGGTAGCATTGGGTCTACTTGAGAATGATGTCACATGGACTGACTTGAGCGACGCCGCTATCACATACGTGAAGGCGAAAGGGCAGTTCTCTGAAGTTAAATTAGAAGGCACCGTCGTCCAAGAGCGCAGTGATGAGAATGAAAGATTTTACGGCATGACCTTAGGCGTGGCAAAGATATTGTCAGGAGATATTAATCAAAGCCTTCCACAACTAAGGCCTTTGACCGAAGTGCTGAAAGCCGCCGAGGGGAGGGTAGACTACGATACGGCCCTTGTTGAATCGCTGTCATCTCAGCCAGCTCCAGGCGATGCCACAATCGAACCCTCAGCTACGCCACACTTGTCACCTACTTTTGGGCTCCCTACGGTTGATGACCCAGATCCGTTTGGTGTTATGGCTCTCGAGATGGCTGGAATTGGCATTCGCGAGGCTGGAACGCAACTACGACCTGAGAGTAATCAATTCGAGTACCACCCGAGCCCGACCAGCCCGGTCTTCCCCAAGGTGAAGCGGGGGAGCGTTGATACCGCTATGTCGCGTAGCAATCGGGGTAGCTACATGTCTAACAAGACGGTTGGCACTGAAAAGAGCCAAGTCACGGATGCCTGCACGCAAACATTCGCAGCGACGGCGGAAACAACACCAACGCATAGCCAAAGTCAGAGTGAGGATGGCAACCAACAACATTCGTCTGATGAAGTCCAGGAAGTTAAGGAGCCAATAGAGGTCGACTATACTAAAATTGATATTAGCTCTCTGCGGATGCTCTCCAACTTTCCAGACCTGGAGGAGACAATATCCGAGACCAACAATGACGTAGTAGCGAGAACTAATATTGAGGATGTGGGCGAGAGAAGTAGAGAGACCGAAACAAAAGAGGAAAAGGCTAGGGATCCAAGTCCTATTTCTACAATGGGCACCGAGACCGAGGGCGATGCAGACGACGAAGAGGATGGTAATAGCAGTATCTATGACCTAGATAATGATGCTATTGAAGATGAGGAAGAGTGTGACTCTGATGACGATCTGGATGATGAAGAGGAAGCTGTCGTCTTTGAGGTCGCTACGGCACAAGCTCCCACTCGGGTGGCTATGGTCGGCACCCAGGTAATGCAGGCCAAAGGAGCCGTAGTCAACATTCCCAAGAGGGTGCCGCCGCCGCTGCCAGTCCGCAGCCCAGCTCGCACCTCACGGAGGCGAAGCCAGATGCCCGATATTAGTAGCATGGTGAGCAGCCCTCTGAGGAAAGAATTCGACCCTGAAGAAATCTCACGTGGCGGTGCTACACCCAGAGCTTCTAAGCTATTAGAACCTGAAAATGATACAACGGGAAACGAGGTATCTCAGTCTCCAAATAATGCAGCTGCCATTGAGACTGTTGAGAACCCTACAGATTCAGAGACTACATTAGTTCCTGAGTTGCAAGAGCGGTCCGAGAAGCGAGCAAGCCATAGCATGCCGTCCTCATCGACGGAAGCAGAGGCTGACCGAGTCTCTGACCACAAAATAACAACCTTGGTTGCTTAATATGAGCGAGTTTCGACTCTCGCTCGGGGTTTTGTACGACAAGAAAAGGGGTATTAAGTCATGATCATTTTGAGCAACGCATGGGCAGGTTATGAGAATCGGGAAAGACATTCATGGGCGCTATCTGCAAGGTTTGTTGTATTATGAGGGGAAGGTATCTCGCGCGTGCCTCTGGTTTTTGGGTGTGGGTTTCTAACAAGGGGCTTATGACAGGCTAAGGAGGCGACAGCATCATAACAATACCCTAGTCAGCGTTGTTTTCTGTTTACAATACTGTACATATTCTACCTAATATTGACGGGACATGATTCGCGGGGCTTAGGGGCTTATGTGCTATAGGAACAGGCGCTGGCAGAGCAGTTGTGGTCCGCATAGCTACTTAGGAGTTACAGTAGTGTTTTGAAGAGGTACAAATAGAGGTACTGTTCAGAGTGAAGCAAGAGCAAGATCTCCAGAAGTAGGTATCTAATATATACTAGGCCGCGACCAGACGCGTGTGTAGTGTGCGATCTTACAGTACATAGGTACCTAGGTACTTGTGCTCTCGCTTTAATGCCTTTACCAATTCTAATTCCTACTGCGCTCTCAATATTTCCAACCTGTGCCGACCAACTTTTCATCCACCTTTTAACACTTCCAACAACCTGCCTCATACCTACTTACCACTCTGCCCTCATCCTAACTACGCCCTTTGAACATACACACATTATTCGTCCATATCCACCCCATTTTTGGAGAAACACGGATTCAATCCATTTTCATACTGCTTGTGTCCCTCAAAAGGTTTCGGCCATTACACAGCAAGGTGTTACCCAAACATGCCCCGGCGTCGCAATACCGGCCGGGGTGGGTCTGATGCAGCAGCAGCAGCAGCAGCGCTGCCGACTGTAGGCGTGGTGCAAGCCCGCAGCCAATCACCGTAAGCCATTTTTTTCCTTGGCGGAAGGTTAGGCACACACCACTAATATTCTGGTACCTGCTTCTTCTCAGACCTCAGCCACAGGATCAGGATCAGTTGTCGCAGCAGACCCAGCAATTGCAGCTAGAGCCACGGCCAGAGCACTACGACCACCACGCCCAGAGGAACGGAGCCGACAGCTTGACCACCACCGGATCCACAGGCAGCACCTGGACCCGCCCCTAGAAGCGCGTTGGTTCACGCGAGCTTGTGGCTATTCGACTCCCGCACTGGGCCGATTCTTCGTCGTCGTCTTTAGACGCAGCCTCGTCCGACGATAGCGAAACTCTCCAAGAAGACGGGAGTGACTCTAAAAAGAACACTAGCGATAACAGCAGCAGCAGCAGTAATAACAAAAACAGAAACGACTCCTCCTCCCCGCGTCCCCCCAAGACACCAACCAAGCGACACAAGTTTCCAAAAGCCAAATCAACGCCACGCCGAGAGCGAGCTCTACGTAGAGAATTTTTGCGCCAGCACAGCAAAAACAACAACAATAGTAGTTACGGCAACGGGCAATTGAACGCGACCGACGTTGGACACGTGCGATTGGACGACCTTGACAACATGTCTAACCAACAGGGCAAATGGCGCGAAGACCAGGTCCTCGTCATCTGCCCTGGCAGCCAGACCACTATGGCCCAGCTGGGCTGCAGCGAGCTCACACCGCCGGCGCATCGCATTCCCACGAGGATGTTCAAGGACGACGAGAGCGACGCTGACGAATACCGGCCTTATTATACCTATAAGCGCAAGAAGACTACGATGACGGCCCCTACCAATGGCGCCAACGACGACGATGAATGGGAATACGTGGAGGATCGTGACAGCGTCGAGGGTGCCATCTACCCAATGCAGGGTACGTTGACAGCAATCTAATGAAAAGTGCTTACAGCATGTAGCCATAGCTCGCCGAAAAAACTAGGGCCAGTGGAGGCAAACAGTACAGGATGCTAACAGTCGGGTCGCAGGTGGGCGCATCGTGAACATGCCGGCCTTCTTGGCCTTTATTGATCACGTACACAGTCTCCTCACAACAACGTATCACAACACCCCAATCGTCCTGATGGTCTCGCCTCAATGGACACGCCCTGACTGCGAGGCGGTAACGTGCTACATCTTCGAGAAAACCAAGACGCCGGCGCTTTGCCTTTTGCATAGTGCCGTTGCTTCGCAATACGGTCTCAAGTGGTCTAACATGACAGTTGTAGATATTGGATTTGAGAAAGTTGACGTCACATGCATATATGACAGTAATATTGTCAGTCATAAGGACCTAGGCTTCCCGACACCCGTGCGGGAAATTTCTGGTGGGGAGGTCTTCACACAGAAACTGTTGACCTTGTTGAAAGACAAGGGCTTCACCTATGAAATGGCTGAGCAGTTAAAAAAGAGCTCAATATGCGAGGTCCTACCATACGTCCCGGACTTGCCGGAACTGATGGAGCTTCCCACAGAGATACAGGCAACTGTGAGCCAAGGGACAGTGCAGGCAACTTCAAGCACAGAAGCGCCGAAGATTATGGAACCAGTAAAGCCCGTTTTGACCGCTGATATTGACACCGACACCGGTGAATTTAAGGAAGCAGACGAAGGTGTTCTGGATGTGGCCAACATCGTTACGAGCGGTAACACGCGTGAATTCCTCGCCAAGCGCGAAAAGGAGAAGGCAGAGAAGGCGGAAAAGGCTAAAACAAAGAAGCAAGGCAAGGGTCAGGAACCCGAGTCGGCGACAGCCAAACCTGGTCGGTTACCCAACTCCAAGCGGAAGACCAATCTATTTCATTACGAAGATCTAGAGCACGAGGATGTGCAAGTGCCGGTCTCAGATGGTGCTCCCAAGCCCGATGTGACTGCGGTAAGCGGCGAAGTGCCGACTAGCGAGATACCAGCCGCAACCGGAAACGGGCCAGCGAACGAGGAGGTCAAACCTGAGCTTAAATCCACCGAGGGTGGCCAGGAAAATGGCCAGACGGAGCCCGTAAAGACAGTAACAGAACGCCGAACGAAACGGGTACGCAAGGATGTCGAAGTTGGGCTTGAGAGATTTCTCTTTGCGGACCGCGGGGAAATTAACCGGATCACGGATACAATATATCACTCGATCCAGAGTATTGATGATATCTACAAGCGATCTGCTTGTTGGGACAACATTGTCTTTGTTGGCAATGGTAGTCGCCTCCGCGGCCTTAAAGATAACATCATGCAGACATTAGCTTCTCGGCATCTGATATCTCCCAGCACTGCTACCATCTTCACATCTGAGCTACCCTCTAACATGGCAACGCCGAGTGGGACTGGTTCGCAAACACCGACTGGCTCTTTCACGGGCCAATTACCTACTACAAGTTCTGTAAATCCCCTCCTGTTGGCTGCAACGACGGCTTCGCTTGGTGTACCTGGCCAAACACACGCCCCTGGCTCCACGGCTGGTGATGGCACCAGCCATCATTCCCATGGGCAGACACCCATGAGCATAAAACAAGCCGTCCCGCCAACGTACCTTGCCGACTGGACCAAGAATGGATTTGAAGAGGCTATGTTCCTGGGCTCGCTTGTCGCCGCTCGCCTAGCTTACTGTATCCATAACTTGGATGTCCACGCTGCCGAATCTCAGCGCTACATGAGCCTCAACCGTGTTGAGTACAAGTGAGTCCCTCGTAAATCTTGATTCAAATAGCACCCCATACTAACTGCGTTGACAGCGAAAACGGCCCTAAAGCTATCCGGACTCACTCGATGCTGGGTTGATGAACAGCATTGTGTCGTTGATTACTTCTCTTTCGGTGGGTCATTCTGGAGTTGATGGGTGTATAAAACAGAGGCGTCTTGCGAGGAAAGTCGCTTCCAAAGCTTCCGGGGTAGGGGTTTCGTTTCTATATTTATCACCCTCGAAATTCGCTTTAGAAGCTTATTTGCGGGCATTTGGCAGATCCTAGAGCCGTCCAAAACCGGTGTTGAGCAAGCTTAATGACGAACATGCCATGCCTAGCATTTCTTTGATGCCACTGGATTTTTAAGTCTGTTCGTTGGCGAAGACGAACTCTAGTAATAGCCTTGCATAGAACCAGCATGAATAAGAAAACATTTAAGCACAAATTATTGTTACCTTTATGAGTTTCTATCTTTATTTTATCCGTCCAGAATGAATCACTAGTTGTAAGCAGCTGTTAAAATTATAAGCAGCCATTCATACCGACTATACATAGGTATGTCTCGATTATTACTTTCATAGGATTTGGTTTATACAGCAAGCCCACTCTCTCCAGTCCAGCGACCCACATCTTCTATAAGTACGCTAAATAACCCCGCACTCTAGATAGATATAACCCACACCCTCATCCCACAAGCAATTTCTTTAGTATAGATTCGAATTCAACACCACAAGTTTCACAAGCGAATCAGCTAGTAACTTGGTTTCGTGGTGTAGTTGGTTATCACGTCAGTCTAACACACTGAAGGTCTCCGGTTCAAGTCCGGGCGAAATCAGAAGATTCACTTTTTGATCTGCTTTAGATGTCCTTTGCTTGAGAGCATTTTTTTGGCTTTATGATATTGGGTTGCGTTGGGTGCTGCTCTGACTTTCCCGCCCTGAACGATCCCTCTCGACCACATCATGAAGGATACGGTATATAATAAATAAGATCAAATCAGATGGGGAGTCTATATATAGATTTAAGCAACGCTTGCATCCTAGGAATGCTTACTTAGTAGTTACCCATGATGGTTCTATACTATCGGAAACTTGCTTACTCAAGGGGGAAGGAGTGGAAGAGTTACTAGCTCGAGCTCAACTGATTCAATTGATTCAACTTAGCATCATACCATACCTATGTCTACTGGGGATTTTATGTCAGTACATTGAGACGTACTGATTGTTTATTGGTATTTAATTGAGTATGCTGACGGGTAGTATCTCAGGATATTTCTTTGTGAAAATAAGAGTATAGTTATGTGTTGGTTGGACTATAAATAAGGTAAGGCCATAGGTATGAAGAACTATATATATACCTTGTTGTATGTAACTATATGGTAAATACCAAGAGCGGTTTGTCGCCGCGATTGTTCTTTCTTCTAGTCCTCCTCTCTTGTTCGTCTACCTATCCTTCTCAAAACACACTGAGCACTTAGACAAGATGCGAGATTTGGCAAGGTTTTTCTTAGACCTCGAACCATATCTCTATTACCACCCACAGCATAAGTAGAGAGTAGCTAGCTACTAAGACCCTCCTACTGGGACGGATCAAGCAGCAACTTGCCCGTCGTCTTCCTGCCCTCGAGGTCCTCGTGCGCGCGCCCGGCCTGGGAGAGCGGGTAGACCTCGTGCACGCGGACGTCGAACCCATCCTTCTCGATGAACCCAAACAGCTCCTCGGTGTACCCCGTGAACTCCTCGCGCGTGGCGACGTAGTTGACCAGCGTGGGGCGCAGCAGGCGCGCGTTCTTGGCGGTGAGGCGGCTGATGGCGAAGGGCGGGACGGCGCCGGAGGCGTTGCCGAAGGACGCGACGGTGCCCTTGCGCGCGACGCACTCGAGGCTCAGGTCGAACGTCGCGGCGCCCACGCCGTCGAACACGGCCGCCACGCCCGCGCCCTCCGTGAGCTCAAGCACGCGCGCCTTAACGTCTTCATGGCTGTAGTTGACGACGTGCGCCGCGCCCGCCTGCGTCGCGAGGGCCGCCTTCGCGGGGGTCGAGACCGTGCCGATGGTCTTGGCGCCGATGGCGCGCAGCAGCTGGCAGAGCTGGAGACCGGTGCCGCCCGCGGCCGCGTGCACGAGCACCCAGTCGCCGGCTTGCACGGGGTGCGCCTCGCGCACGAGGGTCAGCGCCGTGAGGCCCTGCAGGAGCGCCGCGGCGGCCTTGCCGGGGGCGAAGGAGGGGGGCACCTTGACGGTGCTCGCCGGGCGCGCGATGGTGAACTCGGCGTAGGCGCCCTCGCCCATGTACACGACGCGGTCGCCGACCTTGAAGCCCAGCGTGTCGCCGTCGCCGACTGCCACGACCGTGCCCTCGCCCTCGCGCCCGAGGGTGTAGGGGAACGCCGGTGCCTTGTAGAGGCCGGTGCGGAAGTATCTGTGAGATCGGTGTCAGTGGGGAGGGTCAATGGCTTTTTTTCTTCTGTTTTTATATATCTTCTTCGCCTGGGTTTACTATGATATTTTGCTTGAATCCTGCTATTCTTCATAAGTAGTCTAATATACTACTCATGTAACATACTAATAAATGACCCATCGTGGTGGGAAACTCTAATTCTATGAGAGTAATAGAGTGGTTACTTACGTGTCGATGAAATTAACGCCAATAAAGTCGTTCTTGACGAGGAGGCTGCCGCCGATGGGCGTAGGCACGGGGACGTCAGTCTTGTATTCTAGGACATCGGTGCCTCCTGTCTTGTTGATGTAGACGGCCTTCATGGTGCTAGGGATCGGAGCCATTGTGCGCGTGTAATGCCGACTGATGCCGGCGGGGCTACGTTCCGTGATAGTCGTTGGTCTGAGATTTAGACAAGGATATAAAGGTGAGAGCTGGGATGAGATAGTCGACACTCGGCGACACGCTATAAGTGTGGGATGAGATATAGCCCGAAAGAACATGAGTAAGGAATATGTAGTATGTATCCGCCGTTCCCCGCGTCAGCCTACCCTTAGCTATTATTCTCATCTTGGATGGGATCTTATATACCACGTTTTCAGTCCAAATTAAGCATAGCTACTGTAATGAATTAATCAGCCGACGTAGAATAGTATCGCCGCACCTGCAATAAGTAGGTAGTATGCGTAGGTAGCTCCATTGCCCCTCATTTTCCATACCTCTTAGAAGAGTGACGCCATTAGCAATATACCTTACGCATACGCAGAAGCGAGCCCCTCATGGCCCCGCCCCGGCGCGGGGAACCCACCGTCGCCGCCCGCGAGAGTTGGAACCGTGTAATAAGCGAGTTCGAGTCGGCATTGCAGAGGTACATACGCATCACATATTAGGTAGCACCCTAGGTTTAGGTAGTAAGTATAATTACTAGTTAACTCACATCACATAGTAAGTAGGCTTGCTGTATTACCATGTTGAATCATGTGTCCATTCATAGTCGTAGTGAGGGCATCTGGATCTATTAAACATCTCGACCATGTGTCCATGACCTACCGATAGTATGGTACAGGTCTGTCTGCTATGTTACATTCCCTTCAGCTTACCCACACCTGCTGCTCTACCGCGTCAATGCGATATCGTCGATTCTCAGTATCATCTTGACAGTCTCCGCTGCTAATTCTATAGCGCTTGTGCTCACTAATAGTGGTTGGAGCACGTTTTCTTTGGCAATATTTGTGTTCACACCCCCACTCCTGATGCTGACGCCGGCGTTCTTCTCGCCCAGCTCGTGTCTATGCCGAAGATCCGTCACCACTTTGATGCTGTTTAGCCCAGCGTTCTCAGCCAAAGTTGTGGGTATGATCTCCAGCGCGTCGGCAAACGCCTTCCAGCAAATGGCTTCCGTGCCCGTCAAGGAACGGGCCTGCTTAGAAAGTTGAGCTGCTATCTCAATCTCGGGAGCACCACCGCCAGCAATGAGAGCCTTCTTCTTGACGAGACAGCGGATAACGCAGAGCGCGTCGTGGAGTGAACGCTCGGCCTCATCAAGGATCAAGCTGTTTGCGCCTCGGCACACTACAGACACCGTCTTGCCCGTCGATTTGGTGCCTGTGACCTTAACCATACGGGCACCGCTAGATTGAACCTCTTCAACGAGATCGGCACTTCCTAGCTTGTCCTCGGTGAACGAGTCGATATCTGCAATGGGCTTGCAGCCGGTGGACTTGCAGATAAATTCGACCTCGTCGCGCTCAATATCCTTGACGGCAAGGATGCCAAGTTTCGCTAGGAAGTGCAATGAAAGATCGTTGACGGCGTCGCGAAGAATAGATTTTTGAATAAGGAGAACGTTACACTTCGCCTTCTTGATCTTCTTGACTAAATCTAGGAGGTATAGTCGTTCTTCCTTGACAATCTTGTCCATTTGGCGGTAGTCATTGACTGAGATTGTGTTTTCCATCTAATATAAGTTAGTGGACAGTGGGGTTCGCGCGCTCATGTAAAGTACTCACATCTGGCTTTGGGGGGCTCAGTTGGAACTGAATCAGACCGATTCTGGCCTTCTCTATTCTCACGGGACCACCTGCGGCCTTAATGACAGGCTGTGTAAGAACTAGTCCATTAACTAGTTCACTGTCCTCTATTGTGCCCCCAACTTTCTTAATGATCCTGATATTTTTTAGGTCGACGTTGTCAGCTGTTTTGACATCTATCGTTTTTGTAACTGCATTCACAGCCATAGAGCCCAGAAGACCTGAGTATTGTGAAACAATCTTGGACGAGAGCGAAGTGTTGGCCGCTTGGAGAAGGGTAGCGCTGTCGGAAAGAGAAACGGGTTGCGACATGTCGTGGAGGATTTGGACTGCGGCCGCGGCAGCTCGTTGGAAAGCCTCGGAGATGACTGAAGGGTGAATTCCCTTGGAAAGTAACCGGTCCGCAGCACCAAGCAAAGCGCCGCATATGACCACTACAGAGGTTGTCCCATCACCAGCCTCGACATCTTGGGCAGACGAGAGGTTGACGAGCATCTTGGCGGTCGGGTGCATTACGGCCATGCTCTTTAGCATGGTATGTCCATCGTTTGTAATAATCGTTTCGCCTTTACCGCTCCGGATCATCTTGTCCATTCCTCGGGGGCCTAACGAGGTTCTGATGGCATCGGCGACAGCTACACTATTAGCTTAGCGACGTCGGACTGAGATAGCACAGGGGAAGGGTAACGATACCTCTAGCAGCCACAATATTGGAGGACCGGACAGCCACAGGCTTCTCTTTATCCTACCATGACGTTAGCTAAAAGCTTCGGGAGCAAACTTGGGCGACATACTCTAAAGATGCCGCTGTTGGCACCACCCGATGGAGCTGTGGTGGCCATGTTGAAATATGTGTGTGGTTATATCGAATAGGCGAACTAAACTCTCTACTCCCTATCTTTCTTTGCTAAAATAGGCACGAGGTGGTTCTGTTGCACTCTATTCTTATGGTTTTGAGGTCTCTAGTTGATGGTGGGGAAGGATGTTTTCCAAGAGCAGATACCTAGAATCTCAGGTCCCTATCCCCGCTGTAGGCTGTGATGGGAATTATTATTATTTTTCATCACCTATTACGGGGGTAGCTGCGAGGCTGCCGATTAGCTAACGCATATCGGGTCTAGTGCGTTTTCAAGCCGCCCCAGCGACTTAGCGCCTGCTCCAGGCAATAGAGAGCTTACGCTGCGCCTACGCTGTAGATAGGTAGTATGCAGCAATACGCATAGCTGGCTGGCCTGAGCTCCGAGATACATCTCGCTCGTCTCTCAGCGTTCGCCTACCCATTTCATCATCACCATTTGTAAACTCCCGCATTCCTCATCCCCGCCCTCCCCGAAGACCACACGATACCGCACGGCATAATACCAATAGCATTTCATTCATACGCTTTTGGTTTGTTTTCAACCGCCCTTCTACAAAATCAAATACGGTCTCCCTTCGTAGCTGGCTTGACTGTCAACATGGTACGTCTTACTGCTTCGCACTGCAGGCAAGCTTGGCTAATCTTCTACAGCCTTCCGCCACGGGGTCGAGCTGGGAGAAGTATAAGAAGAACTTTGCCGATGATGAGATAGAAGAGAAGAAGATACAACCCTTATCCGACGAGTACGTACTGCCGCCGCTGTTTCCACACATCGACACACCAGCCGCTAACCTAAGGTAGAGATATCCAAGTCCTAAAGACGTACGGTGCCGCACCCTACGGAACCGCCCTGAAGAAGCTAGAACAACAAATAAAAGAGAAGCAGCAGAGTGTGGATGAGAAGATTGGCGTTAAAGAATCCGACACAGGGCTTGCCCCGCCACATCTATGGGATGTCGCCGCCGATCGGCAGCGCATGTCTGAAGAGCAGCCGTTACAGGTAGCACGGTGCACTAAGATCATTGCGGACGAGAAAGACGAATCGAAGAGTAAATATGTGATCAACGTGAAGCAAATTGCCAAGTTCGTCGTTCAGCTTGGCGAGCGCGTCTCCCCCACCGATATCGAGGAGGGTATGCGGGTTGGCGTCGACCGCAACAAGTACCAGATCCTGCTCCCCCTACCACCCAAAATCGACGCGAGCGTTACCATGATGACGGTCGAAGAGAAACCTGATGTCACGTACGGTGATGTAGGCGGTTGCAAGGAGCAGGTGGAGAAGCTAAGAGAAGTCGTCGAGATGCCGCTGCTGTCGCCCGAACGGTTCGTCAACCTCGGTATCGACCCTCCGAAGGGTGCTCTGCTCTACGGGCCTCCCGGTACGGGCAAGACCCTATGCGCCCGAGCAGTTGCTAACCGAACGGACGCTACATTTATTCGAGTCATCGGCAGCGAACTGGTCCAGAAGTACGTTGGCGAGGGTGCCAGAATGGTTCGAGAGCTCTTCGAAATGGCTAGAACGAAGAAGGCGTGCATCATCTTCTTCGACGAAATCGATGCCGTAGGTGGCGCTCGGTTTGATGATGGTGCTGGTGGAGACAACGAAGTCCAGAGAACCATGTTGGAGTTGATCACACAACTTGACGGATTCGACGCCCGAGGAAATATCAAGGTTATGTTTGCAACCAACAGACCGTCCACACTAGATCCGGCCTTGATGCGACCCGGTCGTATCGACCGAAAGATCGAGTTCTCCCTTCCCGACCTCGAGGGAAGAGCGAATATTCTCCGCATCCACGCGAAGAGCATGTCGGTCGAGCGAGATATTCGATGGGAGCTCATCTCGCGTCTCTGCCCCAACGCTACAGGTGCCGAGTTGCGAAGTGTTTGTACTGAGGCCGGTATGTTTGCCATCCGTGCCAGGAGAAAGGTTGCCTCGGAGAAGGACTTCCTGAGCGCCGTCGACAAGGTCATCAAGGGCAACCTAAAATTCAACTCAACCGCAACATACATGCAGTACAATTAAGTTAAACAATCATGCGTGGTTGAGGGACACTCCTGGTTTGGATGTATGAATACGGCGAAATCATGGGGTTGGGCTGCATCTTTCTTAGAGATGATTATGGTAGCACGGGCACATAGATAATGAACGAGCAGCTTCGCGTATGTTGCTTACACTTGGTTCCCCCATATCCATCCTCGTGATTAGGACTATAGGAGGGTGGTCGAAACACATTGTCGTCAATTTTTATAGCTACGCAGCGTGCTTGGTGTGGGTTGTATTCTGAAAATGCGTGGTCAAAATTACATAAAAGAGCGGCACGTAATTAGACTGGTGCGCCCAAGGCAAATGTAATTAGGATTAAACCGTAATCGACAAAACGGGTAACTTTTCCCTTCATACATAGATGCATAGTGCTTGAGGCTTCGTATGTGCCTCTCCAAGCAACAACATTCGTGGTATCTCGAGACTAAACAGATCCTAGGGCATGTCATTCCACACCATGCAATGTTGTACGCCAGAGCCATGCTCAAACGACAAGCTGACAAAAACCCCTTCTTTCCTCTAAAAACCCTAACGTACGTAATAGTAGTATAAACCGTGGGCCAGTGGTCTCGTTCATAATGTGCTGATAATTTCGTTCGTAATATCCCATGAGCTCCCGCGCGGCCTCTATCATAATGGCTATAGCACGCTTGGCTTACTAAATACGGGCTCTGCTCGCCCGTATATCTCCCTTCTTCGACGGATTAGCTCGCTTCACTCATAGGGACATCCTAGGCCCCTCTCCCAGCTAAACATCCTAAGCAAACAATGTCGCCTTCGCTCCCCTGTTCGATACAGCACTGGCTGCAGATGACTCTGCGGTGGCCACTGCCGCTCCAACTCTTTTCTCTGTCTCTACCTCCCTCGCCTTTCCTTTGCTTCTGCTCTGGTTTTGATGTAGCTACCGTTCTATGGTTGTAACTGTGGGTGGTATCCTCGTCATCTGCGTCGTGCATGGTGAACGAGGCTGATAAGTCTTCTGCTTCTGCTGTTATGTGACTAGACTCGTCCTCTTCTGATGCTGGTAGCCAGCCTTGACAGGCTCGAAGGCAGACAAAACATGTCCGCTCGCCACAGCCTGTGCAATCAGCGAAGGAGTCGAGGTCAGACTTTTTGGTGGGCTTGCGGTGGCATATGTGACATGGGCTGAGAAGTGCGGAGGAATTGGTTCTAGTGGTGACTGAACCATGCTCGGGGTGGGCGTGGGAGAAGTGAGACTGCTGCGATGGTGAGAGGGCGGAGGGCGGTGTGTTGTGGTGGTGGTGGAAGTAGTTGGTATTTGGTTGTTCGTGGTGGCTGTCCTCGACGAGTCGGAGTCTCTTGCTCAAGGACAAGGGGATAGCTTTCCGGGGGACGCTGAACAGCGAGGTAGAGCCTCGACTGGAAGGGATGACGAGACGTTCGTTGCTGTTTATGGCGGATAAAATATTCTGAGATGCTTCGAGAGTCGAGCTACTATGGGCAAGACAACAGTGTTAGTCAACAGTCAGCTCGGGAGAGTGAGCAGGTCAAATGGGGATGTTCTGAGAGGGGCCGTACAATGGTGGTATCTGCAACTCCCCGTCATCCTCTCGTCTCCGTTTCCTTGCCGACGGTGAGACCATTGAATACGTGTGTTGCGTTACAGATGGCATTGGTATGCTGCAAGCGAGTTTACAGGGAAACCATCGCCAATCTGGTGTGAAGGGTTATAAGGCTTTGGCAAAAGGCTGCGGAAGGTTGCCACAGCAAAGATGGAGGAAACCGACGAGCTCGGAGGATAGGGCAGGGAGGTTGGAGCTGTGAGGAGAAGGCCAAAGAAGGGTACAATCTGCGACTGTGTTGTTGGATTTGATAAGGTCGAGACTAGGTTGATTATGAAATCTTTGTCTCGGTGGTTTGTTATTTGTCGTGGGCAGCTTGTTTCTGCCCTGGACGACTGATTAGGTACCTAGGTAGGTATTTGAGTCCAACCAGGTTGCCTATGCACATTATACAGTAGGTAGCACTGTACCCCGGTACACTTGCTGAACCGCCTAATTTACGGTCGCCCACAGGGCTTACTGTCTCATAATTCAATTTAGGTAACTACGCCGACACCACTGGGCCCACTTTCTTTTTCCACCCTCTCTTCTAAATCAAACTTGTAACTTAACTTTTTACAATCATTTTTTTAATTTAGCAATAATTTATTTAAACTTTTATACAAATTAATATATATGTAGTTAATTTAATTATATTTTAAAATAGTTATATAAATTAAACGTAGTTTTTTTAAATTAAATTTGTTATATATAATTTATAAGCGTGCTAATTTTATACAGTTTGTATACTTTATTTTTTTATTAATTTTATTTTATTTGTTACAATTGTTGTAGTTGTTATACAATTTTATATAAATAAATCTTATTTTTATATTTTTAATAGTATTAAAAACAACTGCAGATATTTTTAAATATTTTAGTTTGTTTTAAATTATATAAGCAGTTTTTAACTTGTTAATAAATATATTTGCTAGTTATAACTATATTTTATATTAACAAACATTGTTTTTATATTTTTAGCAGTATTAATTTTAACTATAAACATTTTTAGTTATTTTAGTTAATTTTATACTATATAAGTATATTTTAATTTGCTAATAAATATATTAAATAATAGCAACAATATTTTATATTAATAAGTATTGTTTTTATATTTTTAGTAGTATTAACTTTAACAGTTAACTTTTTAAAAAATTTAAAGCTTTTTTATATTATATAAGTTTATTTTAATTTATTAATAAATATATTTTATAATAGCTACAATATATTATATTAATAAACATTATTTTAATATTTTTAAAAACATTATTTTTAATTGCTAATAGTTTTAAAAACTTAAAAGTGTTTTAAGTAGTATAAACATAATTTAATTAAATAGTATGTATATTTTTATTAAAGCTAAAAAATCTAGTTAATATATTTTTTAATTAAAACTTTTGAAAATAAATTTATATTATTAACAAAAATATAAATTTATATAAATATATTATTTATACTGTAATTGCAGCAGTATTACTATATAATATTTTGATTGTTTTGTTAATATATTATATAGCAGAATATTTAAAAAATTAAAACATAGTTAATTAAAACAGAAGTAGTACTATTAAGCAATATGTTTTATTTTTTAATTTTTAATATATTGTTTTTTTTTTGCTATATAAAATTGCAGTAATTTTAATTATATTGTACAAAATATATAAACAGTTTATTAAAATTAAACTTAATTAAATATATAATTAGTAATATAATATTATTAAAGTTTACAAAAATACAAAAGTATATAAAGCAACATTAAAATATACAATTAATTCAAATATTAGTTAATTAGTACAGCTTTTTATTTATTAACTTGTTAGTACTTAAGCTATTTGCTTTTGCTTTTTACGTTTTTTAACTTTTTTGTATTTTGTAAAAATCTTTTTTTGTATGCTTTTGTTATATTTTATTTTGTTTATTTTTTTTTCATTATTTATATATTATTAATTTTTTGCTTTAATTATTATTATGTTTTTTCGATTATTTTTAAACTTTAAAATTAGCAATATATTTTTGCTTATTTTGTTTATTATATATATACTAACTAACAACATTAAAAAACAAACTTTTTTTATTATTAAAAAGCTTTGCTAATATATATACAACTAAATTTACTGCTTTTTAAATACAACTTCTGTATAATTTTTCAGTACATTTTACATTATATTAAGCTAATATAATTTGTTACAAACATTTGTATGCTATTACAATTTTAAAGTTATTATATTAAATTAAAAATACTAAAAAGTTAAATATAAAAAAAATACTTAAAAACGTTGTATTATTATTATATATTATTTGTTTATTAAAAATGTAGCAAAAAAAACATATATATAATATATATATAGTAAATTTTTTGGCCTAAATAATAAATGTGTTATTTTTAGTAGTAACAAACTTAATAATGTTTGTATTAATTGCTTTTATTTAAATATTAGCTATAACTGTTTGTTTTATATTAATAAGTTATAACTTTAATTAATTAAACATAAAAAAACAACTGTTAATTTGTATTAACTTAGAAAAAAAAAAGCAAGCAGTTGCAAAAAAAGCTTAAAAATTTTTTAAAAAGTTTATAAAAAAAATTTTTAATTAAACGTTTACTAAAAAGTTAAAAGATTAATAGTTTATACTTAAGCAAGCTATTTATAATAAAATTTCAATTAAATCGCTTTATAAAAAGCAACGTATATAAATAATAGCATTATAAATAAAAAATAAATAAACAAAAAATAAAAAATATTTATATAATAATGTTATATTATATAATACTGTAATAAAACATTAAGCTTTATTATATATATAAAGCTTAATATATTAATTAAACCGATTTTTTGTATATACTAAAAAATTTAAACAGTTTAAACTTATATTAATTTAAAATAAAAAATTCAATATTAAAAAACTTTAATTTTTATAAAAATGTAATTATTTTATAATATTATAACAGTATATTTATATATAAAATCTATTAGTTTTTACTGCAAACATATAATATCGATATAAAGTAGATAATTTTATATTGTTAGTTTTAAATATAAAATATAGTACTTAAATAAAAGCAAACAATTTAAACTAAAAGTTTTAATAAAATAATTTGATATTGTTATTTTAAGCTTAGATTAAATAATGTAAAAATTTTAAAAAAGCTTAAAAAGTAATACTTTTAAATTAGTTAAAGCAAGCTTAAACAATATTAATATAAATTAAAAATATATTAATAAAAAATACTAAACTAAACTATATATTTGCAAATATAGCTTTGCAAATTTTTTAGCAAACAGTTGCTATTTTTTTATATAATACTACGTTTATTGTAACATAACTTATATTAGCATATATAAAAAACAGCAGTAATTAACTTTTTTTGTAATATTATATTTAAAATGTTTAAAAAATATTACTTTTAAGTGTTAATAAAACAACTACAAACAATTAAAAGCAATTATATTAGCTAAATAACATTAAGTTTAAACTATATATAATGTATTAATAAATACTGCAAGCTATAACATTAAAGTTTTAAAATATATAGTATAATTAATATATATTTGCGTTATATTGTTTAGTTTTATATTAAAGCAATAGCTATAACAGAAATTATAGTACTTGTTTAATATATATATTATATTTAATAAGCAAGCTTTTTGTTAATAATAATACGTTTAAATTAAAAATACAAAACAGTATTAACTATAATAGCGCATTATTAGTTTTTAACAAGCAGTAACAACATATATTTGCTAAAATTATATTAAAACAAATAAAGTAAATTAGTATGTGATTTAAATTAACTAAATTAAGTTCGATTAATTTTTAAAAAAAACGCTAAAAATAAAGCACTTTTGCTTAAGTTATAATTACTTTAGTTTAATAACTACTAATTTTATAAAAAAAGTACAAAAAACTAACAAATTAAGTTTTAATAAAACTAACTATATAAAAAACATAAAATATTTTAGCAAGTATATTATTTAAAAATATACTTAATTAGTTATTTTTAAACTAATTAAATAAATATAAAACTATTTCTAAAAACTTAAAAGCAAAAAATTATAAAATAAAACTAACCGATTTAATTAAATCGTATTAATATATATTTATATACTTTTGCTTCGATATAAACTAAACAGTTTTAAAAATAACTAAAATATATATACTATTTAAAAACAAAAAAATCGCCGATATGTTTATACAAACAAACTTTAAATGTTATATTATTAACTAAATTTAGCTCGAACAATTAACTGCTGTATTAAATATAACAAATTACAATAAAATGTGTTATATTAGCTTATTTAAATAGTAATAAAACAGTATTAGAAATATTTACTTGTAAATACGTTGCAAGTATACAACTAATATATAGCTAAATGTTTTCAGCTTAATATAAACTGATTAAATTATAAAAAGCTGTTATTAAGCAAGTATTATTATTTGCAGCAATGTTTATATAAACATAAAACAAATAATAAAAAACTAAAGCTGTTTTTACACTTACAACTAAAAAAAAGATTTAAATATTTCGAAAAATAAGTAGTACAAAACAATA
>JBBPUQ010000002.1:6465000-6721362 GCA_038501195.1 Nemania diffusa
CTGAACGAGGCCGGAACATCGTCTCAATCTCACGCCTCACAACGTCGGGGCTGCAGCAGGGATCGAAAATGGCAATCTCACGGGGCCTCTCGTCCAGCAATGTCCGAATTATCTCCCCCGTAGGCGACTCGCGCACATCCGACGTGTTCGCCTTGAACGTAAACCCCAAGAACGTAACCTTCTTGCCCACAAGCGTGTTATTCAAACACCGCACGACCCGCCTCGCGAACCTGTCGCGCTGGTACTCGTTCATCGCGACGACCTGGCGCCAGTACGCGCCCACGTCCCCGAGCCCCAGCGACTCGGCCAGGTACACGAGGCTCAGGACGTCCTTCCGGAAGCAGCTGCCCCCGAACCCGATCCCGGCCCGCAGGAACCTGTCACCGATGCGCGCGTCGCTGCCGACCGAGGCGGCGACCTCGCCGATGTCCGCGCCTGTCGCCTCGCAGAGCGCGGCGACGGAGTTGATGCTGCTGATGCGCTGCGCGAGCATGGCGTTCGCGACGAGCTTGGAGAGCTCCGACGACCAGACGTTCGTCGTGATGATGCGCGCCCGCGGGACCCAGGCTGCGTACACGTCTGCGAGGGCGGCCGCGGCGCGCCGGCCAGAGGGCGTCGGGAATGAGCCGATGAGGATCCTGTCCGGGTGCAGCAGATCGTACACGGCCGTGCCGGCGGCGAGGAATTCCGGGTTCGAGAGGATCTCGAAATGCACGCCGGGGCGGTGAACTGCCATCTAGTACAGAAAGCACATGTTAGTGTACCTGCGCAAAGGATTGTAGACCGAAGCCACCCGCCACTCACCATGTCCCGGACAACCTGCGCAGTCCGACAAGGCACAGTCGACTTCTCAACAACAATCGCCCCCGCCCGCGCGCCCAGCGCAATCTCGCCCACCACCGCCTCAAACGCCGCCATGTCCATCGCGCACCCCTTACCGACACCACTGGCCTTGGTAGGCGTGTTAACAGCAATAAAGACGAGGTCGGCCCGCGCCACGCACGCCCGCACGTCGACGGAGAAGAACAGGTTCGGCGCGCGCGCGGGGACGGAGGTCGTCTCGGCGGCGGCGGCGCATCCCTTAGACGACGACGTCGACGTGTCGTCCCACGTGTCGTCGCCCGAGCTGGCGGCGAAGGCGAAGGCGCGCCCGCCGTCGCGCGCGATGCGCACTAGGGGAAGAAGATCCGGCTCGAAGATGGGGAGGTGGCGCGAGTTCCAGCGGTGGATGCGCTGGGCGTCTAGGTCGGCGACGGTTACGCGGATGTGGGGGTTTTGGTATGCTATTACGGCTGCTGTGGGACCCCCTAGTTGATGAAGTGAGTAGTTAGTTGGGTGTGTTTGTCTTGTTGCCTGGGTGAAAATAGCCCCCCGGTTGGTGCTCACGAACCGACGTATCCAGCTCCTATGCAACATATGTTGCGCACGCAGCGACTTGTTTCTAGCGAGCGGGTTAACGTCCCGTTTGTTGGCTTAGTAGCAAGCCGTGCCGGTGGTGGTTGGAGGAGGTCTGGCAAGACGGGACCAGAGCTGTCGGTCTGTAGTTCGGCATGCGGCATGGGACTCAACGACGCACGGCACTCTGGAGTGGTGGGAGCGGTTGAGGCCATGTCTTGATATATGCCCTCGTTTGAGCCGCTAGCAGGCGAAGGTGTGCACTCCATCCTCTTCTAAACAAAATGAATCAGGGACCAGTGATTTATCTGCCTACCTTGAATCACGGGCTTCAAGATTAGGTAGGCAGGCAAAGGGTGGAAATGTTGGGTTTAACATCTCCGGTTTGGGTCGTGGCGTTTATAGACCACAGGCAGACGAGAATTGTCGTGGGCAAGAGAAGATTATTGGTAAGAGAAGGTGTGCAAGGCTTATTGTTGGTCGGGACTGCATTCAATAGTAGCGTTCTCGTGATGAAGAATGCGTTAAGATTTTTCAGCTACAGCCTCAAGGACGTACTTTCTATCCAATCATAATCATTCAGGAATACTGCCTACCTACCTATTTAGGTAGGCAGAGAGAAATCACGAGAAGGAGAGATGCAGGAGCATTTAGACACCAAAAGTTCCTACTATACCTATGAATTTTAAATGATTAGGATATATATTCTAAGGGTTGAGAGTATGTAGGCAGTCTAGATAAGGGATTGAGTGAAAAGCAGTTGCTAGCTACCTAGGTAGGTAAGCGAAAGTTGACGATACCCGTATTGTAGTGCTTCAAATAACGAATCATCGCCTAAGTACTATGAGCTCACTTAAATAAAATCTACATAGTATATCTATATACAAGACATACGCAGATATAAGAATTAACGCGATAAAATAGCATTGCCTTCTGGCTATATGTGTGATATGTACTAGAGTTTTCCATTCTTATGAAGCGACTATCGGCAGAAGCATCAGTTTACAGTGAGCACCTTACTACTATGTAAAACCACTTGTGTGTCAGCGAAGAGGGCTCACCATAGGTGAGCCTTCTAAGTAATACTTGGGTAGCATTCATAGGGTGGCCTCTTGTGATTGATCAGGATCATGATCAGGTAAAGGTTTTGCCCACAGCTCAGAAGCATCGACGGTTTTGAACAAGTCCTTACACCCACTACTTATATATTCATTAATAATTAGAGATGCCTTAATACCTTAATGCCTTAACGTCTACCCTGTATGTGGCCAGGCATTTTCTTGTCCTACATTATCTACGCCTTGGCATCTATTACTATGCATACTATACCTGTTCTTCGGGCATCGCGATGAATCCTAAGCTCCACTACCGCCACAAAAATCATCCCGGAACCCCCAGATGACGTGAAACGTGCCAAGTCCCAGCGACTCCCATACACATCTGAGTCAAGCTTGAAACCGACAGCATTAGCTGATTTAAAAATCTAACCTCTGCCTAGTCAAGCTGGACGACTGCGACAAGTCGGCGAGCGAGTCGAGCTGATGCACGATTTAACTACTCTCGTCCAAGAATCCTGCCAAGGTAAATAGAGGTAGTTTCTTCACCTATGCTTTTCTTGGGGCTGGTGTATGCCATACCTAATTGCCCTTCGCAGCAGTGATAATCTACACACCACATTAATAATTAAATGATTGAAATCCAGGAGCAACATTACAGGCTTGTCACTCGAATCAATACGAGTAAACATATAGAAACAAGGTCATTCATCACAGCAAAGTTCTCATGGCCACATTTACGGAGGACCGCCCTTCTCCAAGCCCGCCGGATTCTCCTCTGTTCCGAATCCTTCGGCCCCGTAAACCGCGAACGGAGGCTTTCGTACGACCCTAATGATAGTTAACCATAGCAGATTACATGGCGCTCTAGTATCTGTTGCTCCGAGTAAACATCTTCATAATTACACAGGTTCGCCCGACGGGGAGCTCGGCGCCTCGAAATCCAGAGCTCTCGGTGGTGTACCTGGTGCTACTATCCGAGATATATAGGCGGATCTTAGGCGAACTTCCAAATCTCAACTATCTTAAATAGTGAGATTCAACGTATTCACGAGCCCATCAATTTAGCTGTGTAACGAAGTTAGATATTCACCAAAGTTGAGAGCCGGGTACCTGTCTCCTCACCCCTCTGTTAGACGATATTCTACCCTAGTCTGTTTACTAGGATATCCCCGCAAGACGTCGCTCGCGGCAAGAGTAGCAAGTTCGAAGTGGTGAGAAGAGGAGTCAACACCGATAGCTTGATTCTAAACAAAAGCAACCTCGAATTTCAGAAGACATAGGCGCCCAACCGAAAGCTGATCCTACTCACTTGCTCGAGATTAGCGGCGAAAAAGGCCATGCATTTCCAGAGGAAGTAGTTGCTGAATTAGCAAAAACCGTGTTAGACTTTGAGCTGGTGGTTAGCAGTAATCGGAATGCTATGTCGAGCCGAACATATAAGGGTAGATGCTCGAGCCGTATGTCCGTCGCGGAATACTTGTCTTCGCTGGGCTCAAGGTGAATGGGTAACTAGACACATTGTGCGTCCGTTGACCTCTTCCTGTACTATTCTGATACAGAGACCTTTGCGCTTGTCGTGCTCGGGTTGATGGCAGGTAGTGTCCTCGTCATTGCAAGAGGCGTCGTCGGCCATAGAAGAACGGGCTACCTCGTGCCTCACACTGATCTCGAGGGCTTTGTACCAAGGATCCTCAAGCTCGGTCGTGATAATGAGCTGGCCCGTCGATTTGGCAAGGTTAGTCGTGCACAGGTGCCATTGGTAAGGTGGGAGGTAATTGGGAACGGAGTGGCTTGGAAGATGGATGCTGTTGAGCAAGTTCAAGCCACAAAGCACTGCCAACATATCATCACGATAGCACCTTAGCACATGATAATGGCTAAGAATCCTACCATGGGTATCGCCGTTCAAGAACGCGTAATACTTTGGAAGTAGCATGGATAGATGATGGGAAAACCATCCTGATTTTAACTCTCATCTTACGGTGCCGGGGGAGCGTTGGCCCCTGCCTGGATGTCACCATCGTGAGCCATTGGGTGAAGACCCGGGCAGGGAGGGTCTAGGCTCGGTAGGTAGTCGTCACTCCATTGTGATAGCTTCACATACATTGCAGTTGCAACCCCCATCAATAAATTAAAAAGGAACCTCAGGGGCGTCATGGAGCTTTAAACCGGTGAAGCTATCTATGAGCAATTAATGCACAAGCAAGACACTATCTGGCAAACATACGTACGCATACATTTCATTTCTTTTTCATGCCTCAGTCAATTGGTGTGTTGTTGCAAACAACCCCTTGTCGATCAGGGAGGGCTTCTGGGGCGCACGCTTCACCGCCCTCCCTATCTACTTACAGAACATTCGTCCGAACTTCACAACTTATTAATAAATAAATACTTTCTCTATTATTCTGGCTGTCTCATTCCTTCTAGATATCATGCAAAACAGGTGCAGAATACCGATTTCAAGTAAGCATTTCAACAGTTAGGAGATAAAACACACAAAGATGATGTGGAAGAAGCGTTTGTTCCCATCACGCATCACGAAAGAAGACCTCCTCGTACCATGATGTGCTGAGGGTTTTGTGCGACCAGGGTCAGCAAGTACATAGAAAGCAACCTATAAGCTCGGTACTATTATGCAGCGAAGCGCGCTGGTCACTGAAGCGAAACCACTTGGAGACTCTAGAGTCCGAGACAGGTCTGGTAAGGGCGGGTCCGGGTGGGTCGTGACCAGGCCAAGAGCCCCTGGCGTCGCAGCGATTGGCCCAGCGCGCAGCATCCCCTGTCGGTCCCATGGCCACCCCCTGTCTCTCGTCGGTCCCTTGTCGCGACCGGTTTGGACCGTTTGGACCCCTCGAAACCACCTCATATTGGTCCAGTCCACTTCTCCGACCCGTTATGTCACATCGCGTCGATCCGACAACGTCGATGCTCGCTAATGGTCACTGCCGGGTTCCAAACCGCCTGTTTAGATTACCTGATCACGCTGCCACCACTGCCACCAGCACAACCGACCATAACCTGTCTTATCCACTTGAGACCTGAGGCGGCTCAATCATGCCATGCTTAGCTTCTCTGCCTACCCCGTGATACTGCTCGCCAAGGGCGCTACAGGGCACGCTCTGTTCCATCCCTGTATCATGGCCATGGACTTCGTATGGCAGCCATGACTGGCTCTGTCGCAGACATCGTGACTGATGCTAGATTCGTCGCGGGCACGGTTCCATTATGGGTCTGTCCCCGGCGAGCTCAGGGTAAAGTCGACTGAGGCCCACGCCAGCACTAGCCCCTTTGCAGCCTGCGCCGTGATATTGGCTGTGATACTGGCACCTTTTACTGCGTAATTCTGACTCTCTCTGACAGGAGGGACACAGTTACTTATGATCCCCCAGGCATATGATACTATGCCTGATACTGCCAGTGATACCTATTTACGACCATTAGGATGAAGGGGTCGTTATAGGTCTGTTTCTGGAGGGGACAGGGACAACTAGCTGACGAGTCCTGTCTCTCGCCGGTAACCATATAGCCGGTGACTTGGAAACTTTTTTGTTTCTTTTCTCTTAGCATTCTCCATTATGATCTTCTCTCATTATCACCACTGTCATTGAGTTCGTTGCTTGAAGCCAAGTCAATTTCTATTCTTCCTGCCGGCAGGCTTTTTCCACGTTTTACTTCTTTGTATCGATCAGTGCTGCGCGCGTTCGCGAGGTCGCACTCACTCTTTCCTGTAGCTCGATCACATCGTGTGCTCAATACACTTGACCTCGACCTCCACAGCCGCTCTTTGGCCACTCTTTTTTCTCGACCGCCGGCCGGATTTACGTTATTTTATCTGTAAAATTTAATCGATAGTCTATCGACAGTTTCTTCTACAACATCAATATCACCGAAAAAATTATAGTCAAGATGGTTTGGATTACCGCAGCTGTCGCGTCCCTGCTTGCCACGCAGGTGTATGGCGCCCCAGGCAGCATCATGGGAGGGGTTATGCGCTCAAGCGGATCGTCTTCTCTGGAGAGCAGGATGGAAAGAGCGGCCTACAGCGTGGTAGAAAAACGACAGAACGCGACGACGAGTTCATCATTAAATTTGACTCAATGGGACGCCGACACGATTGCAGCCTGCACCGCAACACTTTCCTCGCTCTCTACTGCTAGTAATCCATCCGGCATGGCAGTCTGTTACAACGTGGTTCAGTTGGATACCAACGAGGGCGCCTTTATGACCGATTTGCGACTTTTTGAAGTATCAAGCCCTACCGGAGCTTGGGAAGGGATCCCTCTAGCACAGATGCAAGGTGGAATACAATTTAATGGAGCAACCGCTTCCCAGATAAATGGGCAACAGGTGGCCGCCCGTGATATGGAAAACAGTTATCTCCCGAAACGACAAAGCTCTGGGCCTGTTCTTCAACAGACTTACATGATTGTTGGAAAGATTAATGCAGACCAGATGGTTCCGCCCATGACAATGTATGTTCTTCGCGCCCTTCTGCAGCGGAGCTCAAGCTAACTGTGTCTTCAGACAAAAAATAGAGCCCCTAATCATGCCCACCTTCACGCTTACGGCTAAAGATTCCACGGGCCAGACCATTGCCACGAACGTATCTACCAACGAGGCGGCCTTCGTAAATGGTATCTTCTCCAAAGAAGTGGTCCTATCAACCTTCGGCATGGCCACCCTAGCCGTTCAGAACGTCACAGCAGAACTCAAAGCAGGCACAGTTGCCTTCGTTCTTCCCGGAGTAAATATCCTAATTTTCCCAGTCGGTTTGGTCGTCACGAGTTTCTGGGCAGTAGTCGGAATTGCCATGTACGGGTTTGGAACATACGAGCGATACAACTACCGCGAAGCGTACCGTCGGAGAAAGGCTATGGCCGGAAGCAAGTCGTACGCGACGAGAATATAAGCGACTTGTTTAAAGACGACAATCAACGACATTTCGCTCTAAAATTTTATTACAACTCTACGGATTGATGAGTAATAGCACCGCGGTTCAATTTAAAAATGGGTTTAGATTCCTTGCTTCTGGTCATTAGCGTCTCTTTCTACCGAACATATTATAATACAGCCGAAGAACGGCAATTCAATGTTTACTTCAGTAACTTCGTCTTCCTTGCCGTCGCGTCATGTCAAGAGTTAATATGTCGATCAATACTTGATCTCTCGTGTATGCAATCTCAAGCTAAAGCGCAAATTTCAGTAGATGTGATCCATTCCGATTGATGAAGTGAGATGAGTTTTATGTCTGATCGCATCGCATTTTGTATAAATCTGCCGACGACGATGCATCGCCGCCACATGCTGACGTTAACTCATGCAGAGTCCTTCTAGAAAAAAATCCAAGTGCTCGGGTTCCATTGGCGCACTAGCATTCCTGTCGGCTGCACGATCCTGCTCGGCATCATCAGCCGTGAGAAATCCTCCCACATGGCGCATACATCCCTAAGTCAGCTTGAGCTGAACACAGCCCTTGGCAGATGACCAACTATGTAGCAATTGATACCTAACGTGCGAAGCCGAGAGTGAGCGCAGAGCCTCGTCATGAATGCGTTACCTATTTGATTCCCTCTCGCGACGACATTGCATAATCTTGTCCTACCTATTCTATACGTTGGATTGGATTCGCTTTTCTTCGGCTGACTAAGCTAACTCTGCTGCACGTTCCGCCTGGTAACTCTTATGTCTTGCATATGTATGTATAGTACCTTAAACTGGCGTGACTGGACGAAAGCGCCGCAATCCGAATACAAACTCATCATCAATCCTATCGCCACTTTCGCGATTGCGGGGAATGTTAGCCAAAGTCCCGTCGTGGATCAAATTGTACAGCAGCGACTCAAGTTCTGCTCCTATCGTGTTTCTCGCCCTCTCCGTCCACTATATCCCAGTGTTGTGTTATACTCTCGTGAACTACCGGTCGCCCAGGCCGGAAACGTAGCGGATCCCGACAAGCTGATGCCCGTCTTCGAGTCGTTAAATAGACCGCCTTGTTTTCTCAGTCCGCCCTGGTGCTGGTGATGCTTGGCACCAACGTGTAAAATAATATCAACAGTGTCAATACGGAGAACAAGGTAATCGAATGTAAGGCAGAGCTCGAGAGCTATAAGTTAACTCTCACTTTCCATCTTATTGTCTTCACCACTAAGCAGACTCATACGCTATCTGGCACCTAAACTCTGCTTCCGTCATTTCACCGTGTCCCGGCAACCGGCAATCCCAGTGTGTCAGCCGTGGCAATACCGCATCATCCGGTCTATCAGGCAGTTACTCAGACCAGGACGACGCGACCCCCGCGTATAGCAGCTCTGCTGGGCATGGCGGCCAGAGCAAAACCCCGTTGGCGTTAGAGTACTACTGATGAGAAATGGTCAACCATCACTTTAGGTTTGCCATATGGATGAGTAGTAGTTCGCCAGCCGCGCTTCAGCGGAGTGTAACTCAATTCGCAGGATATCTCGCCGCTATGTGATAGACGGACGTTTGCTAACCACAAGACTCATATTAACTATACATACTAGCACATAGTAGCGAGTTATAGGGGGTATAGAGCTAGGACAAAGGCGCGTATGGTACATATTGCTTGACATGTAGCGTTGTCTATAGGAATATTTCCCATATATAAAATGAGAGCGATCATTTGTGAGTTTAGGTACTTATTTAGCCAACCATGTTTATTATTTCGTTTTCTTTGCAGTACGCAACATGTAAGAGTCATAGCTCCTGCGAATTATCTCCCCCTTGAGATAGAGATGTGGTGAAATGAATCTTAGGGCTAGGGATTACGCTCAATTAGATATCACGTGAAGTGTCTTTATTATTGTCATTGTTATTGTTCCTTTTTGTTCGGAAACATTATCCCTCGCCCTCGAGTCCGCAGCAATTTTTTGTGTCACTAAGTTGCAGTCTACATTGTATCTCGAGATAAGTAGGTAGTCAAAATAACGCTCCCTTAGATCTAATTGTACGCCGCTACTCATGTAATTAAATATCATGCAAGAAGAATTGCTGGTTTCGGCATTATTCCTCTCGTGGGCGTCAAGCGTTATTATCTCTTTGTAGAGCTCTGTCCATGTTCCGAGAACAGGTAGGCGAACCGGCCTTCTTTGTATTATCATCTATCCCACTCGACATTTTTCAACGGATAGAGATGGCTTAGCAAATAGCGTTGGCAATATTATCTGGCGGTGATGTGTGATATTCTCGATAGAGTAGGGTAGCTGTAGCTGTCATTGAAATCTACGCATATCCTCGCTTATATACCATATACAGAGCCTCTATTGTTACCGTTTTAGTTTATCAACGCTAGATGATCAGGCAGATATGGCTGCCCAGGTGCCCTCTGAGGCTGATCAGCGGAGGATTGATGCTCGGAAATGGATTGCAGCAGCTGGTTACATGCCCAGGGATGAGGACTGGGAGCCGTTCTGTGAAGCGCTCATAGACAACCACCGTGATAACCAAGGCGTCTTCCACACGCCGTCGCCGTCGCCGTCACCTCCGCCGACCCCCGGAGGTGGCCCAGGCGTCCGCCAGCGGCCGAAAGATGTCCTGTTCGGAACCGACCCCTCCAAGCTAGCGCCGGCCATGGGAGACTCATGGAAGCACGTCCGCTACCTCCCGGCCTGGATGGATCCGAACTATAAGGAGGAAGTCGTAAACACGCCCGCCGGGGTGCGGAAGCGGAATACCGCTGGCACTCGCGACGCCCTGTATAACCTGCGGCCGGCATTGCGTCTCAGCGACACCATACGGAACCCCACCGAGTATGCCCTGCGGTATGGAATAGCAGAGGATCGGCTGGACGGGCGAAGCCGTATGAGTCCGACTTGGTCCCAGACGCGTGATCCCTTCGACGACTTCGCCAACCAAGTCAACCAGCTAAACGACGACGAGAGGCAGGAAGCCGAGGAACTGAGCCGGCAACGATACCAGCAGATGAACCAAGCCCCTGTTCCCGGACGGGAGATTCTCCCCGAGGTCATGGAGCGCTTGTTGACGCAGCACGGCTTATTGTCGAACGCAGAGATTGTTGCCGAGGTCCAGAACGCCGTGAAAGGGGGCGCGTCGCTGGATGAAGTGGTATATAACCTAGAGAGGAGAAATCCGGGCATCAGAAAAGCCCATCAGGTCTTCCTGGACAACGCGCTGGATGACCAGGACTACCAACGGAGCCTGCTAAATGGCCTTACTACTGATGAGCTGGTGCAGCATAATATCCAACCCATGACGGATGATGTTGTCATGGACTTGGATAATCCGATTCACCCGTGAGTTAATGCACCAAATCACGCGTTTACCTTTTTCCCACAATTTACAACCCCGTCCTGCTGACTGACACCTGTGTGCCTGCAGCCTGTTCGATAGAGACCACTGGGACAATAGGGATTGGAAAGGTCGCGCGGCGGAGTACCCGCGGGAAGTGTACAGCATCAACGGGACTCGGGAAGAATGGAATGTAGTACGTGTTCTCTGCCCTCTTCTCACATAGCACCAGGATGGATGAATAGTGGTTAACAGCCCACAAGCCGCAAAACGACGCCCTCTGGGAAGCCCTGCAACCAGCTCGTGAGTTACCGCTGGAGTCATTTTCTTCCCTTTCCAGTAACTTGAGAGCTCCCGAAATGCCTCAGGGGTATGCTTCGGGAGCATGTTTCAAGAGCTGTAGAACTACGCAAAAGAGTAATCACTGACTCCAGCGGTTGTAGTGCGTCTAGTCTCGCTAGTACTCTCCGAGAGGCCCGCGATACTAGAGGCCCTGATGGATATGGCTACCCGACAGCCCCTCCCGACGAGCGAAGACGGCCGAAAGAAACCAGTCACACCCACGCTGCAAAAATACGTGCTGCAAGAGGACGTCGACCTGAGCAAGACGTACCCCGCGCTGCGCACGCTCGAGGAAGTCCATAAATACGACTGGGCGGCGAATGTCCAGCGCGTCCTCGCCGACACCCTGGTGCTGGACATCGAGTCGGGGTATACGCTGATAGAGGAGGAGAAAGAGGAGGGAATCCAGCATGATGGGCATGGGCACTTCTGCTATGGTAGCACCGCCCTGGACTCGGGCGGACAGATCAGGATACGGCTTGCGGGCGATAAGATCTGGCCGTTGCTGATGCCTGAGTATAGCGCGAGCGAGAAGATGATTTGCTCTTTTAGCATTGCTAGCACGCTGCTTCATGAATTTGCGGTATGTAGATGTCATGTGAATCTGTCATAGTCTATCTAGCCTTAAGGGGGTCGTAAGAATTCTCAACTCGAGGGTCGCGGTATGGAGGCGGCCCTCGGTAACTTTCGGGATCTCATCATAGGGTCTAGTTAGCTGACTATAGCCACCGTCTCTTAGCACGCGGTAATTTCGGCGCAGGAATTACTGATGACGGAGGACTGGGCACAACCCCCGGTACGTTGCCAACCTATCCCTCGAGCTCCCCCGTCCGTCCGTGTGGCGGAGTGGTTGGAAATTGGAAATCTTGATAGAAGGCGGTGACATCTAACTCTAAACGCCTCGCAGGGCCAAGACCCCGAGGTTACGCGCTTGCTCTTCAGTCTCGACGACGAATTCATCGGCGGCGGCGAACAGGCCACAGAGCCGTACTTCGGCGACTCGGGTGACTCCGAGGTCGGCTTTGATCTCGAAATCTGGCTCTGGGGATACACAGCAGGTATACCCGGGGGAGAGTACCTTTACCCCAGATTCTATAACGGCCTGATGACCAGCCTCGGTCTCCAGACAGGGTCATCTTTTAATACCATCAGAAAAAAGGCCCCGAAACCCATGATGTGCTTCCTGAGGCCACTTCCCCTGGACTACGTAGGCAAGCTTTTCCGGAAGAGCTTCTGGGCCGAGGAGTTCGAGGCGTATGGCTTTGCGGCGCTGAAGATGAGGCCGGATGGCCCTCCGCAACTCAACGTGTCCAAATACGCCAAGGAAACCGATACATGGTACGATCTCCTGCAATACGGCGATTATGGGAGCGGCTTCGTACGCGCTGTGCCTAGAATTTTGAGCGAGTCTCGCCATCGGGTGCTGGCGGGGTACCTGGAGGCGCTCAAGCTGGAGATCGTGCGTCGGGGGCAGGGCGAGGCGTGGTGGAGAATGGAGACTAAGACATGGCAGAAACCAGTGCTTCACCCCCTGCAGCACAGCATCAACGTGTTCAAGGATGCGTATGCAGCCGCTGCGGCACTCCACTCGGTGCGGAAGGCCGCGGACAAGATGCCCTTCTACAGGCAGTGGCAGGCGGCGAACCGGGACCAGCCCAAGTCATTTGACGAGTGGAGAGAAGACAAGGAAAGGGAGTGGCAGGACGCGTTCCGCTATGGCGGGTCGCTGATGCGGAAGCTCCTGGCCGTGCACAACGAGATGCAGGACGACCTCGGCAACCTGCAGCGCATGGTCTTCCACTACCTGTCCATCAAGGAACCCGGCGCCGAAATTACGATCGCAGATCGCTCGCCAACAAACTATGTCACCAGGAAACTCTACGCGCGTCTGGGCGCGATGAACCGGGCAGCAGAATCCATCCTCGCCGTCATAATCGAGACGGCCGCGGAGCCATCCCTAGCCGACATCAGGGACAAGTGGGTGCAATGGCAGACCCGTTTCACGTCCAGCATGCTGGAATACAGGGAGACGTTATTGACATTCGCCCACGGCTGCAAGGCAATCGGCGGTGCCTTCGACCTCCCCCGCAAGGCGCAGTTCAAAAGAATGCCGTCGGGGGACTGGAAGCCCGATTCCGAGCGCTGGAAGAAGATGGCCCAGCGCGACTATAACCGCGCACACCCTGAAGTGCGCAAGACCATCGATGCGGTCCTCAACAAGTTCCAGAACATCAAACCCATCGAATTGCCAGCGCCGGTGGAGATCGAGCAAGTCGAGGACGCCGTCAGGTCCCTACAGAGCATCAACCAAAGGCTAAGCGAGGGCCCCAATCCCATCTTCGAATATGTCCCCCCTCGCAGCAGCGGCGGCGGCACTTCCGGGGTCCCCAGAGAGCTAGGGAAGCGAAGGCGAAGACCGAGCCCCTTAGGCGACAGCCCTCTGCGCCGCGTCTCGACCCAGAGAACCCCAGCCGCGACCCGGGTGCAGAAGCCGCCGAAGAGCGACGCGCAGCAGAAGTCGGCCTTCCAGAGCTACATGACCAACCTCCTGACGACGCCCGATCTGGCCACGGCCACGAAGACGGCCGAGGCTCTCTTCGCATCCGGCGCGCCGCAGCCCGTCCTCGACCGGCTGCCCGGGGGAACGCCGGCGCCGCTGGGGGGCAGCGCGCGCAGTGTCACACCGTTCATCAACCCGTTTGCCACGCGTGTCGTGATGACGTCGCACGCCGTGGCGTTCCGGGAACGTCAGGAGATCGCGAGACGGGCGGCCCAGGCGGCGGACGCTGCGAAGGGTGCTTATACTACTGACTCGATGTGGCGCACGACGAGGCACGGAAGTGATAGCGACGAGGGAGGTGGGGGCGGGTTGTAACCCAACAATGGGCGATACGTATATAGGTAGGCTTGGGGTTGGGCTTTGTAAGCGCCCTCTTCTCATATATAGTAGATAGATATTCTTTGCCCTTTGCTTAATGTTATTGTCTATTATCTTTGTTAGTTGCCCTCAAGACTTGGTGCTCTCTTCATCTCAAACCTAGACTAAGTCATCTATCTCCCTTCACTAATTAATATGACATGTACGGAATATGGCGATTATGAACACATTTTCACTACTAGCCTAGGGCGCATTAGGCCTGACAACAAGGGCACAAGGAGCATGATTTGGTCTTATTGCCTGCTCTTCGAAGATCGGACTCTAATATTGTGATAAGGCTCAACCCTTTAGTAGAGACGGTGTCCGTCGCCTCGACCACGCGATGGAATGCTGTTCACGTCAAGCTGATCTAAGAACATGATTCGTCGAAGTGGTCTGGGTGGCAAGTGGGGTGACTACATTATATATCAATCCCATTGCAAAAAGGATGATAACTTCGTCTCACTCACTCACTCATAATAGTATATTGATGATAATATCGGGCATCTCAAAAGAAATCGTCAAGTCGGTCCAGGCCTCTTTGTCCATCTCTATGTTTTCCCCCGTAATTGCCAAAGCTGATTGGCAGCCTCCATCCGTAGCTGATCTGAGGGACTGGGGGTGTTGTCGTCGTTGGACTCCATATGCCACTGAGGTTTAGGGGCCGTGGCTTGCCGTGATATACCTACAAGCGGGTCGTTGTAGATAGGTTGTGTAGAATGGTGCCATGTATAGGAGCCATGGGATTTACTGAGACTAGGGCCCTTCTCGGCAAGAGGACTCGCCGGTCCAACTAGGAGGGCGATTTCTAGGGGCTCTATTCTTGATTGTGGCGATTGCTTCCAATTCTCATGAAGACGCGGGAGTAAAGGTCCTTGAGACAACTCGGGTCCTGCTACAACAGGGGTAGGAGGCGGGTGGTGGGTAGAGGCGCCATACTGAAGGTTTGGCAGATCCGGTAGCGGTAACACCCAGGGTTGAAATGTATATGAGGTATATGATGAGGTAGAGTGTCTTCTGTCCAGACCTTCTTGCCCTATCAGGTGGCTAGGGCCGGGGCCGAGGGCGGGATGCGGGCTCTGGCCATGTGGCTCCAAGCCGAGAGGCGTCGTCTGGCCTGGCGTAGCTGGCAATCTGTTTGGCACGGCTGAACATCCCGAAGTTGGCGTCTTCCTCGACTTGGCGAGTTCTCTGACGGCTTGTAAGTACCTGTCTTTCCCCGTGTGCCTCTCATGGCGCTTGTTCTCGTTCACCGACTTCCTCTTCTGGCTGACGTGCTCTTTAGCAACAAAAGTTGCTGGGGCAGATTTCCTTACCCTCTTCTTTTTGGCTGGCGGCTGATCAGCGTGAGAAGACGTGGTAGGTTGCTGTTGAGGTCTGGATTCTTCGGGGTTTGTATTGACAACGGTACTAGGGGATAAGTTACTGGGTTTTGGGAACTCGATTGGAATAGTGCTAGAACCACCAAGATTGGGCTGGCTGTGAGGGCCTTGCGCCTGCTTGGGTGCTCTTCTAGGAAGTGGTTTCCGCTTCCTCTTCTCAGCTGTAGGCTGCGGTTGTGAGTGAACGTTAGGCTCGCTGCGATGCTCCGAGTTCGGTTTAGAAGATTGGCCTGGCGCAGGAGCAGACGTGCGAGTGGAAGAGGTTGACGGCATATAACCGAGGTTGTCGAAAGGTCGATCGCCTATCTTAGCGAGAGTTTGAAATATATCCCAAATTATGTATGCACCGCATTGATAATCATTCCGCATGGCAACGGGATTCTTAGGTGGTACCCGCGCCTTGGTTTGCTCCGGGGGCAGTTGTTTTTTGTCCCCGAGGCTATCTCGTTTCTTTTCAATGATGCTCTCCCTTTTCCTCAATGCTTCCTTTTTCTTTTCGGCGAGAGTCTCGCGTTTCTGCCTATCCAGCTCTATTCGCTCACCAGGAGAGAGCCAGAGAAGAGGCTTGCGAATTTTCAAGTCTTCGACCCAAGCATCGCAGTCCCATTCAATCCAGTAGTCGAGGACATCTCCCCAGGCACTTTCAGAAGGTTTTGTAAAATTGATGAAGACAACCTTGCCGCCTTTTTTATGTACCGCTTTAGCAAATTCTTTCACCATGACCTTCAAACCGTGCACGCGTAGACTGGTGCCGAGTACCAACAGCAGATCCGGGCCAGCAGCGAGGTCATGCTGCACAATAGGGGATATTAAATCCGATTGAGGGTGTTCCTCGCCGTACAGGACGATATCCGGACGAAGTTTGCCGATGCCGAGGGCTCGCTTTCCCTTCTCCTGGCGCGCTGCGGTGGCCCCAGCACAGTGGGGGCATTCTGGTTGCTCTCCGGACAATGTGCGTGATTCACGATCATCCTCGTCCCAGTCGCAGAGTTTGCCGCACACGAAACAACGGAGGGAATGCAGGGATCCGTGAAGATACACACACTCAACACCTTTGTCGGGGCTAAGATGAAGGCGGGCCTTGGGTTGTGCTGATGCCAAGTCCTCTGGTTTATGCAACGTTTGTGCCGCGTCAGTAGTCCTGGGAGAGCCCCCGTCATTAGGTGATTCTGTGCCTTCTTCTTTCTCAGATGATTCCGGAAGTTGTGGTTTTATCGATCTTCTCTTCTTGTTGCCAAACCCGTGCTTGAGGTCGGTTGAAAGACCAATCTTCTTTTCGATTTCGTCAATGTTCTGGGTATAGACACGAGCAAGCTTTCCCACATCCCGCATCTGTGCAATGAAGCGATGGGTTACGGTGGGCTCGACCTCCCTGACCCGCTGCCTGAGGGATGTTGCAAATCTGTAGAAGACGGACGTTTTCAGGGGGTCGGCCCAGATGTTGCAGTCAAACAAGTCTCGACCTTTCATATTTCGGAGATTTGAGCCCGAGCCCTGTGACGAGAACAAGTCCAGCGAGGGCTGCGTATCATCGGACTCGGATGTATCTGAACAATCAGAGTCCTCGTGAGAACTGCTGGCGGTGGAGGAGTTGGTATTCTCGTATGGGTCAAAGAGATCTGGTGGTGGCGAAGAAAGGGGTGATGAGCTAGTAAGATGAGCGGCGGTCCGCCTCGGAGTAGTAGTCCGTGTATGAGAGCTGGTTTGCCCGGGCGTGTCCACGAGGGTTGATATGTCCGTTTGCGAGGAGTCATAAGACGACGGCTGGTCCGAAAAGACAGATTCTTGGCTCGTTGACGAGTCGACAGAATTCTGTGTTAAATACCGAGGTAGCGTGGGTCGTAGGGAGGTCGCCTGAGACCGGGTCACCCGTCGAGAGGAATCAGGCCGGGTCTTTGGTACATCCCCATCTTGCGTCGAATCTTGACGTTTGAGACAAGGGACAGAGCCTGTGTCTGCAGCTAGTGGTTCCTGGAGACCGGGTTCGTCGTGGGACGCGAGTCGGCTTAGAGAGAGCGAGGGATTGGAAAGTGATGAAGTCGAGGGCGTATTGTCGTCTGGTCTGGACGTCCTCCTCCGCTTGAGGGGCCGCCCGCTCACATCGAAGGATGTCGTCGTGGCAGTGGCAGCGGCGGCGGTTGTGATAATAGCTGGAATGGTGTTATTAGGCTCTTCATAGGACTCCTTTTTGCCATTTGCGTTAGCATTGGCGTTGGCCTCTGCACGCTCGAATTGGTCTTGAATGAGAGAGTAAAGTCCGTTTTCAGAGCGAAAGTCCTAAGCAGTACAGTCAGTAAGAGAACGAATGGGTGGAGGAAGAAGCGCGTACGGGTATTCCAGAATTAGTGCTTATGCCAGCGCCGGTGATGATGACCATCTTGCGCGACTTGGCGAGCGTGTCGGCGACATTCTGGAGGAGGTCGAGGGTATCGGGCGTGATTTGAAGCGTGGGCATGTTTCTTGAGGCGGCGGATGCGGTTTCGAACCTCGGCGCGACGAGCGTAGAAGCCGAAGGGGCATGTGGAAGACAAGCTTAGCGAGGACTAAAACTCATCGTGTTCGCGGTGACAGCCGTAGGGGGCTTCGATACGGCGTTCGAGCGTCGAGTATAAATGAGCAAGGCAACTTGAATTGAAGATGGTTATGGCGCGTGGATCGGATCGGATCGGATGGCGGTTGGTTGAGTTTGGTGCGGATCGGTTCGGGTCGTGGTGAGTACGGTCAGATCATCTCATTCTCTTTTGTTATCTCATACGCATATATTATATATATGTAACGGACTAGAACGGACTGGAGAGGCGAGACTGCATTAGTATGATAGGTCGAGAGCACCTACGTAAGATGTAGGTAGCTAGGTGAAGGTAGGTAAGTAAGTACATGGACGCGTTTCGATCAGCGAGGTATTAGACTACCGCTAGTAGGTAGTAGTACTGTATATTGTGGGAGGGCCGGGACACGACGCGAGCGGGGGGGACCGACAGGATGGTAGGTATGCACAGCTGACGATAGATAGAGGAGCCAAGAACCGCTGGATATAAGTTTGTAACTTGGAGTTAAAAGAAAGTATGATGCCTTTGGCAAGAATAAACGCGGCACAGCTTTACGGCGTCACGCTGCTTTGCTTTGCCTTTGGGGTGGGGAGGTTGGTTGCAGAGACACCTATATTCGGTATGTAGAGAGGATCCGACTTGCTGTTTACTTAATGCTAGGAGGTATGTAGGGATCTGATCGAGCCTGCAGGCACATTAATCAGGTGTGCAGTCAGCAGGCAAATTATGCCCTTAAACAAAAGACAAAAAAAGAGATGACAAGAGTAGAGCATATCAATTCAATCCATGGCGAAGGACAATGAACAAACAATGACAATCACCATGAACTGTAGGCATATGTAAGTTGGTAATTGCTATCATTGTGATACCCATGTAGGTATTAGTAGAGGTGGTACTGTAGTAGGTAGGTGGTACCTAGTCTCACCTAGCTACCTCCTGCCTGCAAGTTGACGGCGACCATATGGAGGTTTGGTAGGTTATTCCGTAGTTGGATGAGTAAATGACATGAGATTTCTTATCCATGTCCCATCCGACCTAATCGATAGGTCGAGAGTGAGTGAGGCGGGCAGCGGCGCGTGTAAAGAGGAGAGACCCGCCTAAAAACGTCCAAGAACCTGTGGCTTATGTGGAGTCGTAAACAGCCTGCAGCAGTACAGAGTACCTACTCCACATCGATAACGTTCCCAATTGGATAACATAAGCAGGCATTGCGAAGATCATCCCATCGTCAGCGCCGAGTTCGTCGAGTCCAGTCGGGGATTAAAGGCGCGACAGGTACGAGCTCCGCTTTCACGTTTAGATACATTATTTGATAAAAGCATAGCCTCGTTTTAAATATGTATTCATTTATCTATTAACTTACATAAAATACATGTACATATGCAACTTTACTTAAAGAGGCTATAAGCAGGCAATACCACTTACAATCTTTTATCTTTATTTACTCCTTATAACTTATTTCTTTAAATGCTTTCTGGCTTTGCGACTTTTATACAGAAGTTTTGTAGCTAATAAAATCAAAAAGTTTTAAAAGTATATTTACTTTTACCTAATTTTGCCTGTGCCACATGTTACTACAATTTTTATTATATAAAGTGCTATACTATACTGCTTAAACGTGCCTTTTTTTTTTTTTTTTTTTTTTTTGCAAAGCTGTGCGGCATTATTTTTAACGCAAAAATTAAATCAAAATTTACTTTTAATAGCTTAATGTAAAAGTGTTTAAAAAATAAGCTAGTGTATAATAATGTTACTTATTTTATCAAGGGTAATATGGGGGGTCGGAAGTCACGGAGCTGAAAAGGCATTCAAAGAGATAACAACTCTGATCTCAAAGATGAGAACCTAGCTATTCATTCTCTCCCAAATTTACTCATATATGATCCTTATAATCCTATTATATATATACATATCTAGATAGGTCGCGCTATAATACCTACTTCACCCAAGCCCAGGCGATAGATAATACCTACAGAGTAGACTTACATGAAAGAAGCTTAGAAATAGATCATCAACGTCATCGAAACATCTGCTCAACACATTTTATTGCTTATCCAGTTTGACGCCATTCGAAGAGATTCTGTCTATCCTGTACTTATCGGCCAGGCAGGTGACTTATATACCTGTCTATCTATCCAGTCTCTCCTCTACCCCAGCATACAATGGGTCATCTCACGAGCCTCACTGGACTTGTCCTGATCGGGGTAAGTGTGCCTCATCTATATACCTATATAACACAGCCTAAGTTATCTTACATACGTCAATCTCCAATCGCTGACCGGGTCGAGTCGTGGGCTACCCGTCACAGACGTTGATATACGCCGCCGCTTATGCCATCTACAACCTCTACTTTCACCCTCTTGCCGCGTTCCCCGGCCCGCTTCTCCGCCGTATGAGCCGTGGCCCTTGGGCGCTTGCTATTGTACGAGGCACCGCCGTCTTCGATGCTGCCGCTCTCCATGACAAGTACGGTCCCGTTGTCCGGCTCGCCCCCAATGAGCTAGCTTTCCTGGACCCTCGCGCGTGGCGAGACATCATGGGTGGTGGCACTTCTGAGATCCCTAAATGTGAGGATCTGCATCGTCGCCGTTATCGTCGTCGTCGCCTAACCGTGCTTTATGCTCAGGGACTGGCATGTATGCGGTGCCGGCATTTCTTCCGCCTCATATCCAGAACACCACCAGTAAAGAGCATCATCGCGCCTTGCGCAAAGCCCTTTCGCCTGGCTTTTCCGACGCGTCTCTGCGTGCCCAAGAGCCCATCATTGCCAAGTATATCGACCTATTGATTCAACGGTTGAAGGCGAAAAGCCATCAGGGCCCCATTAATGTAGAGCTGTGGTATCGCTACGTCGTCTTCGACATTATATGCGACCTAGCCTTTGGCAACTCATTCCGCTGCCTCGAAAGCGACGGGCTGCACCCGTGGATAGTGGCTCTAATCGAAGGAGGAAGGCCGATGGGCTTTCTCACCGCCTTAAACACATATCCAGCTCTAGCCGCCATCGTCAACCCCTTCCTGAGTTTGGTTGCTAAAGGGCACATGCGTCTATACGGGGAGATGGTCAAGCCCCTGGTCGAGGATCGGATCCGGATCGGTGACCGGCCAGATTTGATCAACCCTCTGATCAAACTATATGGCGGTCAGGTGAGTCCCATCGCACGTTCTCTGCTTACCGTCGCCCTACTTCTGACACAAGGGCGTAGAATTCGGGCATAGATGAGCTTATTTCCAACGCTACTGTCATCATTGGAGCCGGTGCTGAGACGAGCGCGAGCATACTCACGGCCGTGACCTCGTTACTAATCGATCACCCGGAAAAGTTGGACAAGCTGACAGTTGAGGTTCGCTCTACATTTACGTCTCAGAATCAGATCACTGCCGATGCCGTATCTCGATTGCCTTACCTAGTTGCCTGTATCGATGAGGCTCTCAGATTATTTCCCCAGACAGGCAGTCCCTCGCTTCGGCTCACTGATAAGAGAACAACTATTATCGGTGTACCCGTCCCAGAGAATGTAGGCACTCTCATGAAGTACACAGGTTTTTACAGAATTGCCTAACAAATTGGTGCAGACTGTTGTAGGTATCTGGCCTTGGGCACTTTATCGAGCACCAGCATTATGGACGGTATGTTGTGACAGCTCCTCCTTTATGAGACTAGTTTATCAGATCCATCCATCCCATACACACCTCATCAAAATCCGATAATCTCCAGCTTTCCCCCTCAACTTTCACAGTAGGGAGAATGAGGCATATCTGATAATAATCTTGGTATAGGATCCTAGTGAATTTCACCCTGAGCGCTTCCTAAACGACCCCAGCTACGCAAACGACGCTCGGGAAGCTTTCAAGCCTTTCTTTACAGGTACAAGAGACTGCATTGGTCAAAAGTGAGTTTGGTCCTATCACAGGCCCAGATGTTTTAAATGCAATTATACGAGTATTAAAGGCTGACACTTGTTCTCCAGCCTTGCCCTCATCGAGATGCGTCTAATCCTTGCTTACATGATTTTCAACTTTGATATACAGCGAACTACCGACCAGAGCAGCAAGGGCTGGGTGTATAAGCAGAAGAATCTCTTCATTGTATGGGACAAAACTCCCCTCCCTGTCCAGCTCACACCTGTCGCGTGAAGAGGTTACCCCGTCCACGGAGATCTAGTCTCTCAGAAGGCCTAGTAGCCTAAGAGAGATCTTACTGAGGAGGACTGTTAAATAAATATGAAAGCTTTAGCTTATGATATAGTTGGCCAGATTTGAACTAACGACGTTGTCATATAGCGGCTAACGAGAACAGAAATATGGGCGCGAACGGGAGAATTGGGCGCGATTGTAGTTAAGTACGGATACCCAAAGTCATAGAAATAAGAAATGATTGGTAACCTTGTCTACGAAGACAAAGATGTTTAGACTCGCAACCCGTTACGTACATGCAATGGAAAGTCCTCATGAACTTGTCTATCATAACATATTGACGCAACGGCTTCTATAATATATATGTAGTTGTTAAGTCTACCGAATTGCCCCGAGTGTTCTTGTATCCTCCCTAACCCCCAGCCCCCATCATCAAAATAACCTTGGAATCAGATATATATCACGTCCTCTCAACCTCTTCCCAATCCGAAATATGGGGATTCCATCTCAAGTATGAATAGGGATCGTAGGGAGGCAGCTTAAAGGGGAACTTCCCCAACCAGTAATGTTTGTTACAGTCGGGCTTGTTGAGTTCCGTCTCTATGTAAACGAGAAGGATGAGAAGCTCTTGGAGGAGAAGTTTAGGGACGAGGACGCGCTTCTCAAGCGCAAAGTAATCTGTGAGTTGGGCATTTCCAGTTAGCGAGTGACCACTAGGAGAGGTCTTCCAACCCCGGGAACTCGTTCGTTTTTCCATTCATTCAGCTTTCCACAAAACTCCCTATTAATTACTCTACTCCAAAGCAGAATCACTTACCTAGAGCATCCCGAGCCTCGGTAATATATGCTTGGCGATCGAACGAATTGGTCTCCCCTCGATCCGAAAAGCGACTGATGAACGTAGCTCGGCTGTGTATAAAAGAATCGGTATTGTCCTCCGTTTGAACTTGCACAGTGTCTGTAAACTTAGCCGCTGACTCTTGACTTGCCGTTAATGTCACAGTCTTGACAAACTGGTAGAGCCGCACGTCTGCCATTCTCGTTGGCAATGCCGCCAACATTAACATGCCTATTTCGTATTTGTTAGCTTCGCACGGGGTGTAGGGCGACAGCGCATCGATAGGCCTAACCTAGAAAATAGAACAGCCATGCAGTCGGGCTCCCCTCCATCGTGTCCTGGTCAGCTATCATCATATTGGGGTTGGCTATTGAAAACTTAGTTAGCAGGACTAGCTTTTCTACTGGGTGTTCTAGTTGTGCAATAAGGCGGTGCTAGATAAAGCATACGTCGCTCGTGCAGCCGAGAATTCGCCCCCGACTATTTGTGAAATCGAACACGTATAATAGTATAAACGGCAAATCGTGGCATACATACCCAAGGTAGCCCGGAGGTTCTCTGCTGGGAGCCTCCTTGTTAGTATCCATGCTACATTTGCACACTTGACTTCGTCGTGTGCTTGATACGCCAAGCTATATGCCTCGATATGCTCACGCATTTCTGCGTGACCCCATGGTGTCTGCTCCCAACAGTCAGCTCCTCGTATGACAAATGAAGAGGTTTCTCTGGCGCAAGCCTCATCCTTCGTAGAAGATGACGAAACCACATGTCCAGGGGAAATAGTAACATGTTTTCGCATACCTGCTTCCACCTGGTTAGGTTTTCCCCATTGTACCACGGCCGTCCCGTAGCCCAGAGCCGAATTTGTTCATGCCATTTACGTGCTGCGTCGTGTAGTGGCGCAGTCAACTCAGCGTCGGGATTTACCTCAACCTCTGTATATTGTCGTAGCAAGAACTCTGGCGCGTAGAATTGTTCACCAGTGAACGCAGAAGGGAAAATGAATCCGTGCTGCCCATTTGGCGGCGGGTTAGATTCCCAGAAAGCCTTAGACTGGAACCGCCACAGAAGTGCAGTCGGAAGCCATTTCACTCTAATTGTTTCCATTGGGTCCATACTATCATGTCTGCGGTCGACCAGGGCGCCCAACCCACTTCCTCCTAGAATACTCGGGTAGTCAACGCACATTCCCGCTATTGGGATTTTCGAGGTAGAGGTCTCAAAAACAGGGAAAAACCTCTGTTCTCCTCCATCTGGTTAGTTAAAAAATACCTATCTTATTCTGACGATACCTATGTTGGCCGCGGAGGGGTCTCCAGTTGAGACATCCGGGATGCCTGAAAAGGGGGAGGGGCAGACTCAACTGGTGTTCCGCCAAAGAGCGCCGCTTCGAAAGAACGCCCGACCTCGCCTATAGGCTCGAAGTTTATAAACTAGAAATAATTCAGTTTAAATTATATTTGGTGTGTCAGATTATCGATGCAGAGAGAGCATACCGGTTCCATGAACGATACGCCTGGCCTAAGGCTCTCCGTTTCAACTTGTTTTTTTACTTCTGGACTCAAGTTCTCACCGGCTAGGAGTCGACTATAATAGATCGCATGCATCAGTTCGTCTTTCGCAGTCCACTGTTAGTTCTGGCAAGCTGTACGTGATAATACCCTCCTTCCCGTTATACTTTTGTTTACCCTCTTTGATCTAACGAGGCTGCTGCGTGAAATACATGCAGCGAAGAGTTTAACTATACTAGTGGAGGTTTAAGGCAAATCGAGAGTGCACCTACGTAGCATCTATACAGCAATAGTCGCATTTAGTCAGCACAAGACGCTCCAATGGCACTTTGCACTCACAGCTTGAGCGTGCGAAAACTGCATAAGGCATCTCTCGGCAACGCTTATCGCCTCGCCGCAGAGCACTGCCGTGACACTGGCGGTTATCCTACAAACAATCCGCGGAGGTTGTTCTTGGTACATTCTTAGGGTGTCTCCGCGGTGAGACTCATTGGCCGTTGAAAAGCTCCAAAACAGAGATTCCATCAATTTCTCGATCAACTTGCTCCAGTTTGCCGTGTCGGGTTCGATATCCCGGCCGCTGAATGGCACATCTAAATTTTCACATTCCTGCTTTTCAACGGCTGGCGGTAAGAGAATTCTGTTATCTCTAGTCGGGTCGATCTGGCCTTTCGGAAAATATGGTGATGCTTCGTTTAACTCGCGCCACAGCTGGATGCGGCCATATAATAATGTCCCGAGCCTGCGCGCGAACACACGGAGAGTCTCCCGTTAGCGACTGCTGACAGATATCTCTTAATTTTATTTTTAAGGTCCCAAATCTTACCACTCGTTACTGTCTCTGATCATTGCTTTCAATATCCGATTTGCTATTTCGAGGCTAAATCGCACGATGCTCCAGACTCTCTCGTCATCTACACTCCATGTCTTCACCTCTCTCCTCATCCCATCTCTGTCAACGATGAAGTCCCTGTCATTGATAAGATTGGTATTAACCCATCGGTCTTTGCGAAAAAATGGGAACCAGGTGCTTTCATCGACTTCGATCCGTTCCGATAAATACTTCTCTATACATTGATCGTAGAGCTCATCGTCACCTGGCCGATTCCCACTTAGCAAGGCTGGACCTCCGTCCCACGTGACGGCGCTACCAAGGGCTATGGCGTTCCATGTTGGGAGGCCTAAATGCCTAACTCGCTGGGACTCCTCGGTTATTAGAGTCTCGTCGAGTTCTTCGAGGCTTCGCGGCGGCTCAAAATCATTTGAATCGGGCACAACATCGTAATATCGCGGGTCGAGGCTGTAAATGATCAGTTTCTCGTCGTAAATTGCACCTCGTATACAATCGTAGGATTCCTTACTTGGGGTTCAAAGGCGCGAGGTGAGAATGGACAAGGTCATCCTTCTTTACTAGTGAATATTGGTGCCTCTCTTCAAGGTGACCAAAACGCTGCGCCCAAGGTGACCCCGGAGCACCGGTGGGAACATTGAAGGTCTTTACAGGCATCGCAGCACAGTGTAGTCGGTATACGTTCGATTAAATGACCGGCGCTGTGGCATTAGAATAGAGAATAGACACATCGTGAGCGAAGCGTATAGAGTAAAGTGTAGTACTTCTTAATAAAATCATTACCACAAAGATGTATCGGAAACGGTGTTGAACAGGAGTGGCTGAACAAAGAACTTGGCCTTCTAGTATGGTGTTTAGCTATCTCACTAAGACATTTTCCAAATCTAACAAGAAGGCCTTCTCACGAGAAGAACAATGACGGCCAATGTACTCGAAAATTGATTCGAGGTATACTACTCTAATGCATATTCCTTTAATTAACAAATGAATCTGCTGCCAATTAGCCCTTCGCTCAATTCCCAGAGACGCCGAGCAATACTCGGGTCCTTCGCGTGACCTGCACATGGGAAGAACTGGCAGTCTGCGAGATACAACCCACGGCACTCTGTAGGAGAAGAATATCAGGTCAGTACCCAGTAATGTCTAGACAGTGGCTCGCCTCAGAATAATCAACCTACCGCCGAGCGATGGGTCTAATGCAGCAACGAGGCTTGTCGAACCACCTTCGTCGCTATTCTTCCAATACTTAGATGTCGCTGTTATCGCCTCGGCGACCTCCTCGTCGTGCTCTCTTCCAAGATGGCTGACGACGCCTGGATTCATGATATATACTCGTCAGTCAACTAGATCTATCCGCATGATGTGTTAAGGAGACACGTGCCTCCTGGATGGACGGCGTACGCCATGATACCGGAAGCTGCCGCATGATCCTGTAAAGATAGAGTGAACAGGATATTGGCAGTCTTGCTCTGAGAATAGGCTATAGTAGACAGATAACCATCTTCCGAGGCCTTGGCGAATGCCGGCGGCATGGAGGGAATGGGCTTTTCCTCGGGTGGGATCTCCTTGTTTTCCATGTTGTAATCGTGCAAACGGACTGGCGAGAGCATGTGGCCGTGGCTCGATAGGTTAACGATTCGCGTAGCCCCTGGAGGCGATTGCCTTGCTGCGGCTTTTAGTAGTGGGAATAGGAGCTTCGTAATTAGAAAGGTTCCGATATGATTGACACCAAACTGCATCTCGAGTCCTTCAGCTGTCCACTGCCGTAGGCGATGCGTGCAGCCGGCATTGTTCACGAGGATGTCGAGTGTGGAAATCATGGTTTCGACTTCCGCCACGGCTTTTCGTATGGATTCTTGAGATGCCAGGTCCATGATAACCGTTCGTACATTGACGCCGGGATATGAAGTCCGAATTACGTTAGTAATAGCATCTAGCTTGTCTTTGGTCCTTGATAACAGGATCAAATTCGCGGGTTCTTGTGATGCAAATGCCATCGCGGTCCCTTCCCCGACCCCTTGTGGTGCAACCCCTGTGACGATGACTTCAGAAATGCGTTAGTAACGAGATTTATATCGAACAATTTAGTAGATGCTGTGACGTACCATTTCTTCCCTTGATTCTGTCTGAATATTTAGCAGCAACACTCAATGCCGATGTTTTCTGACCCCAATCTGGGTTGGACGTCATAGTTTCGACGAAGGACAGTATGTAATAATGTATAGGGATTTTTGGTGTCGATTTCTTAGATAGGAAGGGGGTACAACTTTCTAAGCCTCCATGTAGATTTATGTTAAGTGATTAAGTAACCAGACCCTATAAATTGGTTACATCTATGGATTTGGCTATATATAAGGGACCTTCGGCCACCCTTATAGATCTAGAAGGTTAGGAATCAATGGATTTATCTATTGAGCCCTATACTACACCCTTCTTCCTAGCTTCTATAGGACTTTTATTCACTCTGTGACCTTCTCCTCTGATAATCTAACTCTCAAGATTCTGCGCTCTGATCCCCGACTTCTATTCAACAGGGGTATCATCATGTTTGCTTGGCTAAGTAGGCGGGCAATTGCTAGGGCATGTTGGATAATCCAACGTGGCATGGGCTACTACTATCTGTATAGGCTAAGGTCTTGGACCCATCCTGTCGGTTGTAAGCTTCCGGCCCAGCAAAACAGACCGAGGGTATATCGTTCTCACCCACGATCCCCACGGCGGCTATCATGAACGGCCCACCAGACCCCTGGGACGCGGGTTGCGCATGATAATAACCCCACGTGTCCCCGCATAGCAAGTAGAGGTGATAGAGTTCAGCGTAATCGCCATACTTAAGGTGTTGGCGATGTGGTATTCTTTGTTATCACATCCAGACAGGATCCCGTAGATTTCCAAGCTATCTTATTCCACGATGACTACCAATGGCAAAATCAATGGTGCATCATCGCGTCCCCCTACGGGAATCAAAGTCATCGTCGTGGGTGCGGGTACGTTTTGTGTGCACGACTGGGATCACTAGGTGGCCTAGAGATTATTTGCAAGCTGACGGGTGCATTGCGATCTAGGATTTGGCGGCTTGGGCGCCGCGATAGAATGCCATCGTCAAGGTCATGATGTCGAGATATACGAGGCATTTCCCGAGTTAAAGCAACTGGGTGACATCATCTCCTTTGGGCCTAATGCCGGGCGCATCTTCTATCGATGGTCAAATGGTGAGATCGTTCGGCGAATGAGGCCGCTAAGCGTATGTGGCATTTAGTACTTTGTAAAGTGAACCACTGACCTAAGTCGCGCAGATCGATCTAAGAAAGTATGGCTTCAATATTCACAAGTATGACACCGGCGAGATTGTCATTAATCAGGCGACGCCGGAATATTCCGTAGAAGCGCCGAACTTCAACGGACATAGAGGCGAATTACACGAAGTAGTGTTCAGTTATGCGAAGGATGAGCTCGGCATACCAAGTGAGTACCCACGACTCCCGCCATGTTCTCTATCGCCTTGATAGACCACATGGGCAAATGGACCGATAAGGAGAAGACTGACTCGACATGGTTCAGTCCATCTAGGTAACAGGATCAGCACGTATTTCGAGGACGAGAACGAGTCAGGAATCGAGCTTGAAAGCGGTGTCAAGGTAAAGTATTTAGCTAACACCCCTTCACCTTTTTCCCGTTCAGAGCTATAATTGACTCTAATAAAGGTATCGGCCGACGTTGTCATCGCTGCGGACGGTGTGCGATCCAGAGCTCGAAAATCGGTATTAGGCTACGAAGACAAGCCGAAAAGCAGCGGATACGCAGTGTGGCGAGCCTGGTATTGCTTCCCGTTTGTCTTTCTCAGCCCACAGGGGCTAGAGCTGATAGCAATAGGTTTCCAAATAAAGACATGCTCGCAGATCCTCTGACAGCCCAATATTGCGAGAATGGCGATACATTCAACGGTTGGATTGGCCCGGACATGCACTTTCGTGAGTCACGGAGAATCCTTCCCATTCCGTCTAGCCCATATCCCTAGGAAGATTGCTGATGATTCTGGCGCCGAAGTCTTCAGCACCATAAAGAACGGCTCTGATTGCTGTTGGGTTCTCACCCATCCCGACGAACACGACATTGACGAGTCGTGGAGCTTCCCTGGCAAGCTCTCCGAAGTCAAAGAGGCGATCAAGGACTGGGACCCGATGTGTACTAGGATCGTGTCAAAAACCCCGGAAGAGATGTTGGTAGACTGGAAACTGGTGTATCGGGACCCCTTACCCACGTGGGTAAGCCCGAAAGGAAGAATCGTCCTAGTCGGCGACTCAGCACATCCTTTCTTGCCCACTAGCGCACAGGGAGCGACACAGGCACTTGAGGATGGTGGTAAGTTCAGCTGTTTCTAGTCTGAAATAACCGTCTCTTCCTTCTCCTTCAAGAAAATCTTTCATAAACGGTTTACGAGCTCCGACAAAGAGACATAGTAATTAATTAATTTGAACCTCATAGTTTCAATCGCCGTCTGTCTCCGAAAAGGTGGGAAAGAGAACGTGCCAGTATCTGTCAGAGCGCACGAGAAGATCCGCTACGACCGCGTCCGTGCAACGCAGAAGACAGGGGAGTCTACGCGAGACATGTGGCACAAGACAGATTGGGAAAAGGTCAAGAAGAATCCGGAGATCATCCAGTTTCCTCGCCAAGACTGGATTTTCGACTTTGACACAGAAAAGAATGCTGAGGAAGTGTATGATGAGGTCGTTAAGGGGCTGTCTGCGGTATAGAAACTACGAGAAGAGATTTCACTGGCCATTAGGTATTTCATCACACATACAGAGTACTTATATAGCCAATAGAGTACAGTTCCTTCATTTTATGCACTGTACTGATTATAGATATGCAGTTAGGAGATATGAAATTAATGGACGAGGGTTTATTTTTAAACAAGTATCAGAAAGATGATTACAACAACCTTCTCAATGGCATCCTTTTCTTCTATTGTTAGCACATACTACAATGGAAAATGACAGCAATCTCCCCGGAATCAAATCACTTCTACAAATTCTCTGTCTCCGTCTCTGTCCCCTGCCCCCCTGATAGAACATGTCAATTCTGTAAGAAACGTCATAAGCACCCCCAGAAGGGGACCCCTGAATCTAGATCGAAACCTCAATCAGATCTCGATCCCAGTCGTAACAGTTGTAGAATTCTTGGGTTCGCTACCATCTCCATGGCTTGACTGGGATTCAACATGGTCCGTTTGAGGCTTCTCGTCAAGAGCGATATGATGTCCAGTGCATTGATACTTTCGGAATTTTCGGGCGGGAACGCGAGCCTCAAACTGTTAAACAGAATTAGCACAAGTTCACTATTAGCGAAATTCGTACGAAGACGGCTCACCATTTCGTCGATCTGCTCCAGGGTTCGGCCTTTGACCTCGGGTAGATAGAGCCAGACCCAAGTCCCGGCAATAAGGCAGCTGCCCGTCCAGATGTAGCCATACTTTGGACCCCAGCCCAATTTCATGGGATTGATGAAGTACGGCGCGGTAAACGTAGTCAACCAGGCACCCAAGAATCCGAGTGCCGTGGCTAACCCGAAAGTGTGACTACGCAAGCGCTGAGACGCAAGTTCGCCTCCCGAGAGCCACGCGTAGGTAGATATGAAGGCATTGTAGGCCACGATATAGATGACGCTAAGGCCGACTATCACCTTTCCGGTCTTCTGGGTTCCCGGTTCGACGGTGTACACAATGGCCATGATTAACTGCGAGAGTCCACAGACCACGAAGCCTGTCACCATCATTACACGTCGACGGCCATATTTTGTAATAATTAGGGCGTTGATCATTAATGCGGCGACACCGGTTGCAGTCAGGATACACGAGTTCTCAAACGCATTTCCTACGTTGGCCATTTCGAAGAAATAGGTACCGTATGCTGTTCATCTTGTTAGGCTAATGATGGTACGGAATGTAGCGCGAGGAGCAGCTTACAGATCACGAACATAGCCCCAGAAGCAGCTTGTGTAGTCAGGCCGAGGACGGAGAGGATGGTTCGGCGCCGATCGATCGGATTCTGAAAAAGCGTGCGGTATCCCACGCTTGATTGGATTCGAGCCTCTGCGGCAAGCGTTGTCTTCATCTCATCTAGTTCATCCGCAACAGACCATCCAGCCGGCCTCAGTCGTCGGAGCGCTCGCTCAGCGTCTTCCATTCTCCCCTCTGCGATATATATAAGTATGCTGTCTTGGGCGATATATCCCTTGCTGTGCATTTTGACTTACTACAACAAGTTAGCTTTGGATACGGCCGACTTAAAGGAGTGACGCGAGAGACAATATTTAGAATAGGGGCGCGTGATAACTTTATACATACCTAGTTGCTAACCACCTGGGACTTTCGGGTATAAAAAACAAGCCAATCGTCAATATCAAAGGAATAAGGTGAACAATGCCCAATGGGATGACGTAGGCATTTTTACTATGGATTTTGGCAGCGAAGTTGTCAATTACGGTACCGACGAGAGACCCTACGGCCCACGATTAGCAGAGACGTCGAGTAGAAACAGATACCGCGACTTTACTCACCAACCGAGACCCAATACGTGAAGATGGAGATACCGAAACCTCTATAGCGACCAGGCGAACATTCCTACTCATATATCAGCCTCTAGCCCGCTGCGGCGGCTCTCGTCATTTACCTGAATATAAAGCTGCGCATGCGTCATCAAAAGTCCATTTGACAAGCCGATGATCAACCTTCCAGCATACAGGCCACCGATCTGTGTCGTGGCCTGCATGACCGCTGTAGAAATGAAGACGCCAACGCAGGCGATCCAGAGCGACATCTTGCGACCGAAGTACTTGGCGGTAAACCCGGCGGTAGACGATGAGATGAAGGCGCCCAGGATCATGAGCGAGGAGATGAGCTGTTGCCGTTCGGCATTGATGTTCCACCCGAGAGGCGTATCCGGGGCTCGCTGTCCAAATACCTAGAAGCTACTTGTTAACCGACCTGTCGGCGAAGTTGACCACATGAGTATCACCTGGAGAAATCCAATCATTGCCTGTAGGCCGCCAATGATTCCAAAGTCGAGGCCATATTGGAACGAACTCAACGAGACGAGACAGATGATAGACAAAGCCTTCCAATGCTCCCTCATCCCAAGATTCTGATCCTGATGCGACGCCATGGTGTTGATCTTGGTATTCGTAGTGTCTATTGTGGACGTTGGCGTCTCCTCTCCGTAGGTGGATGTGTAGTTGAAGGGACGAGCAAAAGTGCCTCTCGTGTGCAACCTCGGGCGTCAACGATGTAAATCATCTGTCCACCGGCGCCCAAATAACGGTTCACACCATGTTCAACCTGATGTAGCACTGAACCCCTCAAACTGCCGAAGTATAGTATCGGCCATGCAAAGTTCGGGCGGGAACGAGTGAGGGTCCCTTGGAAAAGGTGTGCTAGGTTCTCATCCGACAGCCCTTGCCTAACAGGTAATCAGAATTCGGATCCCCCTCATCACAATCTGGACGTCTGTTGCCCAGTCTGCATGGTCGCTCGCCCTCCATCCGACCGGCTAATCGGGGTTTTGCCAACACGGTAAGCCAATATTACCCTACATTGGCAATGGGACGGTTATTTTAGGCCTAGGATTCTACCCAATATAGCAAGCGCGTTACTAATAAAAGAGGGTAATGTAGTACTGTTCCGTTCTATTTCCTATCTTGTATAATTATGGGAGTGTCCGAGATTGTTTGTCTGATGTTGGATGTTGACATCAATAGAGGCTTAATTAAGGCCATCGGTGTTGGGGGCGACAGGGGTTAGAATTTGCGCCAAGACTCATATATTTTACTGCGAACTGCTGGTCATGAGTCTCATCGGAGAGTCCGCTAGTACAATCTAATAAGCTATGCATTAAAACAAGATGTTAGTGTTTGCATCCAGTGCCGATTTCATAATTCTCTACATCGTGAAAATGAAGAAGTGCTTAGATCAAAGGATGCCTCGTCCTCAACATCGTGGCATTTCCACTCGAGCAAGCTATCAACCGCAGCTACACGCGCAGCATATAAAGGCCAACATATTGCCGTTATTAGTAGTAGGTGTCAGAAAACTCACGCCGTTAATCTTGTTAAAAGTCAACGGTATAAATGGCACGCGACAGTGACACAACACTGTCTACACGAAGCTGGTGATATCTAACAGATGGTCATCATAGGGCACTGTGGCGGAGGAAAAACGATGTCGTTAATCCTTCAGTATTAACAGTGTATATAGTGCGCGACAGGCACTTAATACTTTCATATTATCAACAGTTTCTGGCTGCCATGCATTTTCTCATTCTTCAACTAGCGCGCGTGGCGGCCGTACATTTTCAGGAAACGTTGCTTCCCATGCAGACATGACTTGAAATATCTTTGCCTCATCTCCATCTGGAGCAATCACATGCAAAGAGAATCCCCGACCGTTAAAGTCAGCATACCCTAATGGAAGGTTGCCGAGAGGGTAGCCAGCTGCAGCGGCCACGCTGCTCATCCTGGAGTCACTGGGTGCAAGAATAACGTCAATATCATGGCTATTCAGCACTCTGTTGATGGCACCCCTGGCAGCCGCTCGAAGAGCTTCCGTATTTCGATCGTATTGTTCCTTGGTCATTGTACTGTCTCTAATTTTCTCGAGGCCTCTTTGGTTGTTATCGCCTATCGATGTTAGCTTATGGCCAGAGAACTAGTTTTTGTATGATCTAACGAACGGGGGGTAAACTCCAAGTCTGCATGTGCCTCATTCCAACGAATCAGATCCTCAACTGTCTGTGGCGTGTTGTTCCACAGCTCCAGGAAACCGGGCCAATTCATTTTCATTTGGTAATCTAAAAGATAAGTCAGTATCCTGTGAATGTTATTGCCTGCTAATAGGAGTTCTTCTATCTAATAATGTGTCTTACTGAACAAGTCTCCCATGTCATCAAGGTCAGGCATCGCATCGACAATTTCTTCCCAGGTAAAATTGACAGACCTGGCAACTGTGCCGCCCCGTTTTTCGATTGCTCTAGATGCGGCTAACAAAGCTGAGTCCGTCTGCTGAAAGAAGCCGTCGATCTCTTCAATAAGATCTCCGGGAGTTCTCCATCGGCTAGGTTCAACAAAGCCGAGCTTTAGCTTATCCCACGTGGTTTCTAGGGGTAAGTAGTGGCCGGGGCTAAGACGCTGAATGATTGCGGAGAGTATAGCTACATCTGCGCTGGTTTTCGCGTACGGCCCTTGAGAGTCAAACCCTGGGGCACCAGGCTGGAAGCCGTGTTGATCAACGCTACCTGGGGTGAGCTTGATCGCGTATAATCCTGCCCTTGATGCGGGCCAAGTAATAGACCCTTCGAGCTCTGTACCTAGAGAGATTGGTGAGAACCCTGCAGTGACGGCAGTAGCACTTCCAGAAGATGACCCGGCTGGCCCCTACGATAACATTAGCCCGCATGTATATTTCGAGAGAAATGGAGGCATACCCAGCTTGTACTGGATGGAGCACCTGGCGGGATATCACCTTCTACGTGCGGATTCTTTGTCTGCGCACCAATACCATCAGATAAAGTGTATAAGCTTCCGGGTATAGATTAGCAGACTTGGCCTCCAACAGCAGACCATCCAGCCATGAGACGATCTCCTTTTGCGTTTCCTAGCTCCTATAATCTAGTTAGCGTAAGCTAGGTTATATAGATAGAGCTTCAGTAGAATATGGCTGCGAGTATGGAAGTCGAAGACCGTAGGATGGGTATGGTCACGGGGTAGGGGTAGAATCGTAAAAGAATTGAACTGACACTTAGATTCGCCTTGGCGAAAATGATCAAGCCCGCATTGTTTAAAGTGCCAATTAAGTTGGCATCGACCTTGGCTTCACCTTGTTTCAAGGCATAGGAACCGCACGTGCTGGGCATATTACGGGTCACACAGATATCCTAGATCTATCTTTAGCATGAAAATAAACGCTTTAGATATCTGAATTCCTAGAATTTGGTAATTGTTGAAATTGATTGCTTGAAAGCATGTTGGAGCCTGCAGCTCACCTTTAGGATAATGGGGACACCATGTAACGGCCCTCTAGTTTTGCCTTGTTTTCGCTCCTCGTCAAGTAGGTCAGCGCGTTGCAAAATATCTTCACGGTTAGCTACAGAAATAATAGCGTTGAGTTGGATGCCATTGTGATTGTGTTTGGCGATTTGGGCAAGATATAGCTGAACGGCATCTCTGCTCGTAAGTAGGCCACTAGATAAGAGCTTTTCTAGCCCTACTGCGGTCAATTTGAGTAGATTTACTAAGGGAAATTAGATATACAAATATCGCTCTAGAGGGCATTAATTGTTCCGGCTTGGAACTCAACACGCACCTTTAAGGGTCATGATGAGAGTTGTAGCACGCAATGCAGGAGCTTAGATTGGGGTGGTGCTAAACAAGGAAAGACCTAGAGGACCTGGATTTAAGTGCTGGTTGTCAGCGTATTCGGTTAGGCGTCAATATATACTATCTTCATAGATCGAGTTTATAGATTAATACGAAGACGAATGCTGTGCTTCTCAAACAATGCGATTAGTTGATACTAGGATGTAAGATACTGCGCTCCAGCCAACAGTCTAGAATTGAGTATCCTGGTTCTCGTTCTGTATGGCCATGCCATTTATGCATAAGTAAAATCCATCCCACTTTGACCCCTGTCCTGAGCTGCGAGATAGTAAATGCGAACTATCTGACAAGGGCTAATTTATTTAGCTAATAACTAGTTTGGGGTCTAAAGGGTCCTATGGCTTCCTCCTTCCTTGTTAGGGACAGGAAAATCTTGAACATGTATTTCTACAGGTAAGGGGTAAGAACAGCCCTCCCTTAATGAGACCTTCTGAGACCTTCTGAGGGGCTCATGGCCCTCTTCCTCCAATAGCCTTGCCTACAGCCTTAGAGGTTCTCATATGAATGTCGGGGGGGTTAAGTCTAGAGTGAAGATAGAGGGGCAGGCCTCATTTTCATTAATTCCTGAGTCCTCCTACAAGATTTGGGAAGACTCTTCTCCTTATATAATAGTAATAATTGATGCAAATACTCTTAGGAGTCTAGGAGCGACCTCACTACGACTTGAGGGTCTGTCTTAGCTAGAACAAGAGCCTCTACCGGTCATAGATTGTGGCTAAGAGAGTGGCTTGACTAGTATTATAACTTGCAATATTAATTACAGATTAGCCACCAAGCACTGTCAGGCGATAAAGTCGCAACTTGGTTGCTATCCCCTGACAATAGTATAGTTGGGAGCATAGTGTGGTGTGATGGATGTCCAATCAACAAGGAACACTCACTCAATTTATTATGACAGGTTCCATATAGTGATACTACGACTCCGCACATTGCCGACCGATTATGAGCTGTAGAACTTGTGACGATCTGCAGTGGCACAACTTGCCACGTCATGTCCATCCGGTGCCTTCAAGTGGCTACTTTCGGTACGTAGACAGAACACTGTTAGGTATATTGAGGCTCTACTATGAAAGAAATAAAGGATAGTTTCAAGCCCCCCGCATTCATTTTGACTGCTCTGTTGGTTACCCTACCTAACGCTGCCGTTAAATCCGTCTAATCTCACAAGGAGGTTAATGGCAGGATCATGTCGTCGCCATCTACAAATGAGTGAGCTGTTTCCTATAATTACTACTCAAACCGTCGCTAATGGAAACTATCATAGCGCCGAGACTGTTGCGTGTGTTCCATTTGCACAAGGGAAGGTATTTGAGCAGCTTTCAGTTGACGAAGATGCGAGAGCCGAATTCCCGTGTCACCAGTTAGATTACAGGAATGATAAATTCGTTGGCCGGTCGGACGAGCTTAAACTGATTAAGCAAGTGATGGCTGCAAAGTCACCTGGGTCACTTTGCACTGTTATCATATCAGGTGGTGCTGGAATAGGGAAGAGCTCTCTGGCCTTAGAAGTTGCGCATGAGTTTAGAGGTGAATGCTGTTATGATGCAATCCTTTGGATCAATGCCGAGAACCGCGATGTTCTGAGAGAATCCTTCACGAAATTAGCTCTCCGATTACTTTTAAAAGATGCACTTGCTGCAGCAGACAAGGACTTCAACTTTATGCTCATGAAAAATTGGATGTGTAAAACCAGCAAGTGTTGAACCTAGTTGCGTTATAATTGGTCAAGTACTGACTGATGCTTTAGATAAGACGTGGCTTTTGATCTATGACAATGTTCAAGACTTTAGTCTCCTTAAGGAATACCTGCCACCTGACACGGGGTCCATGATAGTTACAAGCAGGTTTGATGCTTCATCATACGGCATGGCTGGAACTCCAACCCGTATTCAGCTGCAAAGGTTTAACTACAAGGAAGCTTTAGAGTTGTTCAATAAGTTAAGGCGGTCGAGGGATTCAACATGCGATGTTACGAGTCAGCCTGGAGAAGTCAGAGAGCTTCTAGAATCAGTCGATGGTCTAGCTCTAGGAATCAAGCAGATGGCTTTCTATATTGCTTCCAAACGTTTGTCGATAACGAGATACCAGGAACAATACAGCCAGATGGCAGGGTATATCCTCGGACGAAAAAGTGACCCGGTGGAAAGACACTCTTTGGGAACGTTATGGAATATTCACTTCCAGGATATTCACGGATCAAACGCTTCTAAACTACTAGGAATTCTCTCTCTTGCCCATCCTGATGCTTTCCCAGTAGAATTACTTGAGCATCAGGAGAATGAAACAGATAGCTGGGCCTCGTTCTGCGCTGACCCCGAGGAGTGCGTTCTTAAATTCTTTTAAAGGCAGATCACCTTAGCTAATAAGGGAACTAGATTGGAGCGAGCAATCGACAGTTTGAAAGATAAAGCCCTTGTCGAAGCAATTGAAGTTGATGGCTGTATCTCGATACATCGCCTTACCCAACAAGCTTTTATTCACAACTCATTCGGCCTAGCTGAGCAATCCAATCTCCCGAATGCCTTTGAAGGACTACTCTCCTTGATATTTCCAAAATTTCCTACTGTCACTTCTACGGAGGGGCTATGGAAACATTGGGCAGAATGCTCTCGATATATTCCGCAAGTATCTGCTATGGCTCGCACATTCAGGACTTTCAAAAACCCAACGAAAGTGATGCCAGCCATTTCGCCAAGTCCACGATTTTTGACGCTTATGATATCTGCAACCTGGTATCTTTTCGAGATCGGCGAGATGGCTGAATGCAAGGAGCTTTTGAATATTGCAATCGACGCTTGCGAGGACAAAGAAGGAATTCAATTTGCATGGCTCTGCAACACATTTGCGAGCGTTGCTATAGACGAAAACGACCATGAAACGGCACGTTTATATTGCGAGAAGGCCATCAGCATCCGTGAAGCTAAGCTAGAACCCACTGCTATCGACCTTGTCAATAGTTACAACAACTATGGAAATGCACTTAACAATGAATGTAGGTACGACGAAGCAATTAGCTTTTTTACGAGGGCCTACACCGTGTTGAGGGATATCCGGGTCGGGGAACATTCTATTATCTATAGCAACTTGACATGTCTAAATATGGCACGTTCCTATGCACTAAAAGGAGATACCGAAAAAGCAACATCGTTGCTTCAGGAGGTAGAAGCATTCTTCACCGAGAAAGGCCACAAAAACTTTCTCGTAAAGTGAGTGACGTACTATAACAAGAACTATCACGGTAAAGCTGACTAGAACTTCGTAGCGTGTACTTAACATGGTCTTGTTACCTATCCAGGGCAGGAAAACCACATGATGCTCTGTTGAAACTTAAGGAGGCACGAACATTAGCTAAAGAAGTCTTGCCTTACGGCATGATGTTGGCTGCCATTCATATAAAATTGGGCATTGTGCACAAACAATTGGATCTCAACCAGGAGGCTAGGTAAGTGAAGCATCCACAGTATTCCTAACGTTCAAGCTTAATAAAAAAAGACAGGATTTTGAATCCGCCCTCCAGCTCGCAGAGCTACATAAAAGAGAAGGGGAGATTGCACGGTCCTGTTGGTATCTTGCTGAGAGCATCAGTTGCGATGCGACGGCATCGGAGGCTGAGAAGCAACAGGCGCTCACTCTATGTAACCGAGCACACGAGATTAAGGAGAGGCTTTGGAGGTCGAAAGAAAAACTCGTCTTGCGTGATAGTGAAATGAGTGAGGACCAGGAATATGACTTGTTGGTTTGTGCTTGGTTTAGGGCTAATGTATTCAAAGGCTGAACTTGGATCAATCAGGCACTGTTGTAGTTATGACTAGGTCAAGCAATGGTAGGACTTTGAACAATGGATATGATTAGGAGGGGGATCAACGGAACTGAGACAAGTACGATTCATCAGATCGCTTATTTACTCAAACTAGACTGATATTTCCATCATCGGATATTTACAGAGGCCTTCGGTTCGCAATAATTACTCTGTATTAGGTAATAACCAGCCCTTATTCGAAGTTATCTGCTATACTGTGCAGAACTGATGAAGTATTAGTCTAGAGTCTTACTAGCGAGAATCTCTAGTAATTATGACCTATAGGCTATGCATTTTCATTTTGACTACGGAAATTAAGGCATAAGCATTCAAACAAGAAGTTATTCAAATGAAACAGGCAAAATTCACTGGAATAAGGAGATATTTATACAAGCATGGGGGACTGAATAATAAATGAAAATTAGTAAAGATTGTAAACTCCGTCGTCTGATGAAACTGCTGGTCATCATGCCCTTTGCACTGATTACTCTACAACAATGCTAGTTCAATCGGCACTGGGCTCAACCGGAGCATTGTATCTGAGGCGATATTAGCAGCTAGGGGCTCTACCACACTAATTCTTAAAAAACTTTCCAATCTTATGAAAGAAGTAGCGAACCGGTCGTTCTTCAGCATACCATTGAGAGTCACGTGCAATGCCGCTCTTAGACGAGGATGACGGTGCAGGTTCGGGTGTACCCTCTGTTCCCTGTGTCAATGGCCAACTGGCCAACGAAGTGACTCTCACTGGCACTGGCTTCATGTCAGAGTATTTCGAGCCTTGCAAAACGTCCTCTAGAGGTATGTTGGGGTCGATTGGACCGACTTCGGTTCCGTTCTCTAGATCGGCAAGGCGCTGCTTGCGTGCACGGAGTATCTGAAAGCCTATGAGCGACCAGGTAATGAGACAAAGGATTGTAAATACGATCATGCTTGCAGCAATGGCCGTATGGCCCGTCTGAGCAACATCAGTAGCATCCCGTTTGTAGTCCATGGTAGATAGCGTAGGGTAAGAGATAAGTAAGTACCTTACCTTAGTGAAAGTCGATAAATAGAACGTAAGGGGGGGAGTGGTTTGCAGAGCTTTCAAAGCTGAAGATGTGAGATGATGACTTTTAATATATGAGGGAACACGAAGCGACCTATACGATGTATAAGAAGGCTGAATTTGAACAATGTCGCTCATAAGAGTGCAGGTCATTGTCTCACTCAAACAAAAACTAAGACATTGTTTAATGAAAAAGAGTTGATACGAGGAACAAAGGCTGTCGCCAAAATCTCCTTCAGGAAGCCGATTTTCATACCATATACGAGGTACAGAGTATTTAGCTTGTAACATGTTAACAATTTGTTTAGGCCCGCTTTATAAATGGTATAGGTTGGTGAGGTGGACATGCGATCAAATGAATCTAGATCATCTCAGGCTTTATTAAGTGTACGGGTATGCATCTTTGCTTTGCTTTTGCTCTGCTTTTTTATCTAGATGCGCGGTACCATGTAATTCAAGAGAGAGGTACCTACCTAGATTTATCCCAGTACCTGTTTGAATACAATGCGCACCTACATAGATGCAACTTGGCGTTCATTGACGCGCCTTATCGATTAAGATAGGTGCCAGGTACGCCAGTACTACCTACCCGAAGTCCTTCTATCTAGGTGCTACCTTATGCGTGTATTGACCTATCCCAGTTGCTCCCGCATGCGACTACGTCATCATCTTCGGTAGGTAAGTACAAGCGATTTGCTTAGCGTAGGTTGGTACTATGTATTCGCAAATCCACCACTGTTTGGATACCTCGTTGTGGTCTCTCTTATACGCTGTGAGAGAGACCATTTACAAATGCACTTTTACCGGATGGACAGGTATGGGATCCTTCAGCCTCTATCTGCAAGCCTGCAGCCGAGGGGGATGCAAAAAGCATGCCACAATCCGATCACTCAGATGTGTCTCGACCTTCTGCGGCGTACCCTACGCTGCTTGCTTTTTCTGTACTTCCCTGATTCACTAGCGAATGTACCTATCGCGGCCGGCCGTGGCTGAGTTTGTACACCGAACCAACGCGCTCAGTGCTTAATGCTTAATTTCCCTTGTCTCTCGTTTTTTTCCTCTCCCTCGGTTCCTCTCCCTGCTTAGGTACCTAATCTGCAGGTAGGTTAGGTAGTCTCGGTAAGTAAGTAAGTAGCTAAGTAGGTAAATAGGTAGGTAGGTAGATAGTTGATAGCATCCCCGCTCTTCCGAGGACGCTCGACTACATATACCCAGCTGCACTTACACGAAGCTCCGGATCGCCTGCATCTACACACTCGTCGCGCTGTACTCGCTCCGGTTCTTGTCCTGCCGCTGTCGCTGTCGCTGTCGCTGTCGCCGCCACTGCTAAGATGGCCTTCATTCCCGCCGACGAGATCCCGACGCTGAGCCAGCTCTACGAGCGCGGGAAGATGGGCCACTCGCCCCTGGGCCGCATGAACGAGCTTTCCACCTCGGCCTACAACGGCAAGATTGCCACCATTCGCGCCGACATCACCACCCTGGCAGTCGACGCCATCGTCAACGCCGCCAACCGCGCTCTTCGCGGCGGCGGCGGCGTCGACGGGGCCATTCATCGAGCTGCCGGCGAAGAGCTGCTCGACGAGTGCCGAACTCTCGACGGCTGTGACACGGGCTCGTCCAAGATGACCGGCGCGTACCGGCTGCCCTGCAAGAAGATCATTCATACCGTTGGCCCCGTATACCGAGCTCAGTACGCCGGGCGCTGCGAGACTGCCCTCCGGAGCTGCTACCAGTCGGCCCTGCAATTGGCCGTCGAGCATGGACTGAAGACCATCGCCTTCTGCGCCATTGCTACCGGCATCTACTCCTATCCGAGCTACGACGCTGCCACAGTCGCCTGTAACACTGTTAGGGACTTCCTTGGCACCGAAGACGGCAAGAAGCTTGACAAGGTCGTCTTCGTCACATATGAAGCAGAGGACGTCCGCAATTACAACAATCTACTCTCGTGAGACCCCTTTTCAACAACCCTTCCCTCCCCTCAGCTCTATCGACTTCCTTGTTGCCCTGATTCCTCATACCGTTCCCTTGCTAATGGTAACCTCGATCATCCCAGTCGCATCTTCCCGCCCGAAGACGAAAGCGAGAGTGAGTCGGACGAGGGCGCCGAGGAACAGATGGCCGAAGCCGAAGCCGGAACCGCAGCGAACCAACCAACTATCTAGCATGCCGAACACTAATTACTCAGACGCTGCACTGAGCATGCGCAGAAGAAGCAGAGGCAAGAAAGTGCCGGTTCAGAAATGCATGCAGCTGGCTGCTCGTAGCAGGATTGACGACGTGACGAAGATACGCATCTAACGACATGGCAATGGGATAATGTGCGGTACTGGGCACGGAGCTCCCGGATTGCATTAGAATGGATGGAGTTTTCGGCAAAGGGCAAGATTCCTCCACTCGCAAGACTCGGGTCTGCCATAGTATCTGACTTCTTACACTAATAATGAAGAGTTCGTTTGCTGCATGCGCTGCCATTTTTACAAAGCTGACTTCTTTCACGGGAGGAGAGTTGAGTATTGCTCGTCAAAGTACTAGGCCGCCCTTCATGCAAATAGATACTCCTATCAAGTGCCTTTTTTTCAACGTTCTTTAGAGGTCTAGAGTAAACTCCTTTACACCATCGATAAGTCTGTTTCCCCCAAACACTAGAACCCAATACTTGACTACAGAAGCTTCCAGGCAGGTCATATCCGTGAATCCACCACGATTTTCATTGTGCAGTTGGCAGCCCTTAAGATGAGGCCGTAGGCCATTGTCAATCCAGCCTACATCCTTAGTACATATAATTGCGTAGAACATCAATCCTCATTTCCGACTTAGCTGTTTCTATGCATGTTTACGACTACTTATGCAGTATGTTGAGTTGTTCTAAATCAGTGGAGGTTGCCTCTATCGCTGGCACCATGTCAGGGACAGTAGCCCCTGAGTTTCCCTCTAGACCTGTCCGTCGTGACAGTGCAAGCGATATTCCCACATCACAAAACGGCCTGTTAGATCGATATCCCTCGTTCTTAAGCTATGCGTCATGGCGAGCATCGCAACAATCAAGTCTGTGCCTCCATGATGATGCCACAAGGCTTGTTCAAGTTAACAGCAGTCTTGTCTTAGGCGACCGCAGCCCATGCAGCATCCAGGGGTACCCTCAAATCGACGGGAACACGGTTGACGACTCGTCTTACCCAGTCCCTAATGTGTTGTCGTCTACTATCAACATACCGTCTTCTAAATCTAAGATGAGAGCTGCTCCGTTCTCAGAGAAGGGCGAGACGCGACTCGAAGAGAGCACATCGTACGATGAGCACCCACATCTCCAACGCTCAGCGAGCACAATCCCCTCCACGGCGGTGCTCCGGTTGAGAAACGCAGCAAATGGCGAGGAAGGTCGGTCAGGGGAGACATCCAATCGGGTACGTACAAGCGAAGGCCATATTCAGGCATCCAATAACTCTCGTCACCCTATACTGACGTACAATATTTACTAGAGTCGACGTGATGACAGCGTGCTTGGTTACCAGCAATCGGATCATCTCCGACCGGACACTAAACCCCAACAGCGAGTGTCTAAGGCGATCTATCTGATTCCTCCCGAACCTGTAGCACAACCGGTTCTTTGCAACACCAAACCGAGCGGCCGCGTGTCAAGCATCGCGCTGTCCCTCCGCGGAGGCGGCAGCGACACCGAGTATCCCGAATCGAAGAGACCAAGACCAGAAAGCTCGCGACGCCACGGCCTTATCTCCCAACCATCCATGCCCAGTACCACCACCACCACCGCCACCGACACCACCACCCTCACCACCACCACTAGCAACAACATCGCCACCATCCACGGCATAGGTGCCGGCATATACAACCTACCGGCCCATCTACCTCGCCACCTAAACCGCCCACCCCGCCACCGAAGGACCACCACGACGACGCTCACCATCACGCCCGCGACCACCTTCGCCACGCTGCCCCCGCACCTGCAGCTCTACACGCGCGCCTACCTCCGCGGCGAGCCGGCGGCCGCCTGGACGCACGACCTCGGCGACGCGCCCCTCATGACCATGTTCCTGACCCTGCGGGCCTGCGCGCTCCTCCTCTGCGAGGCCGAGAGCCCCGGGCTGCGCCGCGTCGTGCGGGACGCGGCGCTCTACGCGCGGCTGCGGGACGGGCTCGGCGCGAACTGCCTCGAGGGCGGGGACGAGTTCGTGCGGGGCGTCCGGCAGGAGAACCCGGGGTTTGATGAGAGGTTGCGCAGGCCGCATGAGAGGATGAGGATTGTCTGGGCGCTGGAGACGGTGGACTTTCCGGGGATGATGAGGGAAGGGGAAGGGGAGGAGGAGGAGGAGGAGGAGGAGGGGTGGGGGGAGGAGATGGATAGGGGTTATAGGCATGAAGATGAGGATGAGGATGAGGATGGGGATTGGGATTCTACGTCTTGGGGGGGAGATGAGACGATGGATATGACCTGAGGACTTACATGTTGTCGTTAAGTCTGAGAAGAAAAGAGATGAGGAGAGATGAGAAATGAATTAATAGCTAGCAGCAAATATGCGCAAGAAAGATGATTAAGCTTTGCCAAAAGAAATCATTTATAAGTTATAGTAGCATTTGTGAAGTGAGCAGCCTCAAACTGAGCGTAGTCACAACACTCACAACGTAGCCCCTTTACATAAAAAGGGGGAATAGCCTTCATTATTGCACCCATACCCAAACCCCATCAACCCGTCTTCCCAAAAAGCTCCTCTTGCGTATCATACCCATAAACCAGCGGCATCTGCCAATACTCCCCCGCATCCACCCTCGCCGCCCTCCACGCCCCCTCCAGCGCCCCCAGCACCTCCTCCCCCAGCGGCCCCTTCTCCAACGCATCCAGGTTATCCCCCAGCTGCCCCAGCGTCGAGAACCCCACCACCACCCCGTCGCCCTCGCTCCCGCGCAGCGCCGAGTGGTGCACGAGCCATCTTAACGCGACCTCGAGCGGCGGGATGCCCGCCGCCGCCGCCGCGTCCCGGATGATGCCCGCGCCCGCGACGATGCCGGCGCGGAAGTACTTCCCGCGCGTGACGTGCTGCATCGGGCCCGGCGCGTACCGCCCCTCGCGCGGGTCCGCGTCCACGCTCGCGATCGCGCCGCTCAGGAAGCCGCCGCCCGTGGGCGAGTAGGCGTCGACGGCGAGGCCGTAGCGGCGGCAGGCGGGGATCAGCTCGGCCTCGATGGTGCGGAAGAGGCAGTTGTAGAGGGCCTACATACAACACTGGAGTCAATAATGTCCACTTATAGTAAGAATTGCTCAGTGTTTCGGGAGCTTGCAGGAGTAGAAAGAGCAGAATATGCCTGTTGAGGGAATTCGTGTCTCTGAGACAGGCCGAAAGGGGGGATAAAAGACTCCAGCGAACTGACCTGGTAGACGGTGGGGCGCACGAGGCTGTGATGTCCGCAGAGCAGGGCGATCTCGGCGACTTCGAAGGCGGTGAAGTTGCTCAGGCCGAGACGGCGGAATTTGCCGGCGACGTGGAGGGTGTTGAGGGCACGGAGGGTGGGGAGGAAGGGGATGGAGCGGTCCTGGGTGTGGTTAGCTCGAGAGTAATGGATTGGCCTGTGGTTATTGTTGTGGGTTGGATGTATAAGGGATTTGTTGATCTGGGAGTATGCTTACTGGAGCGTGTAAGTAAAATATCTAAACCTCATCCCACGTTAGCAACATAATACAAAACCCGCCAAGTAAATAGGAATAAAAAAATAGTTCAACAACCCACATCAACACACTCCGTCCCCAACTCCTTAAGCGACGTCTCAAGCGTCGCCGCCAGAACCTCGGGCTCGTGCAGCCCAGGCGTGATGGGGTACGCCTTGGTGGCGACGGCGAGCCCCCTCTCCTTCCACCCGGCCGCCCGCGTGAACGCCTCCTGCTGCCCGCCGAGGTACAGGCGCGCCGTGTCGATCTCGCGGTGGCCGCGCGCCTGGAAGATGTCGAGGGCGGCCTTGGCGTTGTCGAGGCCCGTGAGGCGCGCGCCGGGGACGTCGGGGGGGCCGACGACCATGAGGCCTAGGATTACGCGGAGGTTGTTTGTTGATTCGGACATTGGGGACTTCTTGTTGTTTTTGCTTTAGGGCTTTTTTGTGTCTCTATGTGTGTGTGTGTTTAGGAGATCGAGATTCAATCTGCAACTTCTACTAGATTGGAGATAGAGTTGAGGTTGTATTTAGCATCTGAGCAAACGGAACACCTCCCGGCTAAAACCAGGTAAGGTATGGTGTGTATTGCTGTCACCTCCAACGCGGCGCATCAAGTCGGGACTAGACTGGATACATCGGGTCCCAATGAAGCCATACAGCCAAAGAAAATGCAAAAGTCTACACCATGCCGCGCTGTAGATAGTTATATGATATTTCGTTCCTCAACTGTTGCTATTGATCAGGGCGACGTTGAAAGCTACTACTATACATCAGTGTGTAAATTCTACCACTCATCTCCTTGCCGTTGCCACAAACGTGAACTTATTAGCTAGTATCGCTGCATTGTGTCTGGAATATGCTCATCCAGGCCTCTCTATATTCACCATGCAATGCTGCAATAGATGAGAAAAGCATCGCCGGCCACGACGAGAGCAGATCAACATTGGATACTATTCCTTCACCAATCTCGAAAAATCGCACCGTTACGACATGGATTTAGATACCTGCAGGCGCAAGGGGGTCAAACGTCATACTTGCAGAGACGGGTCTTGATTCATGATAGCTCGTCTTTAGACTTTCGAAGAACGATCCCGTCCGGCAGCACGATCCGGAGTTGGCTAACAGAGTCAGCGCCGGGTACCTGCGCACGAGGACCCCCGGACTAATGCCCCGAAATGCTCGACTCGCGAGCTAAGACGCCGGCGGCTTAATAAATAGGTCAGCTAACTACATGTTGTCTACGCTCATCAGTATCGTGGGTGCTCGTCGGATACTGGTGCGGAGTAGTGTTGGACCCTGGAAGGTTTGGAGAAAAGGTCGATGGCCACCTGCTGCTGACAGCATGATCGACCAAAACTGCAGAACCATGGGTCTTGGTGCTTGCAGGGAAAGCTAGAGACCTTGGGTACCTTTTTAGGACCATCTAATAATTCTTGTGATACCAGGTTTCCAAATTAAACGCGCGAGGGGAGTAGAAAAACTAGACGAAAATGTGTGTACTTGGTTCAACTTGGTGAGCTTACCTCTATCTCTATGTGTGTAGATCGTTTCATTATTACGATACACTTCAACATATAAACAGTATAATCTATCTACTAGGTATGTAAATAAGTCGTCCAATTAAGGACTCGTCAATCTAGAAATCTACCTACGCACAGACTCTACGCATAATTCGAGCTCCCAAACGAGGCCGGAGACTCGTCTGTGCGAGGCTGAACACGTGGGGTCATACCGCATGTGCACTTGCAAGGATCCAACGGCCACACCGATCTTCTCCCCAAGCAGCACTATTTGGCCAATTCTTGGTCAGATCTCATGCCCTTTTCGAACACGCAGAGCGAACGTCGCTAAACTTATGACGTGTTATTGGTCTCAGTGGCAGCACAACATGGGCGCGGATGGCTACCATTGGTCGAATGCAAGTGTCAGCTGAGGTGCAAATATATTCCGGTTGTCTATCGTACAAGAAAGTAGCGCAGTCAACTTTGCGGTTGTAATTCAACTGCCGTTCAAAATATTTAGGTCTGTCTAGTTAAAATATTCTGTAGTAGGCATAGAATGGTGGGCTGTAGCCTCAGCGTAGCATCGGGCGCTTAGATTCAGATAGGCATAATTGAAATCGCATGCAAAATAACATCTAGACCAGATCTAAGGGGTTAAGGTTCTCGTTTTCCAGAAAGACTGGGCTGGTTATCTCTTACCTACATACGCATACCTACAGTAGTACATACACTAGAAGGAATGCTGCACAATTCTTTCTCGTAAGATGACGGCGCTGACGGGCAGGGTTGTTGTGTGGTTGGCTGCGTCAGCGCTGATGCACATTGCCGGCGTTGGTGTGATTGAAGTCCCGGGGTCGGCTACGCTAGGAACATAACATTAGGTAGCGTACAGTAGGAAGAGAAGAACTGTGTCGTGGGTAAGTCGGTATACATACTACTAGTGTGCTCTTATTTACATATTAAGAATTGACAACATGTTCTATAATTTAATTTTTAAAAATTTAGTAGGTAATTTAGACAACGATGACAACTCGATGAGGGTAGGTATCAAGTAGAGAGCACACTTGCTTTTGTGTGTTCCCGATGTCATATTAAACCTTGAGGTTTAAGTGCATGGTAACATCGTATTGATGCGACGACGAGGGAGACAAGCACCAACCACCGACATGTGCCATGCATCTACCTACCTTATTAGTCTAAGTGGCTCCTCTACTTAAATACTTCTGGCCGGTCACTGTCTGGGACGAAATTGTAGCACTGCGGAGAAGTGCGGGGTAAACGAATCCTTCCGAAATACCGAAGACTCACACGAAGGCTCGAATCAATCCAATAAATTACTGCTCATTTGTCATGTCTCAATAAAACACTGACATTCGGCTCTCAGTCAAGGGGCCTATCACGAGAGGCATTGACCGCTACTATGTTACACGGCATGTATGTAGTCGGGGAATTTAGTACATCACATCCATTAGATAACACCTGCAGTATGTGCTGTAGGTATTACAGAATAAATGTAGGTTGGTTGCAGCCCTAGCAAACAGCGCTCCCCTAATCTGCCTAGCATACCTAAGTAAGACCTTCAGCAGGCGGGTTGTCCTAGGATTCCCCGCACGACCCCTGTACTGTATGATAAAGTTTGCGGTATGTACTACAGAGGAAACCTGCTAGAACCACTCATTACGTCCCCGTACAGACCCGTAGACAGGGTGTAGGACAAGGCATCATACAGGGTATATTACAGGGGTGCCGTACAGGGTATCGGAGCTTGGGGTTATACTCTTTGCCGGAGAGGCGGATGTGAGGAAAGGAGGAGCGCCATGAAAGGGTGTTGATGGCTGCTGACTGCTGACTGGGAGCAAAGAACGACAAACATGATAGCCAGTTTCGTTCTAGCCCATCGAGGGAGACCCTCTTTGTGTCTCTCTCCGCAAATCCTCTATCGGCACATTGGCTCTCTATTTCACCTTTTATTCTTCCTGTTTCCCTTTTCATTCCTGATTGACAAGATAGACTGTGAATCCCTCGGATTTTTTAACCTTGCTTCTATCCTATCCTATATTTATGGTACATACCTAAGATAGTATACGCCTGCAGTTACTTATGGTTAAATTGATGAGAAGACGACTTATTCACTTATAGCCGTCTCTCGACTCTTCCGACTCGCGACACACGACGAGGACTACTAGCTAGATTGCTTCCTCGGACGTCGTCGCGTCCCCCTCTATACACACAATGGCTGACTACCCGGTCGCCGATGAGAGCAATGTCTACCCTCCTCATCATGGCATGTCCACCGGCACCTACTTGGCCACGCGCATCAGCTCGCTCAAGCCGCCGATGAACAAGGCCCCGAACCCCATCCGCTTGTTAATGATGCTCGATCGTCACCACTGGGCCTTCTTCTCCATTGCTTTTATTGCCTGGGTAAGCTAATCTACCCATGTCTACATAATCTACTATGATAGACCAGTATGTGCTGACTATAAGCTGGGTGTTGCGTAGACTTGGGATGCTTTTGACTTTTTCACCGTTTCATTGACAACGACTGATTTGGCTGAGACGTTTGGAAAAGACGTCACCGACATCACCTGGGGCATTACGCTCGTGCTGATGCTGCGATCCGTGGGTTCCATCATCTTCGGAATTGCCGCTGATCGATACGGCCGCAAGTGGCCCTTTATCATCAACAATCTGCTTTTCATCGTTCTCGAGTTGGTGAGTTGAACAACAAATTTTTCAATATTCAGAAATTCATACATGAACACATTGCTCGGCATGGATCCATTAAACCGGTCGGCTAAGAGACGCCACCGGCATTCATCCTGTCCCAAGTCATAGCCGACGTCACTTGGCGATGCTTGGCGCTAGCTTAGCTAAAGCTTCGCACCCCTCATTTTCAAATCCCTGCCAACGGCGTGGTTTACAAACAAATTATAAACAAAACAAGCCCACTAGCTAATCATGTATACCCAACCTGCACCTCCTGCACTTACTATACACAGCTCCCGGTAGCTAGGATAATGACTAAACGAGGTATCTATACTAATGTGGGAATTTATTAGGCTACTGGCTTCACTCAGACATATGGCCAATTTCTTGCTGCACGCGCGCTTTTCGGCATCGCCATGGGCGGTCTATACGGCAATGCTGCCGCCACCGCTCTCGAAGACATACCCGATGAGGCCAGAGGATTGCTGAGTGGTATTTTGCAACAGGGCTACGCCACGGGCTATCTTTTGGCTGCTGCCTTTTCTCGTGCCCTCGTAGATACGACCTCTCATGGGTGGCGACCTCTTTACTGGTTCGGAGCAGCACCTCCTGCCCTTTTCATCGTCTGGCGGTTGTTCATGCCTGAGACCAACACGTACATTGCCCACCAGGAGGTCCGCCGCGCCAATGGAAGCATCGGAAAGACCTTTGTACAGGAAGGCAAGGTTGCGCTCAAGCGTCACTGGCTCATTCTCATCTACCTCGTCCTTCTCATGGCTGGCTTCAACTTCATGTCTCACGGCTCTCAGGATCTATATCCTACGCTATTGAAGAACGAGTTTGGATTCAACGCTAACCAGGTCACCATTACGCAAGTCGTTGCCAACCTGGGTGCTATTACGGGCGGCACGATGGTTGGATATTCCTCCCAGATCTTCGGCCGTCGGTTCAGCATCATTGTTATGTGCATCATCGGCGGTGCATTACTGTATCCATACGGGTTCGTGGCAAATGAAAGAATCATTGCCGTCGCCTTTTTCGAACAGTTTGCTGTCCAGGGTGCCTGGGGAGTGATTCCAGTTCACCTGATGGAACTCTCGCCAGGCGCATTCCGTACCTTTGTCGTTGGCACAGCGTACCAGCTAGGTAACCTCGTGTCGTCTGCCAGTTCCACCATCGAAGCCACCATCGGTGAGCGTTTTCCTCTCCCGCCGCTGGAGAACGGTGTCAAGAGGTACAACTATGGTATCGTGATTAGTATCTTCATGGGCGCTGTCTACGCCTATGTCATTGTACTCGCCATCTTAGGTCCCGAGCACTTAGGCCGAAACATGGATGTTGCCCATGACGCCGACACCGCCGAAGCAACCGGCCACCACATACCCGAGAAGATGCAAGACCGTGGTGCTGATGGTTCCGCCAGTGAAGATGGTGGTGATCCGGAGAAAGGAACTGCAAGCCACAGGCAATAGAATTACCCAGCGGACTCGCCACTATACAAACAATGAGATATTTGGCATTGAGACGATGGCTATGATGATAACGACGACGACGATGCGTTACTATTAGTAACAGTCGGCTTGGAACGCTTCGCTGGGATTTGGAGTTTATTTGACTTGATAACCGGTTCGCTTTGATGATACCTAGACCGCGTAACAAACGATTCCATACTCTGGTGCGCACAGTGCATGTTTGGGGGATGACTTCATATTTCAACCCTTTGTCCTATATATTTATGCAGACAGGATATTTCACCAGTAGCCGGCAGTATTCAAATACAAAATACCTAAGATAGTCGAATTTGGCACCGCTTCTCTTAACCTATTTGAGTAGTTTAATGGTGAAATCACCCGTCTATCGATATGTGAGAAAGCCCTCTTCTACATGCTGGCTTCCATACAATATAAGTTCGTTATACGCGAAATGTGAACGGATATAATAACGCTCATGCCGATAGATTACCCATATATTTGTCGAGTCACGAAGTTTGTGATCTCCTGGTCTCTATGTTCTAAATAATAACGTTTCGGCAGTATCCTGGTCTCTCATTCTAGTAGCTAGGATACATTTCGAAACAAAACTCGGCTCAAGTAAAAGGAAAATTAACTAGGTACTGGGATTATATATTACATATGTAACCACCCTGTGGCGTATATACGACGCCGTCGCTTGACTTGGAGCCCCTGGGTAGGTTTCCTATCATGCTGCAACCCCGTCATTATCATCCGCAGACTCTTCATTCACTTCGCTCTTTTCACCAACATCCCCGCCGGCGGGCTGTGTTGCCGGTGGTGATACCTCTTCCTCCTTTTTCTCCGTCATGTTCTCTGACGAACTGGATTCCTCCTCATTCTGCCTCTGAATCTCCTTCCCATTTGTTTTCGGCGCCAGATCACTCTTCTCTCTCCCCTCTTTAGTCTTATCACCACCGCCACCCTTGCCAACGTCATCTCCTCCTTCTTCATCATCATCATACCACCCCGGCAACAGCTCATTATCCGCCTCCCCCTCATCCCCCTCATCATCCTCAAACCCCCTGACCAGCCTCCTCGCCGCCTCCCTCCCCACAACCGGCAGCGCCCTCACCCCCTTCGCCCGCGCCTTCTCCGGCACGACCTTGGGGTCCAGCAGCCCGACCTGCACGAGCACGCTCGCCTGGTCCCAGTACACGTGCTCGTGGTACAGGCGGCCGCCGCGCAGCGTCACGACGCTGACGACGGCGACCTCGACGCGGCGGTTCGTGGGCGGCACGCCGGGCAGGATCCAGGGCATCTCCTGCGTGTGCCGGAAGGCCACGTGCAGCTCGTCGACGACGCGGTCGGCGCTCGCGGTGCGCGAGAGCAGGGTCAGCTTGGTGGAGGAGGGGTGCGTGGTCAGGAAGTAGTCGGCGTAGAAGCGCTGGAGTTCTTGGGCGTTGACGCCGCCGGATAGGGTTGGGAAGTAGGTTGCGTGGGGCGGCTTGTGCGTTGTGTAGGTTGCCATTGTCTGTTGGAGATTTCGGGTTTGGAATTTGGCTGGGAGGTGAATGTCAGTTTTGTTTTCTCTCGTGTCTTTACCCCTATTTTCATCCCCTTTCTCTCCCACCCAATTCACAACACAGCGATCTAAGCACCTGGATAGCCAAGCAAGATAATCAAATAATAGAATGAGTAAAGAAAGAAAAATAGTAACTCACCCTCCAAATTCCTCTCCACAATCCCCTCAACCTCACTCTCCACCCCCATCGCCTTACACACAACACCCAAACTCCGACTCCACGCCAACCCCGCCGCAACACCCTCATACTCCTCCAGATCCCCCTCCGCAAACCCCGCCGCCGCCTCATACCAATAACACGGATACGCACACTCCGCCCCCGCGACCCTCGCCCTCCCGCCCACGCCCGTCCCCCCCACAACCCGCCTCGCAACCCTCCTCTTCCCCTGAAACCCCGCGATCTGGCTATGCAGCACCACGCCGACCCCGCCCTCCCCCTCGTCCGCAGCGAGGTGCACCACAACGCGCAGCCCGCCGGGGAACACGGCGCGCGGGTCCGGGATCCGCGAGGGGTAATACGCGACGAGCGCGGCGAGCTTGAACTCGGCGTTGTGCCCCATGCCGTGGAAGAACTCGAGGCACCGCGCCGCGGCCTCGCCGAAGGCCACGAGCGCGTACGACTCGCAGGGCCCCAGGCGCGCGCGGTCCTTGAGGCCCGCCAGCGTCTCGTCGTACGCCGATGCGTGGGAGGCGCCGTCGTCGTCGTCCGGGAGCCCGAAGTACTCCACCGCGAACCCTTCCGCGCGCCAGGCGGCGAGGGTGGACCCGTCGAAGGTGGGCCCTTCGGCGGTCACGAAGAGTTTGTGGGGGGAGCGCGGGAAGGAGGAGGAGAGTTGCACCGAGGAGTTTAGGCTGCCGTTGCTGTTACGGCCGTTGGTGTTCTCGGAGAGGATTATGGCGTTGCGGTTGCGGGTTGAGCGCTCGGGGAGCGCGGCGTTGACGAAGTTGGGGACGTTGATTTCCATTTTTGATGATGGGGAGTGTTGATTAGACTTGTATTTGGTGTACGAGGTGAGTATAGATGATGCTAATTGGTGATGAATCCCGTAGTTGGATCTGTCTACTTTTGTTCTGGCGCAGACAGACACTTATAAGAAGACATGTACTTCGATATCTCGGTTGCGACTCAGCTGCGGTCAGGAGAACTACTGCAGCTAAACTGTGATACTGGTATTCAAAACATAAATCAAGAATCTAATTCGACTGATTCTCATTCCAATTATTATTAAAGCTATCAATGGAGGTTCCGTACGATATAAATGATCGCAACGCAATGTTTATATAAGTCGTGTGATGAGCAAACAGGTTCGGCGCTAGAATGACGTCAACTTTCGCCTTATATAAGAAGTCCGACTGGGATCTTCGCGTCGACGGCCACTTATTTTTCGGCGTGTAGATGAGCATGAATCATCGACCAGGTATCCGAAACCACGAATTGCAATTGGGTGGTCTTATTTCCGTTTAGTGACAGATTGTAGCACTGACCATTACTGCTGTTTCGTCGCGCCTTTGTCTTGATAGATTAGAGGTAGAGGATAAATACTACCCTAAGTATACAAGTTAGGTCTATCGGGCAATATTATATATTACACAATTGGCTCAACAGCGATGCGGCTCTAGGCGAAAATATAGTAACTATTAAGTATCTATGTGTCTAGTCGGTGGTGCTTCACAACTATTACAATAGACTCTCGTCATTCGCATCGCTACCGATGCTCTTACTTAGTTTTTCCAGGAGACTCTTCAGCTCCTTAACCTCGGACCTCAGCTCTCGTATTTCGACCACAGCCAAATCATCCTCGACATTCGCCTTGCTTTCGTCCACTTTCTTGATCCAACCCTCGCCCTCAAAGTCAATATCCGTCATCTGTTCCCACTCCTCGATAGTATCGTCGTCTTCCTCGCCTCTCTTCCGGTTCCGGCGAACCTCTTTGGCTGTCCGGACTTCGAATATGGCAGCGCAGAACAAGAGCGGCGAGTAGATGACGGCCATGACGATGTCATTGAGTTGCTCGTATCGTTGTTTGGGTAGCCACCACTCAAAGGGGATGACCAGCAAGAAGACTTCGATCAGGTTAAAGGGCGCGATGAAGACGTTTTCATCAGGAGCTCGAACAAATTGCATCGTTCGCTGAGCGAAAAGGGCGAGATACTCGTCATCGGAATTGTCGTAGATATCTTCATACGCGCTGTTGTATAATGCGATAAGCACGTTCAAAAGAACAACCTATATGCGGCAAATTAGTTATTCCGGTGCCACGGAAGCGAGTCGTGATAAATAAGTAAGAAAGTAAGTAGGTACGTACCATGACAACAAATGTGAATACATAGTAGAGGATGATACCGAAGGGCGGACTGAACCGCTCGAAACCGGAGAAATCAGGGCTCTGCATAACAGCGTTGGCCATCGCCTGCAAGATGAAGATGGTATCTTCTCCAGCCATATCATCTGCGTAATCCATGCCGATGAACGCCTGTAGGAAACCAATGATGACGACGATGAGGAGAGCAAAGAAGATGATGCTCTCCTTCATCATCACTTTTAAAACGACTAGCATGGCGCCGAAAAAGCGGAAAGAGTCGAGATACAGAAGTAGGCGGGCCCAAAACATTGGGGCCGTGAAGGCGAGAAAGTTGTAACTCAGAGAATTGAATCTCTCTCGCGCTTCATTGTCGTCCGGCGGATGGGTCAGTGCCACAAATCGTAATGCCAAGGAGACCATCAATAGTGAGTACAATGTGTTGTTGAAAGCATTCCAGAAGCCAAGGATGTGATAACCGGCCTTGTAAAACTTGGTGAGTTCGTCGAATATGAAACCGATGGTAAAGATGTAGAGGAGGATCTCAACAAAGTCAAGATCGCCCGTCGGGTTGATGGTGTTAATGGCGCCGGTGTAGAGTGCTAGGTATATAAATGAGATGAAAAGTAGGCAGGCATTTTGATACATAGGGGCGCGCATGCGGTCGGGGTCCAGATGCGGCCAAAATGAGGTGTTGTCGCGGTCCTTGTATTCGATAAAGCTGGCAGGGTCGTTTTCATCCTGCACAAGCCAACCTTTCCAGAGGTAGCTTAGACATTTCTGATAACCCGAAGAACCAATGACGCGCAAAGCATGCAAATCGACGGCCTTCTCGATGACGTTGACCGGGGGAGTAGGTTCTCCGTCAATGATGGTCGAGTAGCGCTTCAAAAGGACGGAATGCATCAGATATGACATATCCTCTTCGGTCTCAATGCTGTTCCCTGGTCAATGAATACGTCCTCTCGACACTACTTACACAGCCATGATAGAGACAGCAGACTTACATTTGCTTCGCTATGACCTCACAAGCGACAGCGCGGAGTTCATGGAGGTCGGCATCCCAAAGTTCGCACAGAGCTTGATGGCGAAACCAGCGCTTAGCAACCAGCAGACAATATACGACACATGCTCTGTTCTCGCTGCCTCCAGCTTCCTTAGCGACCTTGATGACCTTCTGGGTGATGACCTTGCTATGAGGTTTGGTGATTTGCTGCATTTCCAGTTCGCAAGGAACACACTCTTGGACGAGATGGCGCACGCGGAGAGCGACTTTTGTCACCTCGGCAGCGGGAATGGCAGATTGGACCGAGTGGTCTCGATGCATCGGAAGGACTGGATAAGAGGAGAGGTCAAGGCACATGAGTCAGTGAATGAATAAATGAATAAATTTGTGATATGGCTTGGTGGGCGATGTTGCAACTTACGTCGTCGTCTGGACTCGTTAATAGTCCACTGGTGATGATTATGAGCCGGGTGACGGTCCCAACCGACCAACTTCCTCCAATTGAAGCCTCCCATCTCGAGACGCGATGCTCAATTCCCAGCCCCGACAAATTCCGACTTTCTCAGCTTGAATCTCAACCTCAATTTCAACCGCAACTTCAATTTGAGCTCGATCTGAGTAGATGGTCTATGAGAACAAGAAGACCGCGCGCTGGGTAGTGCTGAGATGGGAGGTGTCCTTAGGTATAACGAGCGAACGGGACTCTTCGGGAGAAATGATGGGAAGACTATGTCACAAAAATGTGACGATAATGGAAACAGCTAAATATATTAGTGGCGGGCGCGGGATTGGATCATGTTCTCGCTTTGTTCTCAGCAGGGAATCGCAGGAGAGCGCAAAAAAGCTTGGCGATCTCCATGACGTTGTTGAGCGGACTACTCTACACACTAGGGCATGTAAGTGGCATGCTATGCAGGGCGAGTCCAACTAACTTGTTTTGCGTACAGAGAGGTATCACAGGCACGGAATAGGTAAGTCCCCATGTATCTATTACCCCTGTAGCAACCGCAGTGTAGCGGTCTGGGCGCCTAACTACGATATGCTCTGTACATAATTCATATTTCCCATCTAGGTAAATAGTTGTAGTAATTCCCTCTCTGCCTCAAACCTAGGTAGTTCCCCGCATATCTAGATCTATAATATGTAATAATTCACTACAAGTACATGTAGTAGTCTCAGTTGTTGTTTTGTATACTTCCGAGGTCGGGTTATTTTGTGCTACCTTAGCTACTACCTAAGCTCCAGCCGCTAAAATGGGGCCTAACACTAACATCAAGTCCATTCATCGCACCCTTGCCGACTCCACCATTCGTCTACTAGATGTACACCCGGGCAAAGGCGCCGAGCCACTAACACTGTCGCTTTCTCACGTACCATTACAATCGCTTCCCGTTTATGAGGCTATATCGTACTTCTGGGGCCTAGCTACCGACGTAGTGCCCGTTGTCTGCGATGGCGTCGAGGTGTCCATCACCGCCAGCCTGTTCGGCGCCCTCAGCCAATTCCGACTGCCAGACCGCAGCCGCACGCTCTGGGCCGACGCCATCTGCATCGACCAGGCCAACCTGAGCGAGAAAGGTATCCAGGTCGGGCTCATGCCCCAGATCTACTCCGGGGCGGAGCGCGTGCTCATATGGCTCGGCCCCCTCGACGAGGCCCGCATCCTTCTGCGTCTACCGGAGTGGATCAAGGAGACCCGCGCCCTCATCCCCCCACCGCCGGCAACGTTCGACGCGCCGGAGGCGGCGCAGCAGTTCGAGAAGCTGTTGGCGGAGGCGCTGCAGCATCGTCGCGAGGGAAAGCCGAATCTCTACGATTATGACTGGCAGCCGCTCGCGGCGCTTGTTTCGCGGCCTTGGTTTCGCCGGAAGTGGATCGTGCAAGAGGTCGTGCTCGCGCGCGAGGCCGTGCTTTGCGTCGACCATGTCCGGCTGCCCTGGGATGAGCTGGCGCTGCTCACGTATACCATGGCTGCGTTCGAACTCGTCACTATAGCTAGCGAGTCCATTGCGAAAGGGTACAGGACCGAGAAAGGCAAAGGCGCGTGGACGCTTGCTCTGTCCTTCACCATACCGATGCAGAACATTGCCTTCATCCAGGAGATTCAGGAGTACCGGCAATACGCGACCCTGATGGATGGGATCATGGCCACGAATCACTTCCTTTGCACTGTAGAGCACGATCATATTTACGCACTGCTTGGCTTGCAGCTCAAACATACGGCTTTCCGGGCCGATTATGAAATATCCGTCGCAGAAAGTTACATACGATTCGCCAAGGCGATTCTCTTTGAGGGCCAGAGTTTGAAGGTCTTCGGGCTGGCCCCTTACAAGTCGTATTTCGCAGTGCCAGACACAGAGCGATTACCTCTTCCCTCCTGGGTACCCGACCTTCGCCTAATCCAATACGTGGCCACATTAGTGAGTTTCTCGGTATTGAAGCAGCGTTTCTTCGCCGGGGGCCGCGATAAGCCAATCCTACACTTGTCCGCAGACGGCCTCGTGCTGCATGCTCGCGGGAGAATCATCGACACGGTCAAATCCCTCGCCCCGACCTGGATCGACATACTTAAAGTCGACCACCCAGAACTGCGATCCAACACAGACATCCTAGAACTCGCATCGAACGCATCGTTCAACTCCCCATTCAGCAAATGGCTCCTAGACTGCCATCGCTTCGCCGTGCAGAATGCCGCCCACCCGCCAGCGGAGCTGATGGCGGCCTTTGCGCGCACCATGGTCTGCAACATGAACTCGCGGGAAGGATACGCCGAGCCGGGCATGCTGGAGTCGTTCGCGGACTACCTCGCTTCGTGCGAGGACAAGGCCGGCAAAGAGGCGGAGGAGCATAAGCCGAACCCGCACTTCATGCCGATTTGCTCTGCCGTGAGCCAGGCTGCCATGGGCCGCGTCTTCTGCATCACTGAGGCTTCGCGCCTAGGCCAGATCCCGATCGGGGCTGCGCTGGGCGACCGCATATGCGTGTTGGTGGGCGGGGAGACGCCTTATGTGATCCGGCCGACTGCGCAGGGCAGGTTTCGGCTCATTGGGGAGGCGTATGTTGACGGTGTCATGGATGGAGAGGCGCTAGAGAGAAGCGAGTACATAGATGAGGATATTCAGATAGAGTAGAAGCTGCTGAATCAAATAGGGGCGAAAATTAAAGGATAAACTAAGGGATAGAAAGGGTTTAGAGTAACGCACCAAATACCAAGAGCCAAGTAGATGTTTGTCGACTGTCGAATACTGGTCAACATATCTCAGTGACTATATTATAACCACCCTACAGGGTAGTGCTATCACTAGAGGTAGGTAGTTTGGGATTTATTGGCGCTAAGGTACAGTTAGTTTGGCTGAATCTTCTCGGCCGGATGCACATAGCGCTGAGCGAATGACAAGAGCTGAGGGCAACGAGGGGTTGGTTACCTCTCTCTATGTACGCATGTAGCTCGGTCCCGTAGGAAATGGTAGACAGCAAAAAGTAGGCGATGTAGACGAGATATAATACTCATGTATCTAGGAGCTTTGATATCTTGAATAGATATTAGGGAGTTAGAAAAACGTATATAGATACATTACGTTTCCTCATCTTCCCAACATCAATACTAAATAGCGTAGCACATGTCATGTCACCAAAGTCGACCAGGCTTGCATCGGAAGACTTGTATTTTGGGGGTATCGCCAAGATGACTTCGTCTATGAGATAGATAGCCACTATGCTATCATCCCTGAATTCGAACACGAAAAATTCCCGCCTCCGAAACCCACTAAACGCCTTTTGCCATGTAGTTGCGGAGAGCATATTCAGAACAGCCGCATCACTAGAAATCCATGGCACTGTAGAGAAAATAGCAGAAATTGTTAGTAATTGTACTATAGCATAGTATGGTAGCTCAAGTGCTCGAAATTGGCAGCGAAAGGTGTGGGGAGTCGCTGCCAGTTCGTTAAAGGAGAAAGAGAAAGGGACGCACCTCTCGCCGACGCCATCGTCGTCTCCAAAATCGTCGTCGTCGCCGTTGTCGAAGTACGCCTCGGCATTGTAGTCACCACCCTCTTCGTCTTCGGCGCTATCGTACACGTCGTCTTCCAGCTCCATCTCCTCTTCCTCGTCGTCGTCGACATCGCCAGCATCGCCGTCCTCGTTGTCAGCGTCCTTGCCGGCGCCCTCAATACGGGCCTTGCGCTCGTCTTCCGTCTCGTTCTCCCGGCGCCGCTGCTGCTGCGACCGGCCGCCCCAGCCGAAGATGTCCTCGTCGTCGTGGCCATCGGCGAAGGGGTCGTTCTCATCGTCCTCGTCATCTTCGAACTTCCGCTTCGCGGCGGCCCTGCTGGCACTCTCCTCGGTCTGGAAGCCGCCCTTGGGCCCGCCGGCGTCCATGCCGTCCAGCGTCGCCCAGAGCTCCTCGGGGAACAGGTCCTTGACCCAGGGCCGCGTGTCGCGCAGCTTGGGCAGGGTGCGCGTGTCGTCGACGAAGCGGTGGCTGTACATGGGCACGGAGAGGAAGGGGTCGATTGTGGCGCGGTTCTTGACGCCGTAGCGCGCGTTGAGCTGCGCGCGGCCGTGCCGGGGCAGCACGGGGTCCTGGGCCGAGAGGAACTCGCTGTTGATGTGGCGGTGCGTGTATAGCGGCGCGGCGTGGTAGGCGCGGCGGAACTTGACGAAGCAGGCCACGGCGCGCTCTTCGAGGGGCGTCAGGTGAGGCGCTACGGGTGGCTTGTAGAATTTCTGTTGGGAGAGAACGGGAGTTTGTTAGTAGGGCGGCGGGTGAGAGCTTGTGCTGTGCGAGGCTGCAGGTGCACAGATGGGGAGGGAGAAGGCTACCGGATATGTCTCTTGGGGCTGGTCGTTGACAATAAGGCTCGGATCATCGCCGCCGGGCATGCCAGGAGGCGCGGGCTTTCCTCGACTGCCACCACGGCCGCCACCGCGGCCCCCTCTACCACCTCGACCGGACATCTCTCAGCGCATTACCGCTTAGAATTGTGCTGATGGAATATTCTTTTATGTGGATGGGAGTAGGTTTTATGAGGCGTGCTGTGGGGTATTGTTGCTGATGTAGTGGTTAAAATCAAATGGACTGAGTGAGATCACCATAATGAGTCGCAAAAGCTGCGCCTTTACCAGCACCTACCTAGGTATTTAATCCTCAAAATTTAGGCGGGGCCTTGTAATCAGATAGACCCCAGATGTGGCTGGCTTTGGTAGGTGGTTCTACAGGCCTACAGGGCCCACCACACACTACAACGCACACTTCTCAAGGCACAATCGCAGCGATTACAACACTGTTTTTACCCGCCTACCTCCCTTATAACTAGCAGAAAGAGATGGATTGATAGCTAGGATAGCGGGTTGTGTTTTTAGTTTTTTTTGTTTTTAGTTTGGGCTGTTTTAGGCTAGTCTACGAGGCTTTATCGCCTTAGTTGCGAAGGCTTACCGCGATACCTGTGGCTTTTACGCCTAGCTATCGACTTATCTGCGACTCGTAGATTAGCCTACTACCTACGCTCACGCTCCCCTAATACAAGTTCTACCTACTGCGATTATAGTGCCCTGGAGTGTGCTGTAGATGGGGGAAGTAATGGGTCCTCTTAGGTAAGGAGCTTTGGATAGCAGCCAATAAGAGTAAGGATGTACAGTCCCTTCACAATATTTCCTTTTTTTTTCAAAGATTATGCAAAGTAACCATGACCAGAACATTATCACGCTGAGCCGTAGACTAATACCTTTCCATTTGAAAATGCTGGGCTCCTGCGTAGCATGCAGCCAGCCACGTTTAGCTTCAAGCAGCGTAGGCGCCATATTATACATACTGCGTTTCGCTTCTAACCGTTAATCTGTGCGAGCTACGCAGTAAGCATCTAGACGTCGTAACCTAGATGCTTCTGGTGAGATAGAGTCGCTAGAGGAACATACCGGCATCGATCTCAAGCCCAATTATGTTTGTACTAGACAACCAAGCAGTATTATACAGGAACAAAATTCTTGGAGGTCATCGAGTGCTTTGGTCTAATAAGTGCGACAATAGTTATTAGGAGTTGAATATGTCCTAGGTTTCTTTAAAAGTCTTCTTTATATCCCTTAATAGCCACTTGGTGATCGTGGAGCAGCTGACCGATTGTATTGCTCTGCTGGTGGCTGTATCACACTACCTACTAGTTTTACGTTGTACTCCATATGTGTTATTCCAGCCTCGGTATCAAGATTGAAGTGATGGGAATACGACCCGATTGTACTTTTATATCACGCTAATCGAGGATGAGCCCTCACAGGTAGGTATCATGAGGATGCCTTCTCGCGTCTTGTGCGTGTTTAGATATTATCTTATACAGAAGCTTGCGAGACCAACACATTAGCTAGGTAGGATGTGGTGGATTGCCTTTTACCGCGGCAGCAAATATTAAAGGAAAGACTTCGCCCATCATTGTAGATTCACTACCTAGGTAACTGATAGCTAGCTTGGGCACTTGCTGCCGATACTGGATAGCAAATTGCACAAGTTCGGACATTAACGAGAAACGTCGCTATATATCGATTGCTATGGGGCACACCCCAATCTACGGGGGTTCATTTGTTGTACAGAAAGGCTATTGATAGAAACAAGCATGCCTAATTCGGCAATGCCGTTTCTGGGGGCGGTAGGCCGTATCGTGTAGGCCGAGCCCTTTGTTTCCTGGGGTCTAGACAGGTGGCCAACAGTTGCATCTTCTTTCAAAATTGTTTAGATAGTGCGCATGTTAATTTGTGAAAGAAAATGTGAGACGGAGCCATGATATCAAGCAACAACCGGGGGTGAAATTTGACACGTCGAGGAGGTCAGCTCATACAAGCCGGCTGTTAGACATGATCGATAGATACGGTCTTCTTTCCCCAGGAAAAGAGTGGGATTATCGGAACCCTGGACCATAAGCAGCGCACTAGTCAGTAGTAGGTTAAGCGGGCAAAGGAGGCAAGACTCAAGAGAAGACTGATTTTGTGCATCCCGCCTCTAGCGTAAATGGTATCGTTGAGCATTATGCTTGCAATACTCGGAGACAGCGGTAGCGAGACTTGATATTATCCTCCCAGAGAGTAATCTATCTAAGTAGTTCACTCTACCTATCCACTTCGTTTCTAAAAATGATGGCGGAAAGAAGAATATGGAAGGCGGTAATTGTCTTAGTGGGGTCCGAAGTCAGCTTCCAAGGTTCTGTTAGGGACAAGAATTAATGGGATTTGAAGTGATAATGAGAAATCCAGTCTCACCGCCTTTGGGGTCTCGCTCTTAGGCTATTAGGTACTTCTCTATTTGGCTTAGACACCTACATAGATACCTAGGTAGCTTATTCAGGAAAGAAGTAGGTATGAATCGCATAGTAGGTAGGCTTTTGTATTTTTTTTTGGTGTACTTTGGTGCATTCTCGCTGTGGCGGTGCCCACAAAATCAATCAGTGCCCTGTGCTTTGGGAGAGGTTGAATCGACAATCGTCGATAATGATTCGCCCACTGCCCCACAATCTACCTCCTTAAGGTGCAATTCAGCACCTTATAGGTGTACCGCTCAGAACAACCCCACTATTTATACTATCCCACCATGCCCTCTCTTTTTTGCCCCTCTGCGGCAAAGCTTAGGTGGTAGAACCAAAGAGAGCGTCCATTTACTTGTTCGGCCAATCAACCTGCGAGCATAGCACATGCCAGATAAGTTCTTAGGTATCTTATCGGAGAGAACTGGGGTTAAAAAAAAAATCGATAGAAATTTTCCTGAGGCAAAGCCCATCCACTATCCACCGCCTGAAAATAAATTCCTGTCCACCCCTCTTCTCCGGCCCTCTTGCCTTTTCCACTCTCCCCTCAAACACCTCTTTTTCTTTTAATCTCTCCCATCATCTCTCCTTGTTTGGAAGATAGAACTGAGTCCTCCACTCGGGTCGCTTGTCTTTCCGCTACTTGGACCTTACATCAAAAAAAAAGGGCCAGACATAGAGCAGGTTCTGTTTCTGATTCCTCCATCAGCAAACTCAACTTGTGTGGCTACTCATCGTCGGTCGGCTGGGACTCAACCACGAACAACCTTTAGAGTTCTCTAGATTTCCGCATCTCTTATCCACGGACATTTTACCTTCGATCGGTCGGATAAAACGATTCACTTCGATAGATTCCCTCTTTAGATCTCCTCAACTCGCGATACCCTTTCCGAACCTTCTCTCCACAGGAACACCATCACACAAAAACAAGGAAAATCAATCATCATGGCTTCCGAGAACGCCAAATCTGCCAAGGTCCTTGATGACCTGATGGCCAGGCTCACCATCTCCAAGGATGCCGCTGCTACCAAGGACGCATCCGCTGCCCTTGCCTCTTTCATCAACGGCCAGATTGAGGACCAGGAGGCTCCCACAAAGTAAGCACATTTTCTGACACAAATTTGAATAGGGTGGCTTAATCCCTACGCCTACACCTGTCTACCCTATTGTATCTATTTTGCGCGCGACCCGCCTAGTTTCTGTACACCCCACCACATTTTGCACACTAGCAGCGGGGAAACCCATCCGCATGTCATTCTAGTCTCAGACAAATCCAAGTAATATCGGGCGTGTTTCAGTCAACTGGTTACATGGTGATCTTGCGAAGCGAGGTTAACTTGGTATCCTGGAGTGGCGGGCAATGAGCGTCCATCTCGTCGGCTGATTGTTGATTTTGAATCATCTACTACCCCTTCATATCGCACATGATTATCTTCTTTGGTGAATTGGCTAACATGTTTGGATAGAACTGTCGAGGCTCTGAAGAAGCAGATCACCAACAAGAAGGATGCTGCTGTTCGGGAAAAGGCTGCCCACGCTATCCAGGCTATTGCCCAGCACTCTGAAATCTCTTCCAACGTCGAGCCTTACCTCGTCGTTCTACTCCCTCTAGTCTTAGCCGCTATTGGCGACAAGATCACTGCTGTCAAGAATGCGGCCACCGCCGCTGCCCTCGCCATCATCGAGGCTGTCAACCCCAACTCCGTCAAGGCTGCCCTTCCTCATATTACCAACTCTATCCTCACCGCCCAGAAGTGGCCCGAGAAGATGGCTGCTCTCGACTGCATTGACACACTCGTTCGCACGGCACCCGCCCAGCTTGCCTACCGTGTTCCCGAACTAATCCCCGTCATCTCGGAGTCTATGTGGGATACCAAGAAAGAGGTCAAAGACCGTGCCTACAAGACCATGGAGAAGATTTGCGAGTTGATCGTCAACCGTGATATCGAGCGCTTCATTCCTGAGCTCATCAAGTGTATTGCCAAGCCCGAGAATGTTCCCGAGACTGTCCACTTGCTTGGTGCCACCACTTTCGTCACTGAGGTTCACGAGCCCACACTCGCCCTCATGGTTCCCCTGCTCGATCGTGGTCTTGCTGAGCGTGAGACTGCCATTAAGCGTAAAGCTGCTGTCATCGTCGACAACATGTGTAAGCTCGTCGATGACCCTAGCATCGTGGCTCCTTTCTTGCCCAAGATGATGCCAGGTCTTACCAAGAACTTCGAGACCCTCGCCGATCCTGAGGCTCGTGAGAAGACCAAGCAGGCCCTGGACACCCTGGTCCGCGTTGGTGATATTAAGGATGGCAAGATCCCTGAAGTTCGTCACGATGGTGACATCGCCACCGTCGTGGCCCACGTCAAGGCCGTCATCCCTGCTAAGCACTCTGCTGTCGCCGAGAAGCTCAGCGCTGTTGTCGATTACATCGCCGCCATCGGTGGCCAGCTCATCGACGAGAAGGAGATCGAGTCTACGACCTGGGCTGGTGCCATCAAGCCATTCGTCGCTGTTATCGTCGGTGAGGCTGATGCCCAATCCGTCGTAGATGCTCTCCGGAAACGCGCGTCCCCTGGTATTGAGGAGGATGCCGCCGAGGAGGAGGACGATGACGATGGAGAGGATCTCTGCAACTGCACCTTCTCCCTTGCCTACGGTGCGAAGATTCTTCTTAACCAGACACACCTACGCCTCAAGCGTGGTCGTCGCTATGGTCTGTGCGGTCCCAACGGTTCCGGCAAGTCGACTCTGATGCGTGCTATCAACAACGAACAAGTTGAGGGTTTCCCCAAGCAGAGCGAGGTCAAGACCGTCTTCGTCGAGCACGACCTCGACTCCGCTGATACTGAAATGACCACGATAGACTGGACGATGAAGAAGCTGGCCGAGGCTGGTGTCACGTCTACCAAGGAAGAGGTCGAGGCTCGCCTTGCCGAGTTCGGCTTCACAGAGGTTATGATATCAGGTGATATCACCGCTCTTTCTGGTGGTTGGAAGATGAAGCTGGCCTTGTGCCGTGCCGTCTTCGAAGCCCCTGATATTCTCCTTCTGGACGAGCCTACCAACCATCTCGACGTGAAGAACGTCAAGTGGCTCGAGGATTACCTCATCAACTCGCCCTGCACTTCCATCATTGTCTCTCACGACAGCGGTTTCTTAGACAACGTCACCCAGTACATCATTCACTACGAGAGATTCAAGCTCAAGAAGTACAAGGGTAACCTGAAGGAGTTCGTCCGCAAGAACCCCCACGCTAAGTCGTACTACGAGCTCGGAGAATCTGAGATCGAGTTCAGCTTCCCTGAGCCCGGCTTCCTCGAGGGTGTCAAGACCAAGGCTAAGGCTATCTTGCGAGCTACTAAGATGAGCTTCCAGTACCCTGGTACACCCAAGCCCCAGATCCAGGACATCACCTTCCAGTGCTCCTTAGGCTCTCGTATTGCCGTCATCGGTCCTAACGGTGCCGGCAAGTCGACTCTGATCAACGTCCTCACCGGTGAGCTTATCCCCACCGCCGGTGAGATCTACCAACACGAGAACATCCGTATCGCCTACATCAAGCAGCACGCTTTCGCTCACATCGATAACCACCTCGACAAGACCCCCTCCGAGTACATTCAGTGGCGTTTCCAGACTGGTGAAGATCGTGAGACCATGGACCGTGCCAACAAGATCATCACCGAAGATGACGAGAAGGCTATGGACAAGATCTTCAAGGTCGAGGGCACCCAGCGACGTGTCATCGGCATTAACAGCCGGAGAAAGTTCAAGAACAGCTACGAGTACGAGTGCTCATTCGCTCTAGGTGAGAACGTTGGCATGAAGAACGAGCGGTGGGTACCTATGATGACCGCCGACAATGCCTGGCTGCCACGTAGCGAGCTGCTCGCATCTCACCAGAAGATGGTGGCTGATGTCGATATGAAGGAGGCTCTGGCTTCTGGTCAGTTCCGCCCTCTAGTCCGCAAGGAGATTGAGTCGCACTGCACCAACTTCGGCCTCGATGCTGAGCTGGTGTCTCACTCTCGTATGAAGGGTCTGTCCGGTGGTCAGCGTGTCAAGGTCGTGCTTTCGGCCTGCTCATGGCAACGACCTCATCTGATCGTCCTCGACGAGCCCACCAACTATCTGGATCGTGACTCTCTGGGTGCTTTGTCCAAGGCACTGAAGAAGTTCGAGGGTGGTGTCATTATCATTACCCACAGTGCCGAGTTCACCAAGGATCTTACTGAGGAAGTCTGGGCTGTCATGGACGGCAAGATGACGCCTTCAGGCCACAACTGGGTGCAAGGTCAGGGTGCTGGTCCCAGATTAAAGCAGGGTGACGATGATGAGGAAGACAAGTTCGACGCCATGGGCAACAAGATCGTCTCGACCAAGAAGAAGGCCAAGCTGACCAGTTCTGAGGCCCGAAAAAAGAAGAAGGGTGAGTTTACCTGTAGACCTGAATCTGTCCCTGTCTGAACATATGCTGACTTGAATTTGCAGAGCGTATGGCCCGCCGAAAGCGTGGTGAGGAGGTCTTCTCTGATGAGGATGATTAAATTCGTCATGCCTCGTACGATATATGATCGGACGCATCAACGTCTTTCACGGATCATCTTTGACGAACCTAATACCGCATGGCGCCATGATATAGCCATGATATAGCTCTGATTTCCTTTGTCATATGTGCAATGAAACCCAAAAAGTTTGGTCTTTGCATGGTAGGGGGCATGTGTTTCTTTTCGCACAATTCTAGCGCGGTTTGGTTTGATAGAGAATGACCCAACGGCGGCGCTTCCCGGTATAGTCGACCAGGATGTTCCAGAGCCATCCTACCTGGAATTGGAGGTCTAGGAGAGGTGTGTGACTCTCGGGAGATTCGGTCGCCAAGATAGCATAGGAGTAGATACAACCGGGTCACTCAATAGACTTGATTGATAGACATACCTAACAGGTTTGTCATCGCTATGTGATATATATGTGTTTTTAACAAAATTCCGTATAACTGTCTGGAAATCAATTGTTGATTCCACCACGATGACATATATTCTAATATCCAAACACCTTAAACAGCTAAATATCAATATGATCTGAAGAGCAAGACACTGGGCTCTCCTATTCATTCGACCCCAAACAACATTGCCTATCCCATAATATGGGATAATTGTGTTGTATTATATACACCTGGGTAGTGCTAGCACATGTCACGTTACTTAATGTAGCATTGTTGTTGTTTTATTCTTGATTCTATTGCAAATACCTTGCAAATACTTACCTATGATCCATCAACCAAGCTATCAAGCGGAATAGCAGCCTTTACTTAATAAGACCACCAAACCCCCTTAATGGTCTTATCAGCCTGTCGTCGGAGATATCGTCGCCGAGCACCGTCTTCAGGCCAAAGCGCAACGGCCTTGCTGAAAAACGCCTCAGCTTCCGCGAGACTGCAATCTGGATCCTCGTCGATCAGTTCCAGATGACCCGGACAATGCCACAAGGTCGGCCCCTGTGAAGGGTCGGCGGGGAGCGAGTCGCACTTGCGACACAGCTTTTCACGCGCGTTATGGCTTAAGTCAACACAGCAGGAAGGGAGCCGAACTTCAGCACAACACTTACGGCCCCGAAGTGCCTTGCGGCTCCGTGGGCAGAATGTGTGCCACACGGAGCGCTTTAGCGAGATCTTGCAGGCTGCGCTACCGCGGCGGGGACAATAGGAGTAGCCTGAGGAGCGCCAGGTAAAACATCCGCAGGGGAAAGTGGTTGCCCAGAATTGACACATTGGCAAAGGTGCGGGTTATGTTGTTGCTATGTAGAACTGAGTCGTGACTCGTTAGCGACAAAGAGAGTTTGCGAGTGGCTAGCTGGCGGCGCTGGCGCTTGTTTAATACTCTTTTCGTGGCCTTTGTGACTTGCCCTGCGTTTCCTTGTCTGAGACAGGGGGTTACAGAAGGCGTTGGTTATGCTGAGGACAATGAACTGTATATCCTAACAGACATACTGCTCATAAACAATAGTTGGGTTTTCCTCGCGGTTGGCAGTCCGGGGGAGGAGGCTGTTTTCCGCCGCATGGAGCCAGACTATGTCATCACAGCTTGTACCCCTGATTAGGTGCGCCGGAGGGGTGTAATACAGGTAACAGTGTTTCTTTACGGTCACCTACGATATCACACCTTGCTTGCGAGTAGGCCTATCTATAGCGTGCGTACTTAATTATACTCCTTTCGTCCACGAACATATAAAGATGGCTTATTATAACAGCGCAGATAAGTATTATACACTTTCGAATGAAGCTTCGGTGATACTCGAGCGAGAAAAGTTTATTGTAGTAATTTATGCTATCTTGGGAGTCATTCTCCTCGCCTGACTTTAAATCAAACTACAAGATTTCTCCTATTGATAACTCAAGAAGCAAAGAAAACGCTCAAATAGAGTGAGAAATGGGGGAGAGGATAGCGTATTAACCCCTGAACCTATACAACAATTTGGTCAACTTCCTTGGAGGCTAGGACGCATTATCAAAAAAAAAAAAAAATGCGAGAGGAAAAACTCTACGTAATATAGAGTTATTAAATGACAGGCTCGGTGATTTGCTGTTTCTTTATACGTTGCCCTTAGTAGAGCACCTACACCTAAAGTAATGGAAAGTGACTTGTTTGGGTGTCACGAGCTTCCATTTGACAATTCTATCTTCGCAACAACAGGAGCATCGTTACCAATACCATCTCGTTGTTTCATCACTCATATGCCACCATAGTACGTACTATAAACCTATTTTACAGCATTTACTTGGGCCCTGTCAGGTGTCGATACTCTGATTTCTGACTGGCAACGAAACCTCTCTAAGAACGAGCTTCTAAGCCTCAACATCGACAATCTACTTCTTCCGTATAGTGATTGCCTTATCTATAGCAATAGTAAAATCAGTCACAAGACGGCGGTTTAGTAATGAGGTTCTTGCTATGTAAATTGCGGGGCGTATAAAGGGGCAACGTCATCGGAAGCTCATTTGATCATAGTAATGAACTCTAATTTATACTTCGCTTGAGATCTTGACGACCTGGACTGACTGTTGTTTATTACCACTACCATCGATCGAAGACAGCGATAGCTTCAATATACTCGAAGCCCCTCTGCCAACACGCACACTGAAGAGCAATCCATCGACCCATTAAAACATAACCATCCCCCTATTCCAGCACTATTCCTCCATCTGCAGCGAGCATGGCAACACCCACCACGCAAGAGATGACGACGAAAACGGACGTATTCCAAGTGACCCCATCACGCGTCCTCTCGTACGCCATCACGTCCCCCTCCCCCTCGCCACCGCCAGGCTCCACCCACCGCCCCTTCGTGCTCCTCTCCAGCGCGCTCTCGGCCCCCTTCACGATCTGGGACCCCGTGGTCCCGCACCTGCTGCGCCTGGGCTTCGACGTGCTGCGCCACGACGCGCCGGGCCACGGGCGCTCGGGGCTGCCGGCGAACCTCTGCTCGACGACGTTCGAGTCGCTCGCGGCGGACGTGCACGCGCTGCTCGCGCACCTGCGCATCGCGCGCCTGCACGCCTGGGTGGGCGTCAGCCTCGGCGCCGCGACGGCCATCGTGTTCGCCGCGCTGTACCCCGGCGTCGTCGAGCGGCTCGTGCCCTGCGACACGCTGTCGCGGTCGCCCGTCAACGCGGGCACGCAGGACGGCTTCGGCGCGCGCGTCGCCACGGCGAGGGAGGACGGCAACATGCGCGGGAGCATCGAGGTCACGCTCGAGCGGTGGTGCGGGCGCGCGTGGCTCGACAATCACCACGACGAGGCGGAGCGCGTGAGGGGCGTCATGAGGGGCACGTCGGTGGACGGGTTCGATACGTGCTGCTGGGCGCTGCGGAGCTCGAGCTTCGATCTAAGGCCGCTGGCGGCGAGCGCGGGGGCGCATGTCGAGGCGGCCATGCTGCTCGTGGGCGAGAAGGATGTTGGGTTGTTTCAGACTATGGAGGAGCTGAGGCGGGGGATCGAGACGGGGCTTCGGAGCAGGAAGGGCCAGAACGCGGCGGTTGCGTTGAAGATTGTGAGGAATGGGGGGCACGTTTGCTTTATAGACGGGTTTGCGTCCTTCATTGACCTCTTTACTAAGTTCTTGACGTCGACGTCAACGTTAAGATGAGGGGGTCGTGTCTTTTTCATATGTATTCAGAGGCGTTTCATGGCTTGTTGCTTCGCGGAGCTTGATCATTCTTAGTTCAGTGTTACATATCTGCTGATTATGTTCACTTGTCAGTTTATAGAGTGTTGAGAACCTTACTTGTTTATAAATACTTGTTAAGTTGTCTGTACGTGAATTAGGCTCGCCTTGCAATGTGAGTAAACTGTATACTCCAGATTTCACTATAAGGTCAGTATTTTGAGGTTAGTCTGGACAAGACATTCTCGGTGCCGAGTATAGAAATCCGGTGTCTCGGGACCAGCCGTTCCAAGACGGATCCTTGCCAGCTCTTTGTCTCTCAGACCCTCACTTACCTATATGTAAGCACCTATGAGTTATACCTACAGTAGTGGTTTCGCGCCCAGAGATGAAGTCCTAGAGTCGCGGGGAGAAGAGAAAGCGTACCCACTAAGTCTTAAAACTAGGTAGGCATCTAGAACTAGCAGATATCTATATTCCTTCCTTCGGGACGGGAGAATGACGATCCCCGTCCGAAGGACAGCGCCTTGGCGGGCCTACGCATAAAGGAGTCTGGTGACCCCGGTCGCGAACAGGCAACTCGGCGTACCATGCCATTGGGTCGTCTACGCTAGGTATTCTACGTAATAGCTTATTGATAGGTAGCGTAGCACGCATACAGTAATCCATAGATCCAGGTGCTCCTTAACACCGCCGTCAATGGTTCCGATCCGAGGGTCTGCAGGGTGACGCTATCTTACCGTAGATCTTATTCGACGATGTGTGTAAACTCCGGGCGCACGCTAGAGCGGAGCTGAAGATCATTCTGGTCCTTTATTGCGAGGCCGGTTAGAATTGTGATTACTTCTCCTTATTGGTTTGGTATTACATACTATCGCGTCACTCGGTGCGCAATAGGTATGGATTTAGTAGGAAATAATCGGATATAGAGAATTATCTCGCGCCGAATAACGTAGGTATTGCCATTTACCTCATATTGATTTATAGAGTTGCGTTAATTGGCAATGGGGAGAATCAATATGTAGGATGCTCATACTTAAGTGCGTTCGGATTCGCATAGCGAGTATCTAGCGTGTAGGTTACCTAGAATTGTCAGATGAAAAATCTCTCCGGTTTCAAGAATAGCCAGTGTTACTCTGATTCAGTCAAAAACGTGCGATTCGTGCTTATGGTAAAGGTAAGTTGATGCATACCGGTTGAGCATACTCTAACTACCTACACTGCTTTGTACGTCCGGCTGCGTCTTAGTATTGTAATCAAAACTTCGGCCGAAAATAACAATTGTCTTTATTGGACTATCCCCGAGATTTCCTTATCCCGCCGCCGTCTTTGTACGCATAGTACGCATAAATCTTTGTAGGCTCGGTGGGCGGAAAACCAACATTCCCGCTGATGCCCACATAGCCACACTAACGTGTTTTTTCTGGGTATTCGACGTAAGGTCTGTACCGCACTGCCTATCCAGGTCGAGCAGACGGAGGTGGTACTGTGCAGCACTAAGCCGGGATGACTAGCCGCTCTCAGAGATCCATCCCGACTATAGCCTAGCGCTACTAGGATTTGCACCAACTCCTTCAGTATTGGAAATTTGTAAAGAGGGCCCAGGCAGATTATGATGTAGGCAACCCGATTCATGGCTAGTCAGGTTTCGTCGGCTTCGCGCTCTGCTAATCACCGACCTTGGGCGCGAATGGAGTAAGTGTCGTGACGAGGACCGTACAAGTCGAAATTGTATGCTAGGGACTGAATAGTATCCCGTATATAGAGATGTATATATATAATAAGGCAGCCGGGGTAGTTAGGCACATGAAGTATCTGGGTGGTCTGACTATATAGTAAGGCAATCATAGCGTGATATACTTACTACATTGGAAGCATATCAGAGAGTCGAACAAACATAACCAAACATTCATAATTACCATTCCCCTGGGATTTGTCGAGTTTTTTTCTCTCTGAAGAACTTGAGTTTAACCTGAGTTGACAACCCCGCATAAGTCAGTTGGTCACAAGACACAATCAACAACCGAACGGTTAACCGTCTATCATCACTCATTGTCAAATCTTATTTTGATTGTTTCTATATTATTATTTACGGCATCATGTCATCCGGCCCGCCGTACGCCTCACGCACCGCCGTCGCCGGCGGCTTGCCCAGCGTCATCCCCGACGTGCCCATCTCGGCCGTCTTCCTCGTCATCTACCTCGGCTTCGCGGCCACCAACATGACCATACTGCAGATCAACCTGCGGCGGCAGCACAAGTTCGTCATCAACGGCGCCATGTTCGGCTTCTCCATGTCGCGCATCATCACCTTCATCCTGCGCATCCTCTGGGCCACGCACCAGCACAACGTGCGCCTCGCCATCGCCGCCAACATCTTCGTCAACGCCGGCGTCCTCGCCATCTACGTCATCAACCTCATCTTCGCGCAGCGCATCCTGCGCGGCAAGCAGCCCGCCATAGGCTGGCACCCGAGTATCAGCATCGTGCTCAAGGGCTTCTACGTCGGCATCGGCGCCGCCCTCGTCCTGGTTATTTACGCCGTCGTGCAGAGCTCCTACACCCTCGACATGAACCTCTTACATACCGTGCGCCAGATCCAGCTTGCGGCCACCACCTACCTGCTCGTCTTCACGACGCTGCCCTTGTGGCTGCTGCTCGCGGCGCACCTCCTGCTCCCCAAGTCGGCGGACGAGGAGCTGTTCGGCCACGGCAGCATGCGCACCAAGGTCATTATCAACGCCGTCGCGACGTGCGTCTGCATCACCATCGCCGGGTTCAAGACCGGCACGGCCTGGGAGGCGCCGCGCCTCGCGTCCGACCCGGCGTGGTACCACAGCAAGCCGGCCTTCTACCTCTTCAACTTCGCGCTCGAGATCTGCGTCCTCAGCCTGCTCACCTTCTCGCGCGTCGACAAGCGCTTCCACATCCCCAATGGCAGCAGCCAGCCCGGGGACTACTCGGGCCGCTCGAGCGAGCAGACGTCGGTCATGGAGAAGGGGGAGACGAGTGATCAGAGCGGCCACGAGGTCTGAGGTGTTGTGGCTGTGAAAGCGGAAAGGAGAAGGGAGAAGGGAGAAAGGAGGGGTTGCATACTGAGAAGAATAAAGAAATGGAGAGCAATCTTAGGATGTTGTAATCATATTGTAATACCTTTTGTGATACCCATATAGAATACTCATTCGTTATAGATGGAGCATATATAGCATTGAATGGAATACGAAGAATTAGACTACAGAACATTAGGTGTCTCCAGGGTGTGATATATCAATAAGTTCAAACATTAGGTAGCATTAGTATTTATTCTTATATACATATTCATTGGATTATCGACGAGTCAAATGTTTATGTAGCATACCCCCGCAGTCTACCTACAGAGGTACCTACTTTAGGTGCCTATCTAAGATTCAAGAGAGATAATTCTCTAGATATCTGTATTATCATCTCTCCTATTTGTATGCTCTCATGGTTCGTCGTGACGCACAGCGATAGTACATAGTCAAGGTTGCATATTGATGAATAGCATATAAATACTCCCTATCTAGGTAGACTTGACACCCTGAAACTAACAAAGACTTGCTAGTTACACGCTACCCATCTCCTCGGGGCACTTGGCCGCCCAATAGCCGTTTCATGGGAAATTGTAGATCGAAGCTTGTCCCCCACATAGCCTATGTTCTAGCTTTTCACGAGAATAGGGAGTCGAGATCGGTTACGGAGTCCTTTCGCCGCCGACATGCGACGCTATAATAGATAGGTAGTGTATACCTAATAGGTAGTAACAGACAATAGTGTATATCCAGACGTGTAGACTACGATGTAATAGTATAGATAGAGGGTACCTAATTCATCACTCAAACTGGTTTATACGATTTTTGTCCATGATGAATTTTGATTCTATTATACGTGTCCAGCTCATGCGCCTCCTCTCTAGCATCATTTCCCATTGATCATACCCCAAACCCTAGCTCCAGTCACACCCTTACTCGATCATACCTCGTCGTTTCGTACTCATTGACATGCTTCGTGTCGTTCCTCATTGTCGTAATATTCCGGTTATCCTGGATCATGTAAAAAGAGTGGCCATCATGAAAAGTCGGGGAAACTCGCTAGTGCACAGCTTCCTGCGTCTGCATCTTCTCAATTCGGTAAAAAAAAGTAATACCCCTAGGTATGTCCCTTGACAGACGAACATGCCGAAGCGAAGCCGAATCACAGCATTGAGATGCTAGGTATTCCTTGCGAAGGCAGCGATACGATATCGTGCACATGGACAAGAGGTTGTCCCAACGCTAGCGCATTGGCTTCTTAGAGACGACTGGACATCTCAGTGAACACTACAATATTTAGAGTCAGAACTTGCGTGTCCTAGGAATTTCAGAATCCTCGAGCATGGAGGATACGTGGCTCGTAGATCAGAAGTGAAGCACGAATAAAGAGATGACTTACTTCCAGCCAGACGCTCTATCTCCCAGTCGTCCACATTAGCAGCCTCCCATTCCGCCTGCAGATACTGCAAGATAGCCCACACCTGGTAAAACTCCAACTCGCCCTCGCCCTCCTCGTCGTTATCGGGGTCAAACTTCCCGCAGCTCCACTCGCCGTCATTCTCCCAGCTGTAGCGCAGGACGCGCACCAAGAAGCGCGCGGCATGACTATCAAATAGACTGTCAGCAGAATCGCCGAGATAGATGATATATACACAGCGCAGGGAGTATGCGGAGATGCACTCACTCCAGCGACGTCCAGTCCCGCTTGCCCGCCTGCACCTCGGCGCCGGCGGCGTACTTGGGCTGCGCGAAGGCGTTGGTCGATATGCACCAGCGGTACAGCTCGGCGCACTGCACGGCCGGGCGCGGGCCGTGGGCGGCGGCCGCCTCGAGGAAGTCCCGGCGGTACTCCCGGAAGAAGGGCTTCACGTAGCTGCTGTCGAGCAGCCGGCGCGCCGAGTGCTTGGTGCTCGCGTCGTAGTTGAGCCAGAGGCAGAGCTGGTCGTAGCTCTTCTGCAGCGCCGGGAGGCGCTCGCGGGGGATGGTCTTTCGCGCCATGGCGTAGATGGGGGGGTAGATGGGTTATCTGTAGGGCAGTCTTGGCTGGACAGAGGCGAGTAAAGTGCGAGGTTTTGGCTTTTCTGTGTTCTCACTCACGCACGCACTTACTCTCGGGTATAGCTGGTATACCGAGTTGGAGATGGGTGAAGCGCGCGAGAGAGAAAGTGAATAGAAGAAGACTCGGAGTAAGAACAATAAGGTTGTCGTTTTTCAAAGACAAGACTTGCATCGCGGGGAGGGTCTCAGTTCTCTTGATGTCTCAAAAGTCTAAATGTCTCAGCTCCTCGCAGCCGCCCTCCTCCTCCCTCGGCTCTCAACTCTGATGGCTATGCGGCTAACGTCAACGGTCAAACGGCAAGCGTGTGACATCTCTCTTTCCCTCTCTCATGTGGTTCCCTCTCCCGTCATTATAGATTGTCGTTGACAGCCTTGTCCAATTGAATGGTCTCTTGACGAGGCGACGATGCATCGAGGCGAGGTACAGTGCATTCGCATGCCACGGATGAGTGGCCCGGCCAATCATCTCGTCGGTGCTTCTGCAATATGGTTTGTTCGTCAGGGATGCTAGCATCGAGTTGGAGTCCCGGCCCCGACTCGGTTAACTATATTGATCGATTAAAATTTGTGTGTGGTGTGTTGTCTAACGTTTGTTTGCTGATAGGTCTCTCTCTCTCACTTAATATGTCTCTGGTCCTCGGATAACCTATTGCTAATTTGTGCTGAGGGAAACGCTCACACATTAGTAATCTATAATAGTGTCCATTCCGAACAGTATACAACAAATATTTATTCACATGAAATCAAGCAAAACACAGGCAAACGCGATAGAGATGTTAAATAATACGAGACGCGAAAACGTAAACTGAACTACCTAGGTAGTTAACCTTGGAAAAGGTTCGAAAAAGATAGTCTCCTGAGTGTGATTCGAACACACGACCTGTGGATTGCTAGGCAATTATTTCAATTACAGTCCAACGCGCTACCAACTGTGCCATCAGGAGATCTATGGTATAACTGATATTATACAAATTATTGACTGATTGATTTATACCTTGAGTACCTACCTTAGGTAGGTAGGTAGCTTAGGTAGGTAGCTTAGGTACCTATTTGCGATCATTGATGATAGAGAAACCCCGCACCAAGTACCTCAGTGGAACCTCAATAATATATTTTATTTACCTAGATCTTAGGTCGCAGGAATCTCCTCTCGCATCCAGGCTTGTGCGAATTGTGTTATAGCCAGCGCTACCCACAGGTAAAGTAATACTTTGACTGACTGTCAATTAATTGACCCAATCCAGTCCAAATAATCGTTTTAAAATTAATTGCAGGTAAATTAATAATTCTTTACCTGACTTGTTACTTGTTAATTACTTCCAATTAATTTTCCTATTTTTTTTAAAATATTTTTTTGTTGTTTTTTTGGTAAAAAAGAGGCCTTCTTTTCCTAGGTAGGCTGGGTGGCACCCTGTTTTTAACCCCACGTATTCAGCCACTTACACAGCCACTTCCCTAGCCACTGACTTAGCCACTTAAGTCAGTCAAACAAGCGTTTTTTGCGATCAATTCAGGTAAAACAAGTCAAGAGGCTATTATTTGACTGACATACCTGTGGGTAGCGCTGGTTATAGCAACGACCAACTGCCCATCATGCTTTCCTTGCTGTTGTCTGTCCTTCCGCCGCCGTCACATGATGACGCTCGCTTTAAGGCCTTTTTTAAAATCTTAGGCCATACAGACGATACGCTAAACACGGCACTTGCTGCTCAAGATGTGGGCAAAAACCTCTTGTCAAGTTTTATACTCCAGTAGAACTCACCAATTATTTCTTAGGATCTGTTTATAGGCACCAAGAACTATCCCACAGCCAACTCCTCGCCGCCGGGCAGCTCTAACGCATACGCCGGTGCTACTTCGACAAACGACTACCTCGACATTGCAGCGAAGCAGAGCAATAGAGAAAAACTGACCGGAACAAATCTACCCTCTCTACACGGTGGCCTGAATCCCGAGCACCGCCGACAGCCTCGCCGGGGACGCGGCACTCGTAAAAACAAGGCATATTGGAAGGAAAAAAACAAAGAAGACAATGAAGTGAGTCACGCCTCAGTATATTAATGAAGGGCATCAGTTAATGACAGACCCCCAGAACCCATTCGACGACCGTGAATTGCTTTTTCCGGATGAGCATGGAAGTTTGAAAGCCTCCCGGTTAGCAAATCTCGACACGCAGCTAAAAATACCGACGCACTTTGGGAACGACTTAATCATGTCTGCCCACTGCGCAGGGGACATGGATCTTCTTGACCGACTATCCACCGACTTTGAGGATCCATGCTTGCACAGCATCTCTGGGCATTCGACAAAGGTCCTGGGCATCTTACGAAACGTCCAGTTCCGCTTCAGAGGCAGCTCAGTGACGTTCTGTCGTGATTTCTGGGTCTGCGAGTCTCTTAACAATATCACTGACGTCATGATCGGAGCGAACTTTATCAAGGACAATCTCAAGATGCTATTTGAGAAGGTCAAGGACTGTCTCAGCATCTTTGCTCCATGGTTGTCCAGAAGGAAAGAAAAAGCTGACGAGAAGCGAGAACGAGAAAAGCGAGAATCCCAGCAAATAATTGATAGCCAGGAGGTGGAGAATCAGCGCCTACAAAGAGAACGCGAGGAGGAACTTCGACGCACCAAAGCACAAAACAGCAACACGCAGCAAGGAGGAGGCCAAGGGCGTTCTTAAAGTATTAGCTCCTAATTGGAGTCACGCTCTCTACATGAGACCTTTGGCAATCCAAACATTATGCATGGTCTGTCCAACCTAGATTCATTACTAGGATGAAGACACACCTCAAAGGGCGATCGCTTTGCTGGATCCCTAAGTACATGTTTGGTCACGCTTTAGCATGGCAAGATGATCACTTCAGGCTGAATCTTATATAATGGATCCCTAAGATCATTTACTTTGCCGCTTTTACTTTTTTATATACTACACTTATAAAGAGGCAAATGCTTTACAAGGTTGTTGTATTCGGCACTAGACTAGCTCCAGCCCTTTCAGCTTAGAATTATTTACTTCTGCGTTGCTTGGCTGGCGATTAGCCTTTGACATTGTTGTTTTCTGCCCTCCCACCCCCATTCTACCGTTATGATAAAAGCAACGTCCGCTTGCTCCCATGTCTATAATCTTACAGCCTATAGCAAGCTGGTATTACTTTCTAGTTAGAACTAGAAGTACCAATGAATACAACCTGTACAGCAGCGAACCTTTTTAAAAGAGGTATAGTTAGATGATTTTCTAAAAGTTCTACCAAGAACACACTCACGCTGAAGTTGCACTGAAGACCTCGACCAGTTCGCCATCATTCATGAACCACAAAGCAGTCGAAAACGCCACGCTAAACAGACCAACCAGCCCCAGCCGACTGCTCTGATTTTCAACAAAGTAAAGGGCGACTATTGCAAGAATGGGCAGCAAAGAGGCAATAATAGTACAGATAAGGTTTGACGCCGCAACAAGACGGGAGTCCTTATATGTGACAATTTCGGAGTCCTGCTGAGCTGCTGGCGCCGAACGCTTTGTTCGCGTTAAAAACTGGCGCAGTCTATTTATCTAAAGCATTCAAGCGTGCGGTTAGCAGTTACCGACTCATCAGGACAATTAAGTAGTATAAACACGCGTTAAAGACATATCATACCGTATTTACAACGCTATAACATATAGGCAAGCCCTTGTTGGTAATAAACCTCGAAATATGATTAGGGTGAAGCGACGGAGATAAAGAGATGAGATCGACACCCTGTGCCCAAGTATCGTGATCACGACCAAGAAGGTATACACCGCCAAGTCTCGTCTCTCTCAGCCAGCTCTGGAATTTCTGCAACTCGTGCGCTTCAGGGTCGGGGATCTTCGACATTTGACGGTACTGAAGTATCGCGTCATCTACCACACCCGCGTTTCAATATCCACTGCTCGACAATCTGTAAGGGTGAACTGACTGTACTCTCTTAAAACTCTGCGCAGCTGCATCCATGTCTCCCACTGCTGGCCCGAACCAGGCTCATCATGCATATGAGCAAGCGTGTACCAGTCGAACGAGAAAAGTCGCCTGTCACAATCATTCGAAGCGTCGTTATCTGCTTCTAGCTTGCGGAGATTCTTTTCGAGCCCGACGATCTCGGCTTGGAGGTAGAGGATGTTTTGTAAATTCAGACTGGCGAAGCGCCGGAAAGTTGCGTCTTCAGGGTGGTCGGCCATGAAAGAGGCTATCTTGGCGTACCCTTGCTTGTCCATTTTTGTGTCCGGAGAAGAGATGTACTTTGGTGCAACAGTTGTTCTGCGAAGGTTGAAACCATCGCTCGTCGTAGACAAGGGCCCGGGGTCGTTATGTACTTACTTGTACGAAGTAAGGCTGAGTGGCATTGAGAAATGCATATAGGAAAGTGCCCGAGGCTCCATGTCATGCAGCCAGTTTTTTTCATGCACCAGGGGCTGCCTCTTTTTTGCCTAACCCAATCATGTTGTAATAGAAGACATCACCCAGTTGTGTATGTGATCACTGGTGTGGCCCATTCAGTGCTACGCGTCTTGCATCCGCTGTCATGCATATTAGCGGCACCCAGCAGTCAGTCAGAATGGCGAAGCAACTTAGCTCACAACATCATTCTCTACTTAATTGTAAAGTAGAAGAAATACTACGCGATCAATCTTTCATTATGTCGTAATCTGCGGTGGTTCGGCGAGACCTATATTTTCTGGAAGCCAATGTTTCTAGAGGGAATAGTCAGCAATTATGGGAGAGATAACAAATGGACGATCTGGTAAAGTACCTCATGCCCTCAACTGGGCCCTGTATAAGGATTCTAATAGTGCGCATACATCACAAGGTGATTCTCTAACATACCTAATGCTCTTAAAATAAACTGAGACTTTTGCCTGTAAACAGGAGACAGACATACTTGAACAGAACTCTAATTATTGAAGTTAAAGATAGAGTTGCTAGATGCACTCTGGCAAGTTGAGCCCGCACTGTAGGATAGAACGAATCCATAATTAATAGAACATCCGCTCTACTTGCCAACTATAGTTCAGGGTTCCTAGACGTAGATGAGTTCACCGACGAAACTCTATGCTTTGGTGAAATCATAAACTGCCAAGGTAGGTCCTATCATAACAAAGTTTTAAATGTAATTACAGTCATCAAAGTAAACGCAAGGGCAGGGGAAGACAGATTGCTCTAGAAGAAGAAGAAGTATATAATATAATAATATATAGTATATTGAGGCTAAAGTGGACAAAAGCAAACCGTGCAATATCGGTCAAATTTACCAATAGACCAATGACGGGTCATGGGCCTGTGATCTCGGAACAACCAACCAATGAGCTTGGAACTCATGCACGTCTTCTCCTCCCTCCCTCTCTCTCTCTCTTCGCGGGCGATGGCGTTGTGTCTACGGTGAAGCAACAGCTTCTTGTTGACTGACTGAATTAAGAAGTTTACATCATGGGCATGCTTAGACCGGGAAGCTCGGTGAGCCCTGTGATTTAGAATGTCAGCGCTGTCTCGCGTCGCGAAACTAGGAAAAAAGTCAAACTTACAGCCCTCGTGGTCCTCCTGCACAATAGGCTTGATAGAGCAGGCCTTGGCGTTGGTGATGGCCTGGTTGGCGAGCGTGGAGCACTTGGCGCCCATGCAGCCCGAGGTGTCCATGGCCTTCTGCAGGGAGTCGGCCTTCCAGCCGAAGACGTAGTCACCGTGTTGGCCGTAACCTACAGCCATGTCACTTATTAGTATACGGAAAATAGGATTACCATTCTTGAGGTAAGGTTACGCACCGGTGTTGTCGCCCGTGCTCAGGTAGAACGGCTGCGAGCCGTCGGTGGGCCAGTCGGCGGGGTTGTTGAACTTGGTGGTGTCCCAGACCACCTCGTACATGAGCTGCGGGATGCGGACGGGGTGCGTCGACGGGCACGCGCCGCCGAGGCTCAGGAAGTCCGCGGGGCCTGTCGTCGGGTAGGTGATGTGGTCCTGGTGGTTGGGTGTGTCGAGGTTCTTGCCGTCCCAGCAACTAATAGTATCCATCAGCACTAGATATTTTGGCGGCGTTGTATGGCAGCATGACTTACGTTGGGAACAGGATGTTGGAGCGGATACCGCCGGCGCACTGCTTCTTGGGGAAGTACTCAGTGTCGAGACTGTTCCGTTCATCTATCATTAGCGACCATCTCTATCATACGATACGGCGACCAGTTAACTCACGTGTTGTCCATGCATGGAGCAGCGTAGTCGCCGCCAAAGTTGGGGCCGGTGTAGCAGCGGTAGCAGTTCTGGTGCTTGAGCTTGGTGCCGGTGCGCGAGCGGGCCATGGCATCTCCGACGAGCATGCGGAAACCCTGTTGATTATATGCTGTTAGTCCGTGCTGTTCTATGGCTAGACTAAGGGGGTGAGGGTGACGAACGGGCTTGAAGGCCGTGATCTTGCCTGGTTGGGCTGAGACGTAGTACACGAGCACACCTCCAGCAGTTTGTGTGCTGAAGTTGTCATTGAATTGGTATCTAATAATAACGGAAATCGTGTTAGTAAGTGTACGGCTTTTTATTGTGAATTTTTCAACCTGGATTTCGGAAGAGAACAACAGATTCAGTGTAAGTGTTTGTCAATAACAAAAAAAGGGGTAAACCATACGCAGCACCACCCTGAGGCACCCGCTTGTAAGTGCCATTGCGGGCCTTGAAGTACAAGTTCGCAGTCCAGTAGTTGCTGAAGTCCTCCGAGAACGCGCAGGTGGTGCACGAGGCGGCGGTCGAGACGTCGCCGGTGGTCATGGACGCGTTGAACGTGTTGCCGCCGACGATCTGGTGGACGTGCGGCGACGGGACCGCGCCCGGGTTCACGAGGGGGTCCAGCCGGTCGATGACCACCTGCGCGCAGCCGAACCGCAGCATCGTCACGCCGCCGCCGCCGCCGAATTGCGGCACCGCGCCCGCCACGCTCGCGAGCCCGAGGATCGTGGACCAATACATTCTGATCGAGGCCGAGGGGAATGTGCTGTGTGCTCTGCGCTCTTCTGTGCTGGGGATGCGATGCGTTGTTTGTCCTGTGCTGTAGGGAGCAGAGGAAGAGAGGAAGGGGGGAGGCCAGGCTTGGGACTTGTGCAGGGCCCTTCCCTTCATATGTTTATACTAGAACGCACGGGGTAACGGGAAAAGGGGGGTGCATGTGGGCATGAGTCCGCCACCACCATATTACTGCTGTACTGCCGAACCATATGTCTTGTTTCCCTCATATTGAGGGTGTGGTGGTGGCTGTAGCTAGGCCACGACGGCATTTCTCTAATAGGCTATATCGTACAGCAGAGATTAATTGCTTCGTTGATGACCGTGACTCGACGGAAGGGGTGGATGGTTGGTCCCCGTCGACGAGGCAGATACAATTAGCCGGCCGGGTAGAACGTCGACAGGAAGGCTGTCGCCCAATCCAACCACCCTCAGCGCGACCTGTGAGTATATAGAATGGGCCATGCCATGCACTGCCATGCCTTGCCACGCGCCCGCACACTCCGCATCGCTGGCTGTGTATATATTGCAGTCTTGGATCAGGGCACTGGACTGTCTCTATGGAAGGTCGATATCAGGTCTCATTTTCTACCCGCATCAAGTCCGCACCCTGTCATCTAGCAATATAACCTCACAGCCACATGTCCTCATCGTCGGGTCGGGAGGGCGGCGGGCAATCTCCCGTATGGCAGGATGGCACAACGCGGTTTAAATCGGGCACCTTGGACATAGGAGACGCAACAACAGCCGATTCACTGTTCATAGAGGAACATGATCTATAACCTAAACACTATCGAGTAGGAACGGCTGTCCGCAGCTAAAAGTTTGGCGCCAGTGATTTCCCAGGGCTATGAGGTCTAAATTTAACTCGGATCTAATCTCGGGGGCTTTAATAAATTGCGTTCGGAATAATCTACGAGGTATGAAAATCGAGCCTGATCCAGCTACAAACAAAGTATTACGTACCAAGTGGGCTCCGGTCAGAAGGGAAATATACAATCTGGTCCATCTAAATCGTGACTGTAGGCGGCGAATCTAGCATTATTCTCGCCACAGGGTGCTACAAATCTCTTGGTCCTGCCTTTGCTGTAAATTGAAGGGCCGGGAGTGACGATGACGGTAGGTATTATATTGCTAACTCGCATTGCCGGTGCCTAACCCACTACGCTAGGTTTATCTTGGCTGCGAGAACGAAGTTGATATAGCCTTATTGAAGTCAATCTTAAATTTAGTCTACGAGGTACTACTTCTTTTAAATCTCTAGGCCTAAGACAACCCTTGAGATGTCGAAAAGCTTATCCTAGATCAGTTAATCACTAATCTGTATCTACCTACTTCCAGCTAGGTGGAAGGCTAGTTATTCTTTTCGGTAATCATATCGCTGGGTATTAGAAAAGAGACAAGTAGACGGCAATGCCAGTAACTTGAGACGAACGAGATCTGCACGGCAAGTAGTTCAACTCTTTCCGGCGTCCTCTTTCAACGATACGATTCTGTTGAGTACTACCTTGGAATCAGTGCTATCGACTGGATCCATAGCCTGCCATAAACATGTTAACATAAGAATCTCGGATGTCGGGTAGTGAGTAGCATGGCACTTACAAAATAGGCAACTCTCATTCCCTGGAATCGCACGCTCTCTAGACCTCCCTTGCCAAGCTCGCTTTCACCCGCTGCCTCAGGCCAAGGAGCACGAGCCTTAACCTCATCAAATCCTGATTCAATCTTTGCCTTGGAGTAAGTGACTTCACTCTCCGGGTTTAGGTCATTTAAATATCCACCCTCGGCATCGTCCGGTTTTTCTGATTTGAACAACGAGTTGTGAACCCGCACTTCGACCTCACGTGAGCCAGAAGGTACCCACTGAATAAACGTCTTTGGTTTCTTCGTCTCTTTATCAAACACGGCGCGAATCTCGGTGACTTCGCCTGTCGCTTCGTCTTTGGTAAAAGAGACGGCCTTGATAGGATAGGGAGCCTGAAGTAAGCCAACTGTCTTGTTCGGCGCAAGTCGGAAATAGTCCTTGCTATCAACCTAACTAGATGTTAATATTTATCACTTATAACACATCTTTTGGAAGAGATCAGAAAAGTTAACGGCAAGGGGTGACAGCATACCTCGCGGAAATCGGAACGATCAATGTATACAGTCGGTGTAAACTTTAGCTTGTGAGATCCCATTTTCGGGTTTTTAGGAGAAAAGGGCACATCGACCTCTATTTCCTCTGCGTCCTCTATAACAACTGGGACCGGGTCAAGGACGAGCATCAATCTGGGTACCGTACGCTCTAGATATCTTCGGACAGTCTGCTCGAACCTCGAGATTTGAATGACACTAGGTGCAGTGGTGACTCCAAGTTCGGAAACGAACTCGACAATGGCTCCCGGCGGTACACCTCTTCGTTTGATACTTCGAAATAGATGGTAAGCACTCTGTCGCGGGTTTGAGGATGTCGTAGAGTTTGATATCTCAAAAGTACTTACGCGATCAAGGTAAACAACCGGGGATCATCCCATCCTCTTACAATTTTTTGATCGACTAATTTCATGATCTTTCTCTTGGATAGAACAGTCCCCGTAATACTCTAACCGACTACAGTTAACAAGAGCTATCGAAAATGGAAAATGATCTGATTCACTTACTAATCGGCCGTACTCGCGCTGCATGGGCTCGTAAACCTCGACTTAAACAGTCAATAGTTAGCAATTTCCCATTAAGGTAGGATACACCTACGAGAGCCTAGGTATATACGGAGCACCCTAATACTAGATTTACTTACGAGTTTTGTTGAGCCATTCATAGCTAACTCGGCTCTGGACGAACTATTTAAACTAAGGATTAGTGGTTGTGGTTTATAATGAACGCTCTAAGAGCTGTGGGAGTCGGTAGGATTTGTAGAAATAGATAGTTCCCAATAGGGCAATTCTCGTTTCCAAAAAGGAGGGAAAGGGAAAATAGGAGATTTTGGGGTACTCACCTCAGTCGTGCACAGCGAGTGGGTGATGGATTCAAAGCTGTCGACTAAGCAATGAGTGAAATCATCTGTTTCCGCCCCCAAAACAGACCATTAGCTACTTAACTTTCAAAGCAATAGAAATGAAAAGGGGGGAAGGTGAATTAGGCCGAGAGGTTTGGGGTTGATAAAAAAAAAGAAACCCAGCAAAGATGACCAAGGAGGTAAACCAATGGATTAATGAAGGACTAACAAGTTGGGTATATCCGCCATTTAGACCCTGTGCGATGGTGGGGCTTGTCGAGAACTCTGTCTGTGCGCGGTGTTAGTAGAAAAGAATCGGGAGCGAGGCCCTATCTTGCGATAGGTTAAAGTTGAATTGAGTTCGTACAAGCAGCGAGATCCCACATTTGACTTTGGCACCAATAATCAGTCAGGCTCTTCTTAAGGTCTAAGTCAACCCTTGGCACTGGAATCACTCACGGATTGCCATCCTCAATGTCCTGTTTCATTCGTAGGAAGGCTTCTCTTGGTTTGTATTTGCCGTCTCTCATGCCTCTAAACTCGGCCAAGTTTGTCTCGACACTCTGTTCGGCGTGAGAACAGCGGAACCTCGGTCCATGATCCTCACCACCCCGCTGCGCCTTAATCTCCTCGTCTATCGGTTCGAGGCAATTAGTACATGCTCCCACAATCGACACGGCATCGCCTGGGAGGAGGGGGGGCTCACCGTTGCAATGGCAGACGTAGGCCTTCTCGACCTGGATCAGTTTCTCGGCCAAGTCGTAGAGTCTCTGAAAGTGATCGCTCGAGTACGTGACGGCACGAGGGGTGAATCCCAGCCACTGAACCATTTCTACTCAAGTCAGACGGAGGGATCACTCGCATATACAGACGCGACGCACACGCACCTTCGATAGCAACAAAGTATTTCTCCTCTTCGGCCTCGGGGTTCGTGTCGTCCATTCTCAGATAAGTCTCGCCCCCGTGATACTTGGAAAAGCCGAAGTTGATGCAAATGGCCTTCGCATGACCGATATGCAGGAATCCGTTCTACGCACGCGAACGCTGTCAATAGAGGGCCTCTAAGTAACCCAGACAAGGCGGGTGGTTGGGTTAGGTTGGGTATTCTCACGGGCTCGGGAGGGAATCGCGTAAACACAGGCTTCATGGGGCGCTCTTTGAAGACCTTTAATAGATTGAGGTAACAGTTAGCCGCTGAGCACTGAATATCGAGACTGTATAGAGAGTGTATGGAGTGGCGTATGCTCACGTCGTCGAGGAAGCCGAGCTTGAAGATGGCGTCTGGATCGACGACGGACTCTTCCTGCTTCGCCTTGGGCTTGGGCGCATTCTGTTTGCTCGAGTCCTGGGAGGGAGTAGCAGCGGCCGCGGCCCTAGCCTTCTCGGTAGCGGCCTTCTTCGCTCGTTTCTGGGTGCGTTTCTTGAGCTCGTTCTTCGATATCATCTCCCCCGTGACATCGTCTAACACCAGTTTGGCCGTGGCCTCAGCGATGGCGTCGGCCATGTTTGCTCTTCAATATGCGTATTCGCGCGATCGCCGTTATGGGGTAAAATGCGTGCTATTTTCTATGTCGTGATTCTGGCGAGGTTAAAGTAAAGAAAGGAGCAGCGTGTTTCGGCGTTCGTTGTGTGACTCAACGGAATGCAACATTCAGGCGCAATCATCAAACACGAGATAAGATAGATCGATTAGGTACCTCCTGTCGCAGCTGATGGAGGGGCATTGGACAAATATGCACAGCCACAGCATGGAGGGGTAGACGATGCTTAGGTAGGTACTGTGTGGCAGGCGCGTTGATAGAATTGAAAGTTGCAGCCACAGGATTACAGTGCCGGAACACAGTGCCCTTCTCTATCCCTACCGCTCGCATTTACTACGTAATTCTCGGAATACCTACACTATGAATATATGCCTAGAATACCTAGAGAGGCACTTCCTCTGTTTGACTCTTGTGATATTAAATACATATACACAATATCTAAGTAGCAACTGTGTGGAATCAACATAGGTTATCTTTGATCTGAGAGTCTTATTTCGAACCGTAGGATAATTTCTAACCAGGCTGTACGTGTAATATCTTGGACGTACCCAGGTACAGCGCCGATCGTCCGATGGAATGTGATACATCTCCCGCCCATGTTTTGAATAATAAGTAAAATACATAATTCGCTTCATTGAATTCAAATGATTATATGTAGAGGGTATCTCGCATCGCTAACCTCCCAACTCCACTTGCTCTACTCTGAGTTGCTCCGCTACCTATCGCAACAATACAAAATCGCGAGCCTACTCTAGCCAAGGCGCACGCATATATATATATATATATATACTCTTATATATACATACACCTATAAGGTGACCTCATCTACTATGTTCAAGTCAGCAACGATAAGCTATGATGACGTAGGACACATACGCAAGCACGGCCATCTCCCGGGGATGCTGTAGAAGGGAACGGACACCAATTAGATAAAATGTCGACGACCTGAGCATTCAACTCACAGACGCAGCTCCTGGAATGCCCTCGCGCACTCGACATCGCGTTTCATACGCGTCTCCTCCGCTTCTGTTTCCTCGCCGGCTTCCCGATGCCAGGTCTCGAGGAGTGTTAGCGTCTCGTAGTAATTCTTGCCTGCGTCCCATGCATTAATTTGCACTATAACACCGACGAGTCAGTTGTGTTCACCATTATCTTGCACGTCATACTTTGTAGGAGAGTTCCGCGAAACCGGAGCCCATCTGCCCTTGCGGGACCGGGCAAAGCACCAAAAACGTCCCATGTCTGTGGGAGGCTAGACAAGGAAAAGAGGACACGGAGGGGAGGGAAAGTAGGAGTCTATACGCACCCTCGGCGGCTTGGCGTAGGTGCTCTCGCGCCAGCTTATGATCAGCGTTACAGCTAGCCTTACTACCCCGGCAGCGCGCCCGATTGTTCAGGGCCTGGGCGTAGAGACAAACGAAGTGTAGGTACCGCGGGTACGGGCGCCCCGCCTTGGTGAGTAGTTTTAACGCTATATTCGAGATCCTCGGGTCCATCCAAGCCGTTGAATTCCCAAACATAATCAGCAGGTCCGCCCGCATGTCCCACACATTTCGGCCCTCGTCCGAGCCGTATATCGTCGCTGTCGGGATCTCGTCGGGCTCCCACAACCCCTGATTTAAGTAGTACCGGTGGTAATAGGACCTATCCATCGGCAGCACATCCCACGGTTGGATAAGCGTGTAGTCGAACGGCTTGCCGTCGAATTTGCCGTTGCACTGTTTCGAAGAGAACCGCCGGCTCCATTGCAACATCGCGACGTTGTGATCGATGCTGAAGGTATTCGCCAGCTTAGCGAAGGCCGCCAACAACCGCCTCAGCTTGTCGTTCACCCTGCGCGTCTGGGCCAGCTTCTCCAGATAACTCCAGAGGTTTTTGTAGATGCCCGGGTCCGGATACCGGCTGACGGCCCCGAATAATTCGTAGACGGCGAAATGCGCCGACTCGTCCAATACGCGATCGATGGTCAAAAATGCGCGCTGGCAGAGGCGCCCCCCTTCGCTTATCTTCTGGATCGTGAGGAGCCAGCAGCCGTGGGTGAGGAGCGCGACAGAGCGCATTGCTTCGCTCTCGTGGTACTGGTCCAGGTTCTCAAAGTACCGGATGTCCAGTTTCGGTGGCATGAGGGGGTGATCTAGTGACCAGTGTAAGTATGACTCTTGTAAGATAAAGTCGTCCGGGTCCCGAATTTCCTTGGGCAGTGCCGGTGCTGGAGGCGGCGGTGGCGTCCGAACCCGCAGCGTGGGCGGTAGGTCACCCGACTGAACCTCCTCGAGCAGGTCGACTCGTTGCAGGCCTTTCCTTTTCATGTAAGCATAGAGGTTGATGGTTCTCCCGTTGCGCCGAAACGTCGTCTCCTTGCCCATCTTCAGCCGCTGTTGCTGCAGGTGTAGCAGATTGACCACATCATGTTTCCGGTTGTTCTTGAAGTACCTCCACTGTCCCAACTTGGTCTTGTACATCTTGGGCCTTGTCCGCTACGTCAGTCATGCTGTCCACCCACAGCGATTTCCAGAACGTGAGCACTCACGAAGCTTCAAACCCCCGTTCTTCTCGCAAGATGGCCATCACATCCTATTCAGGGAGGCAGTAGTTAGAAGGTGTCAGTGACGATGAGTAATGGAAGAGAGACGACAGGGTCTCGGGGCCAATGCTAGAGCCAACAGCGGGTGGAATGAACGACCATTGTTGGTGTTGCTTCTTGCCTGCGACTCACAAGGCGCCAAAAAGAGGATGAGAATGAGGCGTCAAGAAGGAAATCTAACCTCCAGAGTTCGGTTCTCTGCCAAGTACAACCGCTCAATTTCAGATTTCAGGGCATCCCATACTTCTGGGCCGTGAGACTTTTGACGGCGGCTGCCTCGCCTCTGGGCCTTAGCGGATGCCGGTTCACAGGACTTGGAGTCGCTCTCGGTGTCCGGTGATGTTTCGGCCTCGGCAGATGACACCACAGAGATGGCTACATCCTTTTCGGAATCGGGAGACGGGTAGCTCTTAGACATGGCTACGGCATGCGCATGCGAAGATTTCTTGTCCATCTCACCTATGCCGCGTGTTATAATAGGCGTAGGAGAGCCGTCGATAGATGATGATGAGGGAGCGGACAGGAGGGTCGCCCGGGATGAAGCCTTCGTGGTGATCCCCCAAATACCCCGGAGGGAACCAGCATTCTCACCTGAGAGGTGTTTTCCCCTCCCCAACCAATCGACTGACGCTATAACGGAGGGTGGCTATCGAGGCAGATGGCAGGGACCATGAAGGCAAATTGGCATGTAAATAAGTCTGTGGGTTGGGTAGATTGGTAAGTAGGTACCCGGGTGAGTATGTATGTATGTAAGTAAGTGGCTGTGAGTAAGTAAGTGAGTAAGTAGATAAATCGGCCCGCAATTCGAATGTTGTCTAAGTGTCGGAATCTGACCTCTCGCTTCTCCAAGGTGGATAGTGTAAGTAGACTCTCTCGCTGGTCCATATGTACGTAGTTATGAATGCGGGCAGGTAGGCATGGACATACCTACATCTACCTATATGTAGTTATACTTACCTGACATTACCTGTAATGCGCTAAGGTCCCTAAGGCACTAGGTAGGTACCCAGCATATAGGTATGGAAAGCAGATAGCCGCCTATAAGTAGTAGGTAGGCAGACTAAATTGATTCGCAGGGGGATCGAAGGATACTTGGGCCGCCTTGACAGGCCCCTAGACAGGCCCCTAAACAGGCTTCTCAGCAGGATGTGTAAGAAGCTACCTAGGGCTGTACTTTGTCGTGCGGTTGACCGGGGTGACCGCTACTCCTTTTTCAGCCAGGAGCCCGGGGCCGAACGGCCTAGGGCCAATTACTACGATGCAAAAGTGACCTTGACCATGACCATGTCCATATCCCATGTCGAGCTGGGGATGTATGTTGTGTAAGTAGTGTGATCCGGTCCCGACTCTCTGGGTTTTCCGGTTTACGTTACTGTATGCGTATGAGATGAGATGGAGAACATGGATACTCGGACCTACAGCGTCTGCCTAGCTACCTGCCTACCGTACAATGGGCTTATAAAGCTAGATGTGCGGTAGGTATATACTTTATATATGTATGTAAGTGAAATGGCGGCATGAGTCCTACCTCACGATGTTATGCTGTTAGATGTATTGTACATAGGTTGGTAACAGACCGGTGTACATAGTGTAGAGTAGTATCGTAGGAGTCATAGGTCAGTATCATCCCAGTATTTTGCTTGGCGGGTGGTATTGCATTCGACGTGACCTGGACGTGACGTTTCTTTCTTGAACGATCCTTTTTCTTTTTTTCTGAGCTCGCTTCGTGAGCGCATCTACTAAGAGGTACCCACTAGATACGCAGTACTACGTAAATAGCATGGTCTGCTCGCCTCTTCCTACATTCAATACATACATCCTACCTGGTAGATATGTACCTATATGCGTAGGCATTTCAAGCTCATCGTGAAAAGTGTATACTCACTCTTACTTACGTGGAGTATGAAGTACGCACTTACTAAGTAAGTACGTAACACGTAAACGAGACATGGGTATTATCTGGGTTAGGTAGGCATATACCTTACCTTATCCATTTCATTTTCGCAACATACCCCCTAAAGAAGGTATCAAGTAGGTAGATCGGTAAATGCAAATAGGCATATCGCGTCCACTTCCTCTCAGCTCCAGGAAATAGTGCTGACAAAGGAATCTGGTGTTAGTTAGTAGTTAGGGAGGTGGTCTTTTACCTACTTATGCCTCCTGCATATGTACTCTATAGTGGGTAGCTAGAAATCTGCACGTAAGGGAATGAAATGCTTCTTCTTTTTGTTGGTATATGGTGGTGGTGTGATTGGTAATGCAACAGGATCTAAATTTCGATCTCCTTAGCTTAAGCGCTATTTATCCATCCCGATGGGCCTCCTTGGCTTACCTTATTATAATGGGTACCATGCAAGTGCTCTGTTGTTATATCGGTGAAAAGGTATTAGGGACGCTCGCATAGTTGCATACACCAGTAAAACTATTATTCGATCGGAAAGGGTCTCTAAAGGGATAGTGTTAGAAATACCCATCGTGCCAAAAGATAAACTTAATATTTCAATTTTTATTGTAATATTTGTAACAGATAGTAGGTACCTAATAGACTTGACTGCCTGCCTAGGTACCTCTAGAGATAGTACTTTTTGACACTTAGAAGGGTCGGTGTGATATGTCCGGGTTTGTACCGAGCCATCTCGGCTGGCTCGCCTTTTGTCCATATACTCTTAGATGTCTAAGTTAATTCGTCTAAGTAAATCATGATGTGTAGAGAAGGCCACAATAAGAAGCTTTCCTTTGGCTGGGTGTGGCTCTAAGATAATTACTGCATAGTCCTCTCAACTCACAACTTTGATGGAACCTATGTAGTATCTCCTCCGATTATGGCAGCATATCGGACGTTGCGATCTTCAAATCGTTGAATACGAGGCAACTACCCTCTTTCAAGGTGTTTCTGGGGGATTCTTATCATCTCTGTCATTATTTCAATGCCTTCAAGTCCGTACTGCGAAAGGTCAAACCGGACAGAGTCGACGTCTTGGAATCCATGATGCTGATACAAGTGCCGACCTTGCTCGGAAGCCTGGACATAGCACTGCACACCAAGCGACTCGGACAAATCGATGCCCCATTGGACGAGGAGACTCCCGGCCCCTCGTCGACGATGTTTGTCAGTCGTAACGAGGAGAGCCAAGACTGAGAGTATGGTTGATGGTTAGACTCGTGCCTGGGGGTCGGCGGTTGACTCACGAAGGTGCGGAGTTTCTCCCATCTTGCCGCCATTGCGGCTGCTGAAGTATTCATGTGCAGCCTCTCTCAAAGCCCCAAATCCGTCTACCTCCTTGTCATGCGCGTTCATCGGCTGACGCAGCTTGTGTAGATCTGGACGTCCATGCTTGTAGACCTCCCACTTCGCAAAGGACAGGATCTCATCTTCGTTCTCTGGGTCAACAACCTTCATAAGTCTGACGTGCGGCTGGCTTTCGATGGCACTCTTAAATGAAGCCGCTTGCTCCTCGACGTAGCCTGCATAGGGCGGCGGGCGCCCGATAACGAGAGACCCCAGGGCGGCGACACGCATCCTGGCACACTCGGCCACGTCTGTGAGCTCGACGGGGCGGACGGCTAGTCCCATCTTGCACACTGGGTTTTGAAAGAAGGGAACTATAGAACTCGTAAGGTACTGCGAGATCCGCATACTGGGTGGGTGGATTATGCCAAGAATGCTGGATTTGGGTTGTATCGATGTTCTGGGGTTTAAGAGTTGGCGTCCTACCTAGTTTGCGAAATGGTGGCTTGGTACAAGCTGCGAATTAGGGAGTTAATGTTTTAACGAGGAAGTCTTTCCATCAGCAAACTTTAACTAAGGAACAACAGCAAGAGCAATTTCACCTTTACACATTTTTTTAATATACGAATATCATGTAGGTAATTACTTGAGCCTGACGATTAATAAGTAGGCAGTCCGTTCAGGATAAAATGGTTGTTTTTGTGTTCTGTGGTATATTTACGGTAACATATGAATTAAGAGTTCTGAGATTTTATGTTCCGATTCGGGGTGTACTCTACTGTAGGCTACCTACCGTTGGCCTACCTACCTAGTCTAGTGCGGGTTTTGGTTCCCGCTAGAGAATAATGGTAGATGCTTACAGTAAATAGCTAAGCTAATCACAAGGGATCAACATCTACCCAAGTACGTAGTAGGTATGTGCTTCATTCGGTGAAAAGGGTTACCTTATCGCAATTATGAGTATGCAATTGTTATCTACCAGGCTACCTGGTAGTAAGGCTGGATGGACGTGTAAGTCGTAGAATAGGTATGCTATGTATGTCATTCACTTCAGCTTCTTGTTGGATGTCCCGGAGAAGTAACCCGCCCGGCAACCCGCTCCTGAATCCGAGTTCAACCTTATTTTTAGGGAATCAGTGAGAAAACTTGCATAGGTACATGCCTATAAAGTAGGTCACCTCAGCTCGTTACAGCATCTCGGCAATCTGGCAGTAGGTACACGAGTTCAATGTGGATTGCAGAAAGCATGTGGTTAGGTACATAGGTAGGTATGTGCAGAAACAATTTAACGTGGTATGAGAGGTAGGTTAGGTACCTGTCAGGTGTACTCAAGTACTACTGTAACCGAAGCACAGGTACCCCATGACAAGAGCTAGCAGCTAGCAGCGAGCTAGCTGCAAGGTGGGTAAGCCTAAGGGAACCACCTCGCAAGTCTTGACCCTGGTTTCGACAAAACAACAAATCTCGCTTTCGATAACCCAACTCGAGCACTCGCACAACAGCCGATAATCAGTCACTCGGCCCCCTCACTCACTCAGCCCGTGTAACGACTCTACAGACCCAATCTCGCCTTTGTCCTAACCGCCGTGCCCTCCGCGTCAAAGATCCCGGCGACGCTAGGATGCGTCGCCACCGCCTCGGCCCAGCGAGTGAAGTTGGGCGCTTTGACCGATAGTTCGTCGATCAGCCCCTGCGGAACCAACCCATACTTGGGCCACTCCCACAGCCGAATCACGAACGAGCCCGTGAGCACCTATCGAGTCACGCATCGCAGTCAGTACAACAACGTCGGCACCGAAGAGAGGGGACCGAGAGCGACTCGTCGCATCCGACGTACCTCAGCGAGCGTAAGCTTGTCGCTGCCCCCGTAGAACGGCCCGGCGTTGGCCAGCAGCGGCTCGAGCTCCTTGATCACGGCGGCCACCGTCTTGCTGATCACCTCGGCGCGCTCCTCGTCCGTCTTCGCCTTGATCAGCGGGAACAGGGCCCCGACCTTGGAGATGTACGTGTCGGCGAAGAAGGCGAGGCGCGCGCGCGCCAGGGGCCCGTTCGGGTCGCTGGATGCCGGCACGAGGTGCGACGGGAAGGCGTCGGTTAGGTAGCCGGCTACGATGGCTGACTCGGTGATGATCTCCCCGTCGACGGAGAGAGAGGGCACGAGCCCGCGCGGGTTGACTTGTAGGTAGGCGGCGGTGCGTGGCACGGTCAGGTCGATGATCTCTTCTTCGAAGGGCAGACCGAGCTCTGATAGCGCGATGTGGGCACGATGCGCCCCTTGCCATTGTAATCAACGGTTAGTCTGGTGGTTGGTGCTATGTGGTCCTGAGGTGCTTGTGCTTACAAGGGCAGCCGTGGTTGGTGTATAGCTTCAGTTTGGGGGTTGCTGCGGCCATGGTGATTGTTTAGAGTAGATAGGTAATAACTAGGTAGGTTCAAAAGAAAAAAGGTAAGTATTGCGGTAAGTCTGTCTCTGTCTTTCTTGTCTTGGTGTCTTTGTCGAATTGATCCAGAGTCAGTTAAGACAGAGCTTGAATATTATCTGCTATATATACTTACACACACACTATTACGAGTCCCGGGGTGGTGATAACGCGGGGTGGGATGGTGTGCTCTATGATTTATAATCCCCGGTTTTTGTAAGTGTCCGCGTCTACGTACTATAACCCACCACAAGCTAAGTACCTACCTACCATGACGCGAGGGGTGTCTAGCATACCTACCTACCTACGCTATGTCAATCCGGCTAGGGATTATATCCACCAACTTGCATATAACTGTAGACGGAGATACAGGTGATAATGTCAAACGGCCGAGAAGGCAATTGGAATCCCGCGGGATTCAGGGTCCTCTTTGTAATAAATGGTTCGACCGATTTATACATCCGCGGCGGAACCACATGATTAATACTTAACGCTGCGCATCCTATTTCAATTTAGTCTACTATATAGACTAAATAACGAACCAACAAACCAACATTTTCCATCTGCGTATCTGGTGCATAACTATGCTGTCCTAATGACTTCATTAATAGGCACGCATCTTTCATATCAAGCAGTGAAAAGTATATGTAATATCTTTAGCATCGCGCTTCAACACTTAAGTCCTTATATTCGTAATTTCAACATCTACAAGTAAACTTGGATTACCTGCAGTCCGGGTAAGTCAGTGCTGCAATCGGATGACTTCAGCTACTCCTCGGACCAGACAAGTAATTCCCCCTAATTCTGACAAAAGCGTTCTTGGTCTTCCCTAGAGTAAGGAACCAGACAAAACAAAGGCCGACTAGGGCTCTAATAAGGAAAGAAGGGAAGACCATAGGCACATACAATAGCTCGTACGTAGGAATCGCACAAAAGATCAACGAGAATCCCACATCGCCGGGCCTTTGTCAGCGACTGAACAATACCATTGACCTGCTTGCAAAGCAATATAAAATAACCACATATCTGTAGTCTAAGATGGGCATATCCAGCTCACCAATTCTCCAGCATTCAATATTATAGTCCCATCACCAGATCAGACTTCCGGCGCGTTTTATTTCGGCGCGCAAAGGTCTAGAGTATACCTATCTACAATCTACACCGCAAGTCCAATCCCTTATTGCCTTACTGACGTCCTACAGTCTACATCTATCTATATATACATATATATACAAAGACGTAAGGACACTTACTTCCTACGATCATGTCACTTACCACGACCATGTCGCTCCCATCCGCCCACGCTCCAGCCGCCCTAGAAACGGCAGCTCTCCCTCTCCCAGCATCCGCGCAGCCAGCAACAGGGCAGACATCCTCCTTCTGCCAAGCGATCATGTTCTTCCACACATGCGGATGTCGCACTCCCGAACCCGTGTATTGCTGCCAGCCCCCCGCCGGCTTCTCCTCCACCACGAACCCGTGCAAGCACGAGACGCCCGCCATCGTCGTCGCCAAGCTCCCGCACGCCTGCGGCCGGAAGATCGGCAGCAGCGAGGCTTGTGGCGCCGAGGATCCGGGCGCCAAGGAGTTCGTGCGCGAGGTCGACACGGCCGAGCGCCTCGAGCTGGCCGTGCTGGGCGGGCTGAAGAAGGAGGGGGTTGAGAGCGCGCTGCCGGGGAGGGTCTCGGGTGAGTTTACGGTGGGCGAGGTCGTGTCCAGGTCGTGGGGGGATGGGAAGAGTAAGATGAAGATGGCTTTTTCGGCTATGGCTAAGCCGTTTGTCCCTGGGTTGGGGGCCTATGTTCCGGCTCTTGCAACGATGATTGAGGAGATTTCTAGTGTGGATCATGGAGAGGAAATCGAGACTGTAGAAGATGTGTTCGTGAATCATGTCACAGTAGTAGATGGGGCAGACACAGTTGGAGCAGGCATAACTGAAGCAGACGGAGTTGAACAAGTTACGGCTGAAGTAAGTACAGTTGAGGTGAGTGTAGACGAGGTGAGCACAAATGGAGCGGGACAACCAGACCAGCAAGAGGACAAGAGCGAGGCTCAACACAACGACATTGTTTTGGCCGAGGAGAATGACTTCGAGGAGGTGGCTCTGGCCATAGGGCTTGGAGTTGATGATGGCAACGGTGACGAAGACTTCGATGACCTCGTGCTTCCCGAATTAACATCGGAGAAGGTAGCCAATGACGAGAAGCCCGAACAACCAAGCAGCTTGACGGCGGAACCTACAGCCAAACAGGAGGAGCGTGAACCCGATGCTGCGATGCTGGGCCCGAACTCAGATAGCTCGTACGGCGACATGACGGCAGTCTGGGCTTCGGAGACCAAGACCGAGGTCAAGAACACGAGGACATGTTACGGGAATGTCTCGGCGCTTATTGGCGCCTGGTTACGTGGTGGCCGCTGAAGTTGAAACCGCAGGGCGGGTGGCCCTTCACCAATATTCAGTAGGTACCCAGTCAGGTATAGTTCGTCGCATTTCGAATTAGAATTTTAGATAGACGGCACAAAGGCTGGGAACACGGGGTAAGTATCGTTTCATTTCGTCATTCAGGGACTGGAGTAAGTATCCATCACCACTATGTCCACAAATTGTACTGTACCTACATATGGTTGATTGTCGTATATAGCCTCGTTTTTGAATCGTGCCTATTCTACTCCATTGTGACCATATGGCTGCAGGTTCGGCATGTCACCTAATAATCCAGCTTAGCTTTTCAGTCCCATTCCATAAGTAGTTCGTGGAGTCGTTTTGGCACCTGAGCTGGATTTTTCCCCCGTTCCATAGCCTCGACCCATTTCTCCACGGCACTAATTGTAAATTCATTATCGCAGTTCTGAACGGCGGCTTCGTAATCTCTCCAGTTCGCGCTGCTTTTATCCCGCCAAATGCCCATAAAACTCCGTTCACGATCAAGCATCTGTGCAATATAGTACCGTCGTAGTTTAGTGAGTTCGTATTGATTGTAATGCTTATAGTAGGCGGGATGCGGGCGATCTTCGTCACCAAGGTAGAAACGTCTAAAGGGCTCTCTGAAGCGGTCATATTTTTGTTGAAGAAAAGCTGGGAACTGGCATCCCTCTTGAAGGGGGACACAAGGGATGCATTGCCAGTCGAGAACACCCCTGAGGACACCCTGGTCGTCCACAAGCATGTTATCAAGAGAAAGGCTATCATGGAAAAGCATAGTAAGCGCTGGCCCTTCCTCTGCGGTGTAGAGGGTAGTTTCTTGACTGGCGATATTATCGGAAGAGGAGATAAATTTGGGCATCAATCTCTCGATCCGTCTGGTTAGCTCAACCATGCGATGGAGCATTTCTTTCTCAGCCTCACTTGTTGTGCTGCTTAGTCGCGACGTGAGATCTGACAGGGCGAACTGCAAGCGACTTCTCACCCAGTCGGATGTCTCGAAGAAAGGTCCACGATTATGGTCTGCAATAGCACGCCCTCCCTAAAAGAACGCCATAGAGACCAACTCGCCAATACCATGTGTACGGCCGTCCGAGTTGGAGGCTGCCTTGGAAATGCTCCCGATACCATCCTGGAATGCCTTTTTGAATGTGTCGGCAGTGAAGTCGGCGATCTGCCACACAAGGCGCTTTTTTAATCCGTATGTCCAAGAGGACCAGCACTGTGAAAGCGGCTTTCCGTGAAGCTTTTCCATGAGAACCCATTCAAACCCAAGAGGATTGTTCCGAGAAGAGTCGTAAGCTTTCACGCGGGGTACACGTAGGCGAGTATGTAGATGGACCCAGTCAAGAGTTGCTACCTCAGCCTCTGTTTTGGTTCGGGGACAGACAGGTAGAGAGACGCGCATAACAAAAGCCTGGTTGTCGAAGGAAACGGTGTAAAGCTTAGTGAACGCGCCTTCGTGAAGGAATTGGACATTATAGTCATGGTTAAGACCAACTTTAACCTTGAGAGTGGCAATGATAGACTCGATTGTAGGCTCAACCGTCCAAGCTGCGTCGACAGATAACCCATTCTTGCGCCAGGCGAGGCCACATGCTGGATCTTCTCCCAGCCATGCCGGCGGAGAGGGAAAGGCGTTACTCTGTAGTTCCTCGTCGAAGAGGGAGTCGAATGATGGAGGCCGCTGCAGCTGCGAAGATCTTGATGAATCTTCGGGATCCTCGTCAAAGAGGGAGTCGAATGACGAAGACCGCTGCAGCTGCCGAGATCTTGACGAGGGCCCCGGAGATTCGTCAAAGAGGGAGTTGAATGATGGAGACCGCTGCAGCTGTGAAGATCTTGATGAATCCTCGGGGTCCTCATCAAAGAGGGAGTCGAATGATGGAGACCGCTGCAGCTGCCGTTCCTCTTCCTGTATGCCTGTCATTTGGGGCGGCGTGTCGATAGATACTTGTGATTCTGTGTTAGGTGTATGGGTTATATAGCCAGCTGGTCAAATATATCATCAACAGAATATACCCAAGTTCCAGGTTGATCCATGTAGAGAATATATCTGCACCAGATGAGAGAATGGTCAATTGCGAGAAGGCGAGTGTGTACCTCTAGATATGGTAATAGGCTTTTATAATGGTTCCGAGTTGGACTACAAATTGTTTGTTATAGATTCTGTACGTAGTTCTACATTCAAACCCTAGGTACGTACCTGGTACATATGTAGGTACATAATGTAAGTAAATGTGCATCAGCTTTGAACATATGTAGTGATTATGTTACCGTATAAGCACACCTGCGCTTCCTACCCTCACATATTCTGTAGATAGAGAGAGGTAGGAGGTAGTTATATGATAGCAGTTATGCGTTCCTACCTACCTAGGTACTTTGTTGGTAGGCAAGCAGGTAGACTAGGTGTCGACTTCTTTTCGTGATGCCGGTGTATGTCCGCAGGAAGGGGCGCTAGATTAGGTATGTTGTAGCTTCACATTTTCAAGCTCGCTAAACCCGGATAGGCATAGTAACCTCATGTGCTACAAGGTTTGCCCACCACATGCCTATCCGTTGCCCCGTGGTCCGTGGGCTCACCCCCACCTTTCATTCACTCTCGACCGAATCGCCATCCTTGCTCGGGCTACACCGTTGCAGGTAGTAGGTACAGCGAACCTGGTGTGCCCTGTACTGTATTTTATGTACATAGCGTATATAGCGGGGATGTCAGCTAGGGCGGGATGGCCTAGATACAGTGCAGTGCTCTCTTTTTTGTGATCTGATGATTGTTTGTGCATTATTTCTCTCAGGCTTGAAAAGTGTTTATTTAAGTGCTCACATCTCCGTTCTTCCCTCCCATCCACAACAACTTCCTAGCGACCTGCTACGAGACCTCTCCTCCCTCAATCGTTCCTAATTGCCCATCATTGTCCCTCCTCTGCCCTCCTCTTTCTTTCCCCTTTGTGCCAGTGAGAGACCCAGTTCATCATGTTCGCCGCACGAGCTGTTTTTGCTGCCGGTCAGCGCCGAGCCTTTTCCGCCTCTGCGCGCGATGTAAGTTGAGATCTGTGATGCTGTTTATTTGGTCAACTCCCACGACTCGACTACCGATATATAATATGCCATTGCGTCCCAATTGCTCACCATACGCCACTTGTTGGCTTGTACAGCTCTCCAAGGTTACTGTTCTTGGTGCCGCCGGTGGCATCGGCCAGCCTCTTTCTCTCCTGTTGAAGCTCAACCCTAGAGTTACCGAGCTCGCTCTCTACGATATCCGTGGTGCACCCGGTATGTATTTATTGGCATTTTACATTTGCTCATACCTATTGTCTAGCACATTGTCACATCCATTGACTTACCTTACTAACCTAACCTCGTCCTCTCGTAGGCGTTGCTGCTGATGTCTCGCACGTCAACACCAAGAGCACCGTAAAGGGTTACGAGCCCACAGCCGCCGGCCTTGCCGCCGCCCTCAAGGGTAGCGAAGTCGTCGTGATCCCCGCTGGTGTTCCCCGCAAACCCGGCATGACCCGTGACGACCTGTTCAACACCAATGCCTCCATTGTCCGCGACCTCGCCAAGGCCTGTGCCGAGTCCGCCCCCGAGGCCAAGCTCCTCATCATTGCCAACCCGGTCAACTCCACTGTCCCCATCTGCGCCGAGGTCTTCAAGGCCAAGGGAGTCTACAACCCCAAGCGCCTCTTCGGTGTCACCACCCTCGATGTCGTCCGTGCTAGCCGCTTCGTCAGCGAGATCAAGGGCACGAACCCCTCCGATGAGAACATCACCGTTGTCGGTGGCCACTCGGGCGTCACCATCGTTCCTCTCTTCAGCCAGAGCAATCACCCCGACCTGACCTCCAACGCCGAGCTCGTCAACCGAGTCCAGTTCGGTGGTGACGAGGTCGTCAAGGCCAAGGACGGTGCTGGCTCTGCCACCCTCTCCATGGCCATGGCCGGTGCTCGCATGGCCGATGCCGTCCTCCGTGCTTCCCAGGGCGAGAAGGGTGTCGTCGAGCCCTCGTTTGTTGACAGCCCTCTCTACAAGGACCAGGGCATCGACTTCTTCGCCTCCCAGGTTGAGCTTGGCCCCGAAGGTGTCGAGAAGATCCTCCCCGTCGGCCCCGTCGATGCCAACGAGGAGAAGCTCATCGAGGCCTGCTTGACGGATCTCAAGAAGAACATCGCCAAGGGCGTTGCCTTTGTCGAGGCTAACCCTGCCAAATAAATCATTTTCTCCTGTACTTTAGAGAAGCAAACAGCAACAACATTACAGCGGGGCGTCTCCTGAGATAGACTCGTGAACTTCGAATCGAAAATTTGGGAATGGGGTAGCGGGTCGGTCGGTCGGTTAGGTCGGCGGCTGGCTGCCTTGGATGGGATGAATGAATGAATGGTTCTGGGTTTTGTTTTCATTTTTGCCTTTTGTCATAGAATTCATGACCCCCCCTTTTGACGCCGGTACGGTTACTGCTTGATCTTAGCGGGAAAGCCTGATGATATGAACTCAAAATTTTCCAGCTTCGAGCTTGGCGGAATTGTATGATAGAGGAATGCAAAAGATACCATTTACTCATTCTCTTTGATTGTCAGCATTTTTTTTTTGGACTTGTGAGAGTGAACTGAGTGAGAGAGGGAGGCTCCTCGATCGCCTTCTCAATCCACCCTGGCATACGCAGTTAATAATTGAATACTATGTACGACAGAGGTAAGCTCTCCTCTTCCCACATCCCCCCTTCTACCCCCTCCTACAATCCTACTGCCCGCTCGTGTTCCGCCGACTACGCACCATCTCCGTCTTGCCGACGATGGCCTCCAGCGCCCCCGCGAGCCCGGCCTCGTCGTACCGCAACATGCCGTCCACGCGCCGCCCGTACACGCGCACGCAGTCGACGCCCAGCGCCGCGAGCTCGGCCCGGTCTACCTTCGGCACGCCCTCGCCCTCGAGGTACAGCAGGTGCGTGACGTACCTGCGCACCGCGGCGTCGGTGGGTGCGGTGGGGTTGGAAGAGTGGGGGGGAGACGGAGGGGCCTGCGCGTGGTTGCCCTCGCAGGCGCGCGCGATGGCGCGCACGAAGTCCGTCGCGGCCAGCGCGTGCGTCGCGGGCCCCGTCTCGCGGTCCAGCGTCGAGTTGAGGATCAGGATCTTGTGCCGCGCGCCGCCGGCGCGGGCGATGGCGGCGCCCACGCCGCGGAGCACGAGGGACGGCACGAGGGACGTGTACAGGGAGCCGACGCTGTAGATCACGGTGCTGGACTGCGCGAGGGCGGACAGGACTTTCGGGTTCGCGAGGGGGTAGATCTCGTGCCCGTAGGGGTTTATGTACCAGATGCGCGCGATGCGCGAGGGCAGCTCGTTGGGGGCGCTGGGGGTCTTGCTGAAGGTTAGGTATTGCTTGCGCAGGGAGGGGAGGGAGCCGGGGAGGGTGGCGTCTTCTATCCTGTCGTGCGCTTCGGTCTCGCGGAGGACGGTTTGTTGGTCTTCTTGGGCGGATCTGGGGCGCGAGGGGGGTTTGTGGCTGTTTTTGGGGCTGTAGGGGTTGGTGCTAAGGTTGAGGTTGAGGTTGAAGTGATGGTAAGGGGGGAGGGAGAGAGGGTTTCTGCTATCAGGGCTGCCGTGTCTCCTGTGTCGGGCAAACTTGTTGGTTCCGAGGGGTGAGAGATGGCGTTTTGACCTGTGATTTGCGACCCGTCTTCTAATCCTGCGCTGATGTGGTGGGTGAAGGTGCTGTTGATGGCGGGTAGGGCTGATACTGTTGATGGAATGGCGCAAATCGTTGAGAGGAGGTAGATGGCTGACTCGAGAGATCCTGTGAAGAGTCGGGCGCTGTTTATCGTATTAGATTGGGGAGTGTCAGACGCTGGCCGTCTTGTGAGAATGCGAGAGCGAATATTTAGACAAGGAAGATACAGTAGGAGAAGAGAGTGAACGAGGATCGAAAGGAAATAGGAGATAGGGGAATAAGGGGAAATAGGATAAAGGTGAAGATAATAAGCGGAATAACGAACAGTCCATCTTCCCCTGTCATGTGCAGTGGGAGATTCTGATTTATCTCCGAACAATGAAATAATATCCAAACTTAGCTACACTGATATTCCGCGGCGTACAATAAAGGGGGCGAAGAAAAGGGGAGAAGACAGTAGGGAACGAGACAAAACATACCCAGTCAAGAACAGATTCCCGATACTCGCCTTAGCAAAGTTGAAGACGGAGCTCGGCCTCGCCCGCTTGACGATCTCCATATTCATATGGTTGAAGATGGACCGGATGAGCTCGCGCTTCTCGCTGGAGATGTCGGCCCACAGCTCGTGGCGCCCCTCGACGATGTCCAGCCACTCGGACCGCGCCGCGTACGGGTCGGACGAGAGACGGTGGTTGAACAGCGCCTTGAGCGAGGCACGCTCGGCGTCTGTGTCCGAGTGCGGGATGAGACGGACGAGCCGGCCTAGTACGGAGGTGAGCTAGTTGTTTGTGTTATGACCTTCTTGTGCAGTGACTGTAGATTAGGGAGATATATAGGGGCATCATATATACGAGAGAAGTGTTCTTTAACGGGAACGTACTGCGTACATCGCCAATACCTATTTCTCGTTGTCAGTTCACATCTAGATCTAGATGAAAATATGGTCATAGGGATTATGACAAAAAAAAAGAGAGAAATATGCACCCGTCCTATGGTCATCAAACCTAGGATATCCTACGTCGATGACCAAAGAACTATCCAGTCGCTTGACTAGGTACCTAGGTATGCAAGCGGGCCGGCAAGGAAACGAGTAAATGAACGGGAAGAAATGAGTCGGACAAGGTCAGTAAAGATTAGGTAGTCCCTACCAGGCCCTCCAAAAACACGAATCAACTCGGACGAGCTGCCGCCATTGTCGCTGATGGGTATGATGTACTGCAGCGCGCAGTTCCGGCTCTCTCGTAGACCCTCGAACACGTCCACCAGGCTGTTCGTCGCCGTGCCGCCGCCGAAGACCACGATGCCCCGCGGGGGCCTGGGAGTTTCCATTTCTCTTCTTCTCTTCTTCTTCTATTTCGTATAGCCCTGTTTATTGTCTTCTCTTCCTTACCTCTTTGTTTCGCTGTCTGCTGGAGAGGTGGTTAGACGTAAAGGATTGGGTGATTACAGATAGACAGAAATCCTAGCAAGGAAATAATGGTGAACGCGATAGAATTAACTAAGCCAATCAGCAGATACTTTCATTCAGGTCCGTGGTTTTAAATTCCTATATAAATAGGCCCCAACCCCAGCTCCATGTCGTGATATTGTCGGACCTGAGCTAGGTCTTGTGCGGTGTTGCCTATTCCGTCCTACATAGATCTAAGTACTCGGTCGATATACACAGTACCTACGTATGGTCATTTCCCCCGCTTATTGCATAAGTCGAATCATTGAAATGAATGGAGACATGTTTATAGCCAATTGTTTCCTACTCGGGCAGATCCGCCAGGCCTCTTCCAATATGCAGGCTGTCTAATTCTAGAATATACATGTCTATATCTCAACACCCATTAGTTTATTACCTTTGGTTGTCATGCGGATAAGACACATGAGCCCAGTCAAACCAGCCCAGCCCAGCCCAGCCCAGCCCAGTCCAGCCCCGACCCAGCTCATCATCATGTAAGAGCCGTTTTAACGATTGCCCCCAGCCCATGCCTGTATTTTTTGTCTTCGCTCTTCGACCTTCCTTTCGAACTCCTCTATCTTGGCCAGCCTCTTCTTCTCCTCCTCGGCATCCTTTAACCCCTGCTCAATTGCTTTTCGTGCCTGCTCGCGCTTGAGCTGCTCTGGTCGCCTCTCTGCGATGTCGCGAGGACGGAAATCGCTAAATAGGCGCTTGAGCACTACTTCAATCACCCAGCAACCCACATAATCCAGGATCATAACAGCTGTCATCGTCACCTTGAACTCGTCGCTAAACTTGACTAGCTTCATCTGCTCGTTGATCTCGGGGATGAATTCAGTAGAGCAGGAGAAGGCAATACCCGTCACACCAATAATTCCCCAGAACATGCCCCTGTTTTCTGAGAGCGCCTCTCGGAAAGGTCTGCCTTGATAGTTGACTGCGAAGGTCGAGATCTGTTGGATGAGTTGCAAGAGATATACAGCGCTGTTGAGCAGCGAAGGCGCGAATTCCGCCTCTAGATCGACCGTTTCAGAACGTCTGCAATAATGGTTAGTGAAGGTATTGAATTGAAGGATATTATGACACAATTAATGTGTATGCAAACTTACGGGGCGAGTCTGTCGCAAAGTCGAGCAATGTAGATCAGAGTAACGATATGTACCGCAAATTGACCGAGAATCGAACCGATAATGTAAAAGTTGAAGATGTTCGGTTGGGGTCGCTCTTTTGAGAGTCCCTCAACAGACTTGGCTCGGGAGAGGGATAGGAAGCAGACGCTCATGAGCATACCACTGATTGTGATTTGGCCATCTGCAAATTTGATGCCTTCTAAGTAAAGAACACTGAGACTGTAGGCACTGATCAGACAGTTAAGGGCTAGAATCTTATACATCTGAATCGTGGCGACGAGTGTACAACGGCCTTGACGAATGATGTTGGGAATGGCAATGACGTTTCGTAGCTTGCTAGTGAACGGAGCGGCAACCGAGGCGTCACCGAGTTTCAGCGACGGTGGCTCGTCGTCACCTAGCTCTTGCTCCATCAAGGCGGTGGTCATCTTATCGGTAATTCCTGCAGCTTTGTTCATCGATGCCTGCTGTTTAGCTAAACGAGGGTCGGCTTGCGACGGTTGAGCAGTCACAGCCGAGATGCTCTCGAAGCTATTCCCATTCATCTTTACATACTCTTCGACCGTAATCCCTTTCTTCAACGCCTCTCGTTCGGCCGCCTTTTGGAAGTGAGGGTTAGAAGGTCCTGGTGGATATAGGTGGGCAATCATGACCGGTACAGGGGGTGCAGGTGAATTGAATCGTTTCATGAGATCAACTTGTTTCTCATAGATCTCCTTTACTCTGGTGTTGCGCGCGTGTTCAGCAATCCGGTTCAGGTCATCTTGCGTTCCATTGAGCAAGGCAACGCCAATGTGGGCTTGTTTCAAGGCACCGACATCATTGGTGCCGTCTCCAGCCATGAGGGTGAAGTAGCCCATATCCTTGAGACCGAGAAGAATCTCCTCCTTCTGTTTGGGAGAGACTCGTGCATACACCCAAGTGTGGCGTAGTAAGGACCGCCACGCGTCAATGTTATCCCTGAATTGAGCCAGAGCATATCCGGTCACACAAATATCCCTAGTCTTTAGAATCTCAGGGTCGAGAGGCTGGGTTGCGTCAACGTCGATGCTGATCTGATCGTCTACACTACGCCAGACGAGTCGTTGGGCTCCATTGTTCTTCTCGGGAGCATCTAGGATGAGCACCTCACGATCGACAATCTCGACCTCGCGCGCAACATGAACAGCCGTGAGCGGGTTGTCCCCCGTAATCATGACGACTCGGTGGCTACTCTCGTTGAGCATGCGAACAGCTTCCTTGGCATCATCCTTCAAGGGACACTGTAGCACTAGGAACCCGGCAAAAGTTAGATCAGCCTCGACCTTGTCTCGTTTCAAATCATTGATCTTGCCAGAGCCTAATTCGCTGTCGACGGTCAATTGCTTGTACGCGAGAGCAAGGACACGGGAACCCCGTCGAGTAAAGTATTTGTATGTTTCTTCGTAGTCCTCTGGAACTCTGACCAACATCTTCATGATGGTCTCTGGGGCGCCCTTGACACCGGCAAAAGTACCTCGCATCTTTTGTCCAGTCTTTGGGTCAACGGCATTCACTGTGGCCACGGAGCTCTGACGCTTTAAGGCAGAAGAGAACTGGAAGCGGCGTTTAATTTGAACAGTCCCAGCTGTGCCCTTGCCACCAGCAGTAGCCTTGGCAGCAAGGATATCGTTCTTGCCTAGACCCCATCCAAGAGCATTCAAAGTTGCCTTTTCCATAGGATCACCGACGATGTCCCCTTCTTCAAGCTTGACTAGAGCATGAGCGGTCGCAAGCACGAGAGTTGTCTCTATGCCAGCTTCTTCGACGGGGGTCATGTGGCTGTGAGCACCATTGACTTCTCGTGGCGTATCGGTACCGCTATGTCCAAGTCCCAAACCAGCAATACCTTCGACCACAAGATCCTCGCCGGTCAAGGTACCAGTCTTGTCAAAGCAAGCTATGTCAATACGGCCGGCGAACGGGATGCGGAAGGGTTCTGTGCAGAAGATAGCATACTTGGCGAGGGCGGCCAGACTTGTGTTGACGGCGAGACTGAGTTCCATGGGCAGCTCTGGGGGGACTACACTGGTGACGATCAAGATACAGTCGAGGAGGAGCTTGGAACGCTTGCGATCCTTCCTAACGCCTTCATCCCACACGTACCACGAGGCAGCCAGGGCAAAGATCAAGAGGAACAAGATGAAAAGCAAGGCCTCGACATTGTTTGCCGAAACTCGTTCGGTCGAGTAGATCATGGTGCGGACAAGGCTACCCTGGGACGTCTCAAAGCCGGTCTTCATGACGATAGCCATGACACCGTTGTCGGGTGGAGTAGGAACACCAGAGGCGAGCTTGGGCTTCTCTTCGTCGGGGTTTCCGTGTGTTACCTGTAGGACCTTGGTGCCACCCCACAAGAAAGAATTTTTGTCCAATCCCTCCTTGTCGATGGATGCGTCGGCGGGTCGCAGTTGGATCGAGTCCTTCAGCAGCGGGGTGCTTTCGCCGGACAGCATGGCCTCGTTGACGATGGCAGTTCCCTCGACCAGCAGCATATCGCAAGCCACGCCGCTATCCTCTTTGGTGCGGCCGACGGAGACAAGATCGCCGGGTACAAGCTTGTGACTCTGGGTCTCGGTCCACTTGCCCAATCGGAAAACCCACATGTCGTAGGGCTTGATGCTCATGCCACGGAACTCGGTCAGGGTCCTCTGGCGCTGCCAGACGGTGGTGCTCTCGAAGGCGACGAGCATGAAGAGGGTGAAGAGCGAGTAGTACCAGTATTCGTCCAAGACCCAGAGCCCGACACAGAACATCTGGAAGACGAAGAAGGGCGCGACGGCATGCTCCTTGAAGAGCTCGGTGAAGGTGGGAACGGGGATGTCGAAGGTGTTGGTGCCATAGTATTGCTCGATCCTCGAGAGTTCGGCCTGTGTCGTGATGCCGCGAGAGGCCTGGAACTGGCGAAGGCGGGGCGCGGGCAAGACATCGATCTCGTAGGTTAGAGTGCCGAAGGACTGCTTGGCAGGATCGTAGAGGAATCGACGCTTTTGGAACAAGAAGGACAGCTCCGTCTTATGTTTGAGCTGAGGAAAATGACCACAGGGGGTCGAGGGTTAGCCAGCCATGCTCTGTTCTCTTTCCATGTGTGTATGTATGTATATACAGTATACAGGTGTATGTGCGTGTATCTCTTTGTGCCATTCATGGACGAATCCGTATTGAAGGGATATAAAGAAAAAAAAACGAGAAAAAAAAGAGAGAACGCGGAATGAAGAGTGTGAAGGAGATAGAGGGCAGACTGGGCGGGAGCAGACAGTACCTTGTCGCGAGAGATGGTGCAGATCTCGGCGGAGCCGGCGTTGGCGATGGGGATGATCTTGATGAGCTGGGCATCTTCAAGTTTCTTCGCCTTGGTGGCGGTGAAAGTGGCCTTGAGGTCGACGCTCCAATTGGTGCTCAACCACACGAGACTCTGCAGCGTAATGATCGTGGCACACCAGACGAAGGTCCATTCAGACGACGAGATATGCTTCTCGTACAATTCCGGGGTATAGTAGTAGCGGGCGAAGATCGGCCAGATTATGGCAAAGGGCCAGACGTAAGTATGGAGGTACAGGGGCAGCGGCGACAACAGCTCGGCGCTCCGGATCTGGGGGTTGTCGACGAGCGGAGAGGAAGCCATCGTGGCCTAACGAGACGAGGGAATGCGACGGGGGCAACGGTGGGAGAGAACTGATTATATCGAGTCGGCGCTCATGAGCAGATGAGACAGGCCCCTCTATCTAACATTGGAAGAAAAGGGGGGGTTGCAGAGAACAGAGATGATGATGGTGGTGGCTATTAGGTGAGTGGTTCCGTATCTAGGATTTTGTGCGTACTTAGTGAGAGAGAAGGGAGAGAAGAGAGAGAGAAAGTGTGAGGGACGATTAACGACGAAAAAGTGTGATGCCTATGATGACAATAGATATTGAACAAATGGAACAGATTGAATATTAAATGTGGCGTAGTTGTCCCCTCGAATATTCTATACCTACGTGTACGCAGTAAGGCAGGTACCTAAATTGTAGGTAGGTTAGAATGGTTGCGGCTGAGACTCGCCTTTTTTGGGGCCTGTAACTTTTTGGTATAGAATGTCTTAGCTTATTGTTCCCACAGGTGATGATGGAATGCTGAAGACGTGCCATTCAGTGGCTGTGCAGCCCTATACAATGGTTCCACAGCGCCGTTACCCTCTTTAAACTCATACCTCCTCCTTTATTCCATACTCCTTTTATACTATCTACGTAGACACTTTAGGTCAATGTTAATATGTGCCTTTAATTGTCGAAGATTAGTAGGTACACATAAGCTACCTAGGTAGATAGCATAAGGATGTTATTGTGTTTACTTGTATTCATATACGTTGTGGGTATTGCGCCCGAGTATTATGTTAGAAGATAGACTTCAAGATACCTACTATTGTTCCAATCGGCATCAGTTATATTTACTTCACACCTCAATATCCGAAACAACCTTGGAACCGCTGTCTACGTAGTGGCTAAATAAATGTGTGCTATTTCATACATTCATGTACCATTTATCGTTTGACAATTCAACGTTATTTGTTGCTGTCCCGGTATATCTCATATATGACCCCTTTAACCTAACGTGCCCGAAGCCGACCTATCTGCTACGCCGGCTTACACCAAATACAAGGTATGATAATGTAAACAATATCTATATATACGTATACATGGCAGGAAATCTACGACGATTTAAGTTATCGTCAACGTCTCATACCGGACCTCGGCAGTATCCAAGCCACCACTCAAGCTCACGTAGTTCTTACCCACCGCCAACCGGATATCCGCTGCGGCGGTCACGTACCCTCCCCCCGACGGCACCAGCGCCAGCACCGTCTGCGCCACCTGGTTCACCTGGACCGTGACATTTACAGTAGTATTGTCCAGGTTCGCATAGCTGAGTACTAAATGCGCCGGCCCGCCATCGGACCGGATGCCAGAGAAGGCTACGACGCTGTCCGCCCGCACCCCGCCCACCACGGCCCCGTTGCCCGTCGCCGTGGACCTCGCGTCGGGCATCACCTTCGTGTACGCCCCCGTGAGGTGAGCGTCTACGGCGTAATACGTCGGCCCCGCCTCCCGCGGCGTCCAGACCTCGAGCTCGCACACCCCGACCCACGTCGTGGCGGAGCTGCGGAACAGGTTCACCGCCACGAACGATGTCTCTGCCGTGGAGAAGCCGATCTCGTTGTGGTCGTTGGCTAGCAGGGGCGTGGAAGAGCCTACCGTTCCGAGGAGACCCCCCGAGCCGTAGATCTCGATGCGCCCTGGTAAATCGACGCTCCCGCCCCGCGAAATGTCCGAGTAGAGCGCGAGCGTGACGGAGGATATGTTCCGCGGGCGTGCGAAGTAGACGGTTAGCGTGTCGTTGGCGTTGGGCGATGTGTAGTCGGTCCACCGGTTGTCCGGCACCTGGTCGTAGTAGACGACGCCGTCGATGGCTTTGTAGCTGTAGTCGGCCGGGTACGTGAATGTCGCGTCGGCCATGGGGTATTGACCCGGGCCGTCGGGGTTCGCGGCGATGTTGATTAGTGCGTCGTCGTCGTCTGATAGGATAGGGGGTGGGATGGAGACTACGGTGGATTGGGATTCGCCCTGATGGACTTTCTCGCCGTCGACGTAGACGCTTAACCCTGGCCCTGAGTTGTAGCGAGATCCGTTCTTGTCGTATAGAATGCTGACTAGATGGCCGTGGTAGGCTAGGTTCTCGAGGGCAAAGTATGTCCAGTTACTTGGGACGATGGGGGAGATCCGGAGAGTGTCGTCTGCTTGAGGTATCACACCCATCAACCCAGTAATTATGTCGCTAAGTTAACCACAGTTAGTAGTCACTCTTCGGGGTAAAGATATTATACGAAATTGGATATCACTGGCTATTGGGCCTATCCGAGGTGAAATATGACTTACTCATTGTTAGTCGAGTGATCATAGTGCTCCGAGTGATTACGCTCATCTCTACTCCAAACATCGTCGAACGGAGCATGAGACTCGGCTACGTAAGGCATCCCGTCCTTCTGCTGCGTTCGGGCGTACATCTGGAGATACTGATGATACTGCTCCGGGGTAGCATTGGTGACACCTGATCGATAAATGGCCGCCAGTGACTTTAGAGTGTGGCTCGTGGAGTAGGGCCAGGACATGCCATTCCACCAACAACCTACAAGCAATCAGTGTCTATGTCTACTATATGCCACGCGTCGACGACACAATGAATGTCGAGGGGACAGCTTACAGTAATTTGGATCGGGCTTTGTAGCTGCGAACCACTGATTTCGGATTTCCAAAGTGGTGGGACCATATGGCGAGAGGAAACCCATCGGGTCGAACATTGAATCGAGGGCTGGTTGAGCATAGCTTTCATTCAAGCCAATGCCAAATCGATAAGGAAACAAACCGACTTGTTCGCGACCAGTGAGACGTGTCAAGTTGGGGTTATTAGGGCGGATGACATCCATCTACATTAAAAAATGTGGTTAGGTTGAATCAACTTGCAATTGGATAGGGTTACACTCGACTCCTATGATAAAAGAGGGATCAAATCTAGATGAACATTCACATACGAAAAATTCCTGTTCAGGAGCCCACAGGTGCTCGTACATGGCTGCTTCGAGATTTTCTGCGATCTTCAAAAACTGAATTTCAACGAGGCTATCATGGGCAATTCCGGCAGCCCTCGCGATAGCCCTGGCGTTTGCAACCATATAAGCGCTACATGACACAGTGTTAGTAGGTCTCAATTCTATCCATGATTGATGAAACCACGACGAGGAGGCAGTTTGAACTTACTTGTGACTCGGCCGGTAGGTATATGGGCCATTCAACCTCAAATCCCAGTCCTTGTTCTGCGGATCAGCTATGAAACCCGGCAGCGATAGCTCCTGGGCGTCCCAGACTGGTTCGTAGTAATACAGCCCTGCTTCGGAGTCGAAAAAGGGGTCCCACAGATGCCAGACGCGAAGCATGTCGTCTAACTGATTGGCGAGAAATTCACTATCACCCGTCACCATGGCGCGACGGCTCGTGGCGTCCAGTATCCATTGCGTGTACTGAAGGGGATCAGCAGGCCCTCTGGTATAGAGTTGGATGTAGTCGTCGGCGTAGGCGGTGTCTCTCAGCCATCTCGCCTCGTCGATCTGGTGGCCAGCCGCGGCATCGATAGTACCGAAGGCCTTGGCATAGCCGACAGGGTGTACGAACTCAGTGCACATATAACCTGTCCCGGCGGTCACATAACGGAGATTTCGCTGCAGTGAAGTCCATCTGTAATAGAATACATCTTGGATGAGCTTGTCGGGAATATCGAGATAGGGGATGTTGTCCCGCAGGAAAGTGCGCCCTAGAAACCCAGATATGGGATTCTCGTGATCGATGAACGAGGTGCCCTTGACACCATCTCTTATATGATGGTATAGCGGCTGGTTTCGTCCTAGAACCGTGTATGCAAGCACCGTGAATATGATGGCAATAGCAGACATCGAAACGGCCATCTTGAACAAAACTCGATCGGCTAGGGAAAGGCGGCGAGGGCGGTGGAAACAGCGGCCCTGGCCCCTTTTAGAGTCGCCTTCAATACCGACATGTTGAGGTAATACCGCCGTGGCGGTCACCACATTTTCGGAGCTAGGGGCCGGGCGTTGTTTGAAAGTGTCATATGACGACTGTCCTGCCATTGCTGGCCTGGCGGATCAAGCCGCAAATGAACACGGATTACCTGGATAGAGACTAGGCATATAAATCAAGCCAATTACATAGACGACCGGCTACGGAGTGCCTGGGGCTTGAGGGTTTGGGGCTTGGGGCTTGGGTACAGCATGTAGATCTAGGTAGGTGCTCCAGGTATATGATATGCATGCAACGTTGACTTACACGCTGCTCAACCAATAATTATTGAACTACCTACTTAATTAGTCTAGTAAATACGACCGGATGTAACACCACTTACTTTGCTTGACAAACTCGAGCTGAGAGGGAGGTTGAGAGGAGTTATGTTATATAGGACTCTCCGTGTCTCCATCGGCTCCGCGGCTCCGCAGGCACTCACTCGTCGCTATGACAGGCCGGTGATCTTAGTTCCGTACCAGCGTCGGGGGTTTCGCGGCGGGGATGCGTGTAGCTAACTATTTTAAGCTACCGCACTTTCTACATCCCCGGGACCAACTGTTCAGGGTTGAAACTTAAAATCTGTTCTGGAAGAAAATGTTTGTCGTCCAAATAAGTAGAGACATTGACAGGGTACAGGGTAGGTATTAGCATTCGCATTAGCGTTGACTCCCTATCTAGTGCCTATCGTAATGATTATAGGTAGGTTGTTCGTTTAGGAAATAGACAAACAGACCGACATATCGCGAGCAATTTCTATTAAGAGATAATAGTTAGATCTGACATCTAGAATCAGTGCTGAGGAATGCGAGGATGAGTGCTACTCTAAGCTGTATCTAGTCTAGAGAGCCTCCAACCTAATCGAGGCGTGAACAGATGGCATTTCATCTTGATTTCATTGTAATACATCGGCATGGCCATTGGAAATCTCGTATTTAAACACCGCTTCTTTGCGTGTAGTAAACGGTCAGAAAAGAAGTGGTCCTGGTGACACGGCGATGCGGGGTACGCTCGTGGGACCGGGGCGGATGAGATGTGCACGCGCCCCGGTTCACGGGATCGTCTAATACAGTACTTCGACTAAAGAGGTAGTGTGCGCAGAGACTAGAGTAGGGAGATAATCGACTGCCGATGGGGGTTTATGCCAAAGGCCTTTGTCGTTTTCTACCGTATCGTGTCTGCTGTTTGCTTAGATGCCAGGGAGGTAGCAATTTGCAACCAACCTACTCGGTAGGTTAGCCGGTTGGTTGATTCCAAAGATAGTAGCATCTGAGATACTCACCTCCAATTACTCACAAACGCCAAACACAGCAGATGCCATACTCACATGAACCGATATTGTGAGCAACAATGTCTCATCCGGCAGTGCACGTTTACACGTTAACACGTGTCAACTCGCATTGCAAGAACCCGTCCGTGTCCCCATGCGAGTCAGATATATCACATATCCACAGCCGTGTTGGAGGCAGTGTCCCCTCGAAAACGGCACAACACCGACTGAGGAGACAGCTCAGCATCGGCCATGCCAAGTATGCGCCGCCGTGAGACGAGGGAGCTTACTGAGTATGATGGGAAAGGTAGAAACATGGAATGATGAGTGGTGATGAACACCTCAGGTTGAACGTAGGATGCTGTCCGGTACCTACTGTATATTGGGGGTTGGGAACCCGGTAAAGTTAAGCCAACCGGTACGATGCCGAGCAGCAGTGGTAGCCTGTCAAACAACGAGAACGGTTCCAATGTTAAGGGTATATGCATCTATGATAAATATTCATTTAAAGGCGATAGCTTACTTAAGAGTAGGTACCTAAGTACCTTAGGTACCGGGATGATATGTGGAGCGAACATGAATGAGTGAGTCCTCGCCGGCAGCCTCTAATAATATAATCTGCTGGCGGTAAGTAGTAAGTTACCTTCTAACATGCCTATGTAGGAGAAGGTGGTAATTATATTTAATATCTCGCTAATCAAATCTATAGACATGGTATTATACTCAACGGATACGTCATAAGTATCTCACATCTCTCACTATTCTGGCTCACTAAAGAGCAATCGTGACGAAGGCTTGTTTGCATCTGCGTCTTCCTAGTTGCACCAACAGCATAACAAGCATCCACTCGACCACGAAGAAAAAGTAGCGTCTAAACAAGATAGAGGCAATACATACCTACAATATCCACTCAGACGCCATGTCTATGATACAGCTCTCCAGGCTTTTGCCGCTGCCTGATGATGAGTTGAAGCAAGTTCTTGACTATGCTGCAACCTTGTCCAAAGTAGAGGCTGCTGACCATTTTCGCAATTTATTGGGCGACTCCCCGGAAGCCGTCGATTTTATTGCCTCATTCAACTCCAGAAGACAAGACCCTAGGCCAGCGACTACTAGTACTGGTGTTGCCGGCGGTTCTGGCACTGGTCCCGGTTCTGCTGGTCGCGACCCTGCCGTTGAACCCGTGCCCAAATTCAATAGGGGACAAGGCAAGAAGAAGAAGGCGCCTTTACACACGCCTGCGCCAAGAAGGGTGGTGGAATCCGGCCCTCACCTGGGTACTGCGTATAATAAGAAGAGCCTCGAAGACGACTATGTCGCCCGACGGCCTAGCCCGGTCGCCGCCCCGTCAGTTGCCTCATTGACAGTGAAGACAGTACCACGTCAATCTACAACGCCGCCACCACTAAAACCTACCTCATCAGGGCCAGGACGCCTGATATCCGACTTGCCACCTCCTAAGGCTAAGTCAACGCCTGGGTCGCGATCTTCCACACCAGCACCGAAGACCAAAGTCCACATCTCCGGTGGTACTGCTATGCACGGGGCCTCTACCGCACTATCAGACCTCGATGATGCTATTCGCACTCTTGAGATGACTACGAACCCCTCTCAAACAACCGATGCTACCCTACGACGATGCAACTGTGTGGCAGCTCGCCATCCTCTCCTGGTGGCTGCCCCTAACTGCCTTAACTGCGGTAAGGTGATATGTGTCAAGGAAGGCCTTGGTCCCTGCACGTTCTGCGGCACGCCAATTCTGAGCTCTACGGAAGTGCAGTCCATGATCCGCGAACTGCGGGATGAGCGAGGTAGAGAGAAGATGGCCAGTGAGTTTTACCTACCAAATCTTTTATCCATTCCGACGACATCCTCTTAAAGGAGCGAGCTTGCTCCATACATGTGACATCTACGTGTTCGCCCGTTACATGAATGAAATTGCTAACTTGGTGTATCCAAAGTTGATCGTCAAACTCATAAACGGGCCGATATATCTAAAACACCGGCACCCTTTTCCAAACCGAAAGAAGCCAACAGCGCGGCGAGTGAGGCTGAGGTTAGGGCTCTAGAGCACCGAGACCGCCTACTTGGTTTCCAGTCCCAGAACGCACGCCGAACTACTGTGAGAGATGAAGCTGCCGACTTCGATGTCAGTGGGGCTATGGCTGGGACCGGGGGAAACATTGTAAGTCATCGTCAAAGCCATTTGGCTATCTTTTCCCATCCCATCCTAGCAAGTCTCGGAAGCCGCAACTTTCCGGCCGCTTTGTACTGCCACTCTTTCGATGGCGCCTGATTATCTCATATCTCACTATGGCTCTAAAACATTCAACACTGCGTTATAGACGCAATGTGATTAGCAATTGCTGACTGACGCACGTACAGTGGGCAACCCCCGAAGAACGCGCACGTGAGCTCAAACGTCAACAGAAGATTCTACGGGAAATGGAATGGAATGCCAGGCCAGAATACGAGAAGCGTCGACAGGTACTCAGCATCGACCTGGTCGGGGGTAAGGTCGTGCGAAAAATGGCGCCCGTCGAACGGCCAGCGAGCCCCGAAGAAGGAGGAGCAGTGCTCCGTACAGATGGGGGTGCCGCGGTCTTGGAGCAGACGAGCGGGAATCGTGGCGGCGGCAATGGCAATGGCGGCGCTTTTAGCAAGAATCCTCTGCTTGGCGGCTTGATCAAGCCTGTGTTCGACGCCAAGGGTAAAGGGGCAGCTCAGGAGGGGCGCAAGTCTCATGCTGCGAAGTGGCGGAGGGTTCAGGATGATTTAGATGATAATGAAGGCCTTATCCTGGATGGAGGAGTATATGGCCAAGTTGATGAGGTTCAAGGTACTTAGATATTGAGCTTGATCGTGCCATCCGAGTACTCTCTACCAATGCACCTCACTTGCCTCCTATATGACTACAATTGCCTGCACCATAATGATTTGAGTATGACAGCTCAATGCTGTGATAATGGGTAATATGTTAACTACTCTATCAAGTGCTATTTCATATAGGGATGCCCGCGTCTGCAGGCGTCGCGGTTATTACGTGCGCGTGCAACAGTACATTAGGTACAGCTAACAGGTCGGACGATATGCAACTTAGCTTGTTGGGTTCAACGAGGCTGGCCCAGTGTTCCCTTGGCCTACCCGCATGGTTACGTATACGGGTAGGATTAGATGGTATCTATTTTCTCAGATACGTGTAGGGACCCGTGGGTGACATGTTGTATCTGTTGTGGTAACAGGTCTACTTACCTAGAAGCTAGACAGAAATTCATACCCCTTTCAGAGTCAGTAGGTAGATGCTTAGCGGGGTAACATTTGAATCCCCCTCACAGTGATATTGACTAGGCCTGAAACTGTGCTGGGCGGGTGGGTGATATAGGTACCTAATGTGTGCTAGAACTATCCGGGGTCTAGATTTGCAGGGACCATGGCGGGGGTGCAGCTTAATTTTTTTTCTTCATTTCGGTGTCGTGTAAGAAACACTCTTGAGTCGGCACCTAAATACATAGCTCCTTAACAAAAAAAGAGAGATAGAACATTGGGAACTGGTGTTTGAAATGGAGAGATTGGTGAGATTGTGGAATGACAGAAATATATCACACGGAAATATACATCGTACCAAGGAACCGAGGTGATCAGTTGGTAGATTACCACCCACTATACGTACCTCTTGATACAGTGCCATGGGACCGTGGTTCGGTGAGATTACTTACCACCTTACTAGGTCTAGTGAAAGCCCGGCCTCGGTAAAGCGTAGATAGTGTGTGCAAACTATATTTACAAGGTAGTGTAGATCCTCCGTTGAACGTTCTGTTAACAGTACCTAACGGAACCGCTACTTTTCAGACGCCGGAGAACTGCTAAATCAGCAATAATTCTGCTCTTTTCACTTGGTGTAGGCATACAGTAGATACTAGAACAAGACGCACAGTTAAGTTGTTCGTTAGCAAGTAAGTACATAGTAAATATCACTCACGAACGCACGACCTCTACACAGTATGATCATTAGGTACCCCACAGAAAATGCCAACACATCAATCAAATCTTGAATCCCACATTATCGTTGAAGAAAGATAAGTACACGAGTAATATACTGTATTGACTCAAAGACCATCAGACCGCGCGATCTTGATTTTTCCCTCTCTTTCTCTTTCTCTCTCTCTCTGTGACGTGGACATGGTGATTGACAACGAATCAAAGGAAGATATGGGGACTTGACACGTACCTCTGCTGAAGGTGGTGAAGACGAACACTAGGTAGTGTAAGTATGCCTCAGATAGGTTAGTAGATGGTGCGAGATGGTGTGTCCGATTAGCATCATGCAAGCATCCATGTGCATCAACTTACTCGCAGTAGCTAGGTCCCAATCTAAGTCAAGGAACAGACCCCCAGGGTACCGCGTACATATACCGTATACCTAAGGTAGGCACCTACATGTAGGTAAGTATTAAGTGGGCTGTTGATCTCTCCCGTCCGGAGATAGTACCTCACATACATACCTATGTAGGCAGTTTTTGAGGTTTAGGTGAAATTTTCATCGGACGAGCTTTGCTCTACAACTCGAAAACATACCTACATATGTAGGTAGTGACTAATGGTACCTAATACCTATTCCCTTTTAGAAGTTTAGAAGCTTGGGAACAGGAACATCCTCTAATGTAGGGCATATCATTTCTCATTCTGCGTACGCTATTGACCTACTCTATCAATATGGCGATGGGACCTGAAGTATATCTCTCCGGTGCCTGACTAGCAAAATAATAAATAACCGCCACCGACGGCGCTTACAAGCACGCTACAACCTCCAAGGCCGCTCCATCTAACGATTCGTGAAATTAGAAATGAAATTAGTTGCTTGGGCATATACTGAATTCAGTGAATCGAACTTTTGCTCTTATGCCTAGTGCAGATGGGATACCGAGGCGACATACAGAATCATGGTTAGTCGGTAGAGGTTAATACAGTGCCAATTGTGTATCATCTGCACTACCTACACAAAAACCCACCTGGGGCAGCACGCTATACCACTAGAGTATACAGTGTGCTGCATCGCTACGCTCACAGCACATCGAGTCGCACTTATCAAGGTACGCTAGCTTTCACTACCACTGTATCAGGAAAATAGAAAAAAATCACCAGGCCAACCAACCAGACCAAGCGAGTCGGACCAATTCAACCCTGACCGCCAAAGTGGAAATCAGAGATTTTTGCTTTTATCCTCCTGGCTCTCGAGTTGAATGCCACGGTTCCCATCTGCTCCCCTCACTTCCATCTACTTACCCCTCCAAGACCGCTGCTGCTGCTGTTGTACCTCCAGGGAGCGTGCTTGAGCTAAAAAGGACGAACGACGCGGAGCGCATATTGTTTGCGAGCCTTGTACCAACCACTCTGACCGCTTCTGTGTCGTGCTGGGTCATCTTATCGGCATCTCCGGCACACCGCGCAGACACGCAGACACACCCATTCAGCTACATACCTACCTCTCTCTCTACCTAGCTAGCTCACGCAGGCTACTGTAGTTACTGTAGTTCACTGTCTCTAGTGTACTGCCTCTGCCTCTCACAGTCCGCGAGCAGGCGCCACACATACACCGACACAAGGCTAGCTATCTCACCTACTTCTCCTCGCCACATATCAATTGGCTCACAGCCCACCTCACTCACAATGGGAAACATTCTTTCTACCCTCTCCGGCGCTGACCCTTTGGCCAAGGACCAGTGGGACAAGAAGATCGCCGAGCAGGAGCAACGAGCAGCTACCCTCGAAGAAGAAGCTGAGGCCCTACGGAAAAAGATCGCTGCCCTCGAACGCGAGAAGGACGCTACCACCCATGCTGAGCAGCTCAATGGCGCTGCCAAAGAGCAACTGACCACCCTAGAAGAGAAGCTTGCGGCTCTCACCGAGTCCAAGGAGGCCTTGTCCCAGGAGCTGTCTGCTGCCAAGCAGGATTTGGATGGATCGACAGAGAAGACCCAGTCGCTCGAAAGCGACCTGGCAGCCGTCAAGAAGGAGCTCGCTGAGGCGACCGCTACACGTGACGCTCTGCAGGCAGAACAGGCCAAGATTGCAGATGAGCTAGCCTTGGCCAAGAAGGCTCTGGATGAGCAGAAGGATGCCTTGACCAAGTTGCAGAGCGAAAACCAACAGCTCCAGCAGTCGAATGAGTCCCTCAGCAAGGGGTCTGAGGAACAACTGTCCACCGTCAACTCCAGTTTGGCCGAGGAGCAGCAGAAACGGTCCGCCTTAGAGCAAGCACAGGAGAAACTGGCTGCTGAACTGAGCGCCGCTAAGGCCGAGGCTGCCGAGTGGCAAGGGAAGCAAGAGACCCTCCAGACTACACACGACGACCTGGTCGCTCAATCCGAAGCCACCAAAAAGGAGGTTTCCGGGTGGCAAGAGAAACACCAGACCTTACAATCTACATACGATAGTCTGGTTAGTGAATCAGATGCCGCTAAGAAGGAGGCAGCCGAATGGCAAAATAAACACGCAACTCTGCAGTCCACATACGACGCCCTGATTAGCCAATCCGATGCTACAACACAAGAGTCATCCCAATGGCAACAGAAGCACCAGGCCCTGCAGGCGACATATGAGAGTCTGGAAGCCGAGTCCGAAGCAGCGAAGAAGCAGGTTGCTGAGTGGGAGGAGAAGCACAAGACGCTACAGACAACTTATGACTCCCTCGCCGCCGAACAAGAAGCCACCAAGAAGCAGGTCGCAGAGTGGCAACAGAAGCACAAGGATCTGCAGGCTACCTACGATAGCCTCGCCAACGACTCCGAGGGTGCCAAGAAGGAGACTGTCGAGTGGCAAGCAAAACTAAAGGCCGCCGAGGAGAAGCTAGCCAGCATTGCCAGCGACTTAGAGGCTGCCCAGAAAGACACTGCCTCGTGGCAAGAGAAGCATACCACCCTTTCCACCGAATTGGATGCCGCGAAGAAGGAGTCATCCGAATGGGAGGCGAAGCACACTACTGTTTCGTCTGAGCTAGACACAGCTGAGAAGGAATCCGAAGAGTGGGAAGAGAAGCACACCGCCATCTCCAGCGAACTGAGCGCTGCGAAGAAGGAATTATCCGAGTTGCAAGAGAAGAGCCAAGCCCTGACCACGGAGCTGGATGCCGCAAAGAAGGCATCAGCAGAATGGCAGGAAAAGAGCCAATCTTCGGAGGAGAAGTACAGCACTGTCGCGAAGGACTTCGAGACTTCTACGCAGGAGGCAGCCGAGCTCAAGGAAAAGCTCGCCGTCTTGACCGCGGAGTTGGATACAGCCAAGAAGGGCTCTTCGGAATTAGAAGAGAAGCTCAAGGCTATCCAGGGCGAGTCATCCAAGGCATCCGAGGCCCTGTCGCAGGAGCTGGAAGCCGCCAAGAAGGGTCAGCAGGATATACAAGAGAAGTATGACGCCCTCGTCAAGGAACAAGAGGAGAAGGTGAAGACACTCGGAGCAAGCCACGAGGCCGAGTTAGAGAAGATCCGCGGTGACAAGGCCCAAGTTGAAAAGGGCCTAGCTGAGCTGGAAACGAAGCTAAAGGCTGCTGAGGGAGAGAGCGCCAAGCTCCAATCCCAGGTTGAGGAGAAGTCGACCGAGTCTGAGACTGCTGCGAAGCAGGTCACCGAGCTACAGGAGAAGCTAAAATCTGCGCAAGCTGAGACCGCCGAGGCCAAGACACAGGCCAGCGAGCAAAGTGAGGCTGCCCAGAAGAAGGCCACCGCGGCCTCGGAAGCTCTCGAAGCCGCTCAAAAGGTATGTTATCCCCGTTCCTAAACACACCATATCATATGCCGTTTATTAACCTAACTATATGGTACAGGAAAAGGCCGCCCTTGAGGCCAAGCTTGCGGAGGCTGAGGCCGCCGCAAAGAAGGCCCAGGACTCCAACTCTGAGCTCCAGTCTAGCCTTGATAGCCTCAAGAGCGAGCTTGAGAAGGCCAAGGCTGCTGCCGCCACAGAGAAGCCCGAGGAGGACAGCGTCGCGGGCGTTGCTTAACTCGGTTGAACATGGGAGAGGGGAGACTTCATGATCATGATGGATAGATGGATGGATGAATGGATTGGCAAGGTCCCTTGCAAAACACCAACCTACTGTAACCCCCCCAGCACCCTTTTCATCGCGCCACGTATGAAATGTCGCTGCGCTGAACATATGCTTTTGCTGTCGATGTAGATACCCACAACGTTGTATGACTAATGATAATGTCAATCACAATACATTTTGGTGACATCATGATATATAATTTCTCATGGAACTTTTCTGCGTTCGTTGTTTGTTCCAACTTGGGGATGCGCACAATGCCGCATTGATAAGAATTCTCATAGCAGAAGCTGATGATCCTCCTGAATTGATCACGTGTTCAAAGAAATCCCATCGCCAATCCTAGGCATGTAGTCAACTTGGGTTTCTAACGCGTCGCCGATCTCTGAGAATTCGAGTCTTGTCATCGTCTCTACGTACTGCGTGAAAAATATGTAGGCGGTCTATGAGGAAGCGGCTACAGCATAGCCTCTTTACGAAATCGTTTTGCGAGATTAATAAAAAGTGAGTCAACCTACTAGCTAAAGCTAGGAGACCGATCCGCGTAAGCTTAGGTCTAAGTAGCCAATAACAATGCTATTCCCGGCGTATTAGCTAGGCAGAATAAGAGGATCTCACTATTCAAAGAGCCCTAAAGCTTGATCGCGATGTAGTAGAATATTTTATGATCTTCTACTTTTGGGGGTTCCCGAGAGCGTGAAGTTAAGGGCTAGGAATGTGTGTGGCTTTTCTAGGCTTTTATTATGACGTCAAAAAACGGTGTGATATTCATTGTAGGCATTAGTTCATATGTGGCAGCCTTTCCACATGTGTAGTTGCGCCAGAGTATTGCATGCAAGGCGACTCACGTGCGGCCGTATTAAGGGATATGATGGATCATCATGCCTATGTTTAGAAATGTTCTCGATTGGTTCGATCCTCAGCCCCCCGAGAAACAGCTCTTTGTCCGATCAGTTCCATTTATTTATTATCCTTCTTCTCCTCCCTAAGCATTGTGTATCTCCGTAGATACAACCATACTAGCCAAGAATACAGCGAACAACAATTGCTCACTATGCCTACTGCGGAAAAGTCTTCGGCCGATTTCATTGCAGCAGTCGAGAGTGTCTTGGCTAGTCAAGATGATGCTGCTCGAAAGCAGTTGCTTGGGGCTGCGATGCGGGCAACAGCCATGCTAGAGGCGCCTCTAGACACTGTCTGGCGCATGATCATGTCGGTAAGCATCTTCAAGAGTCATTTCGAAAGCTGGACCTTTGTTCATTATCTTACCAAAATGATAGCCACATGCACCCGCAGCATTGATGACCCTGATTAAAGCCGGGGTGATCCAAGAGATCGCCAAATCAGACTCACCCACACCAGCTGATCATCTATCTAAAGTTTCAGGAGCAGATAGATTATTGATAGGCAAGGAACACTGTCTCTCATGCCGCCTTTGTCACCTATTAACATATAAAAGTTCGCCTCTTGCGGCCCCTTACAGCGTTGGGTGTGGTGAAAGAAACGGGGCCAGAGGAGTACGTTCCGACTCCTATCACGAAAGCTTTGGTTGACCGTGCTCTACTTGGCGGATACCAATTCATGTAAGATGCCTCCCGTGATGTTGATGCGAAGCTGACGTTTCCGAGGTTCTCTGCTGCCACGCGATCCCTTGCGAACCTACCATTCTACCTCGAAAAAAAAAATTTCAAGAATGTATCAGGAGCCCCGGGCCCTTTCCAAGATGCACATGACACGGGAGACAACATGTTCCCCTGGTTAATCAAAGACCCCCCCATGATGGGAAATTTCAATGCCCTCATGACGGGTCAAAGGGCAGATCGCAAACAGTGGTTTGATTTCTTTGACGTCGATGATGTATTACTGAAGGGCGCCAAGAATGACCCTAATGCCACCCTTCTTATTGACATCGGTGGCGGGGAAGGTCACGACGTTGCCGAGTTTCAACGACGCTACCCGGATGCCCCGGGCAAGCTCATTCTTCAGGATCTGCCTCCCGTTATCGACAGCATCCAAGATCTAACTGCCAACGTCGAGCGTCAAAAGCACGACTTCTTCCAGCCGCAGCCTATAAAAGGTATGTCAAATATTCACCTACCCACTTTCCCGAATGAATATTGACTTGGGAGTAGGCGCCAGGTGCTACTATTTTCGCTCCATTTTTCATGACTGGCCGGATGCCGACTGCATCAAGATCCTGAAGAACACAGCCGCAGTCATGACGCCGGGATATTCGAAGCTACTCATGTCGGAGTACGTGCTTCCTAGCAGTAACACTCCTCTGTATCCCGCGCTCTTGGACATCAACATGATGGGTGAGTCTTCATCCCTTCCCTTTTATAATAAAGCAGACTGATATAATGGGGTACTAAATGATCCATGCATAGCGGTGCTCAACGGAATGGAGAGGACTGAAGCTCAATTCAGCCAACTTCTGGATGCGGCAGGCTTGAAGGTTGTGAAATTTTGGTCAATTGGGGCCGAGATAGAGGGCTTAGTAGAGGCTGTTCTAAAGGATTGATAGTTCAAGTAGACGAGGCAGCCACCAGCGGAGGAACAGGCTTGTAGCTGTGCCACAAGCGATATAACTAGACCACTTTATATAAGGCACTTTGGACCTCCTTTTTAGCCAACGGCCCTTCTTAGGGGCTAGCCTTTGGCTCCTGATAGATCCTATTGTTTCTGATGAATTGAAGAGGTTGCTTTTTAGAGCCTAAATCTTTCGGGAGTATAGCGACATAATTCAAGAAATTAGATTTAACCCGGTGCACCGGCGAGGCTCTAGATCTACATTTCAATTGGTATAGGAAATTAACCTATCTCATTAGGTGCCGTTTCAACTCCGCGACTTGGATGTGGAGTAATAAGTTTTACTACATAAGAAATATGCTCAATAAAATGATAATATTAGTCTCGGATAATATATATAAGCCACGGAGTTGAAAAAGCACTGATTCGACTTGATTTACCACTGAGCTAAAAGATGTAGTGTCCCAAAGGACGAGAGGTGTATTATTATCAAGCCATATATCTGACCCATCAGCACCTAAAGGGATAGTTTTGCATACCATCTTTATGTTTTCCTAGTTTTGCTTTTAGCCTGGGTGATGAAAAAGATTTTGGCCCTACCAAGTTTCTCAGCCGACTTACCAGGTCCTATATAATTCACAGCAGACAATTTGAACGTATGACCGATCTAAGAAATGGAAAATCTATGTAATGGGGGGACATTATGGTCACAATTTAAGCGGCTAATTCCGGTACAACTACCTAGCTTGGGATTTAGTTTACTTGGGAATATCGGATATTAAGTTAATCTGGCAGACGTCAACTCCCGAGTTAACACCACCAACGGACAAAACCTCTCCAATGGGACAAAACCAGCGTCAAAACCAGCGTTCTCAACCGCTACAACAAGGGCAGACCAAAATTCAATAGATTATGCCAATTGTGTCGTGTTAAACAATCTGTTGCCAGTGGCCTTTCCAGTAAACTTGTTATCTTATCGGAACGCCGGAGCATGATAACATCTATCGTACCGTCATCGGCGACCTATCATGGTAGCGAGACTGCCCTTCTGAATGCATTGTTGTTGCACAACGCCCGCGACGATGATGATGCGAATAGTAGGATGGAGTGTGCGAATGTGTCGAACAAACTTCACTATAGTCTTCTTACTGCTCTCGACGGAGTCGACTAAGGTTACAATTTGTTTGCCATCAACGTGTTGTTTGAGTACATCCTCAGGGGCTTTGGCGTGTATGAACATAGCGCTTGGCAAGGCGCCATTGATTCCGAAGGCCATAGGTTCTCCTCCGCGCATTGGCGCAATTATCAACGTGCGATGCTCGTCGCGTAATCGAGAGGCGCGGGTTAAATAGCCTTGGACGTGACAGATTGGATATTCCTCCAAACCAACAAACTGCGGGAGAGCCTGTGTCGCAAGATACCATCCAATGCGACGATGAGCCTCGCGTAGATCTGGTCCCCTGCCCCTGATTGATGCGTCACAGGTGGGTGTCATTAGGAGCTTCGTTGCAGGCTTATTGGTCGCATCATGTGTCAAAGTTGACGCCTCAATCCTGCAATGGAAGTGAGATAGTTATTAGTGGTATCTTATGCGTATGTATTGTTCAATGCTGGTAACTTTGCTGCATTCGAGAGATTCTGATATTTTGTTGTCTGGGACGAGCACACTGTAGAATAAATATGTAACTAGTTCCTATTCTTTACGAGTAGATTTTGCTCTACTCCTTAAGCGCGGCCTACTGTAGGCCCCGGTTCTCCAATCCATTCTGACAGTAGAGAGTAGGGTTGTACCGGCGGCGATGCTATGCCTACTACCGTAAAAGCTCTAGCGATACGTACTGTGTTGTACGTATATACAGTTGCATAGATGAGATGAAAATTAAAACACTATATGGGATGAAAAATGAAATATGGGAGGCGCTGTACTCCATTTCAATCACTGTTGATATAAATATCGCCACTTCCACTTGGCGAGTACACATGATATCAATTCAAAGAACGGACCTGTAGACAGCGCTCCACACAGGTAAAACAAGTCAAATAAACAGCTTTTAACGTAATTTGCTTTAATTAATCACAAAAAGCACTTATTTAACTTGTTTAGTTAAATCTATTGTTTTAATTAAATAGTTATTTGATTAAATAAATTAAATAAATTAAAAATATTAAATATATTAATTAGTTAAAACTAAAACTTTTGTTAAAACTTTTGCTTGTTTTAATTGCTATTTACAAATTGTTTAAATTTTTTTATAACTAATGCTATAAATATTAAATAGCTTTTAAAATATTTGTTTTAATAAATAACTGTTATAAAGTTATTATAAATTTATATTAATTAAATATTTTTTTATATTTAGCTAATATTATTAATATAAATAATATATTAATAATAAATTAATTTAATATAAAAAATTATTATTATTTAATTTATTATTATTATAAAAAGTTATAATTTAGTTTTAAATAATTAGTTTTATTAAAAATTAAATAATAATTTAATTTATTTTTATAAATTTTTTTATTATTATTTAAATTAAATTTATTATAAATTTTATTTATAAGTTTTTTAAAAATAAATTTAAAAGTAAATAAAATAACAATAGTAATTTCAAATATAATATTATTAATATATTAGTTTTTTTAATATATTTTAATTTATTAATAAATTTTTTTAGTTTTTATAAAGTTTTTTTTTTAAAAATTTTTTAATTGTATATTTAAATAAAAAACAATAATTATTTAATAAACAAATATTTTTTTAAATAATTGCTTGTATTTTTATAGCTTTTTATATATTTATTAAAAATTAATATAAATTTTATTTATATTAATAATATTTAAAATATATATATTAATTTAATAATTAATAAAATAGTATTATTTTTTACAAATATAAAAAATTATTATAGTTTTTAAACTTTATTAAATAAAAATAAATTATTAATAAAATAAGCAGTAGTTAAATATAAAAAATTATATAAATAATAATAACTAAAATTATAAAAATAAAACTTTAAGCTTTTTTTTTTTTTTTTTTTTTTTTAAAAAAAATAAAAACAAACTAAATAAATATATAAATAATTTTTAAACTTGTTAAAAAAAGCTATAACATTAAATAAACTAACTTTATTATTTTTATATTAAAATATTATTTAAATAAAAAAGTTTAAAATAATATTAATTTTATAATAAATTTTTTAATTTTTTATTTTAAATATATAATTAATAAAAATATATTTGTTAAAATTAAAGTTGTTATATAATGTTATATATAATTTAAAAAAAAAGTTTTTAAAAATAATAAAGCTATAAATTTTAATTAAAAAAAAGTTTTAATAAATATTATTTTTAATTTTTATTATAAAGTTTTAATAAAAAATATTTATATTATTAAATAAAATATTAACTAATTTAAATATATTAAAGTTTTTAAAAATAATATTATTTTTGTTATTAATAAATTTGTTAATATTTTTTTTACAAATTGTTTTATTAATATTACTACTTTTAACTTTATTGCAAAAAATATTATAATATTAAAAAGTAGTTTTAATTTATATATTAATAAAATAACTTTTATTAATTAATATTAAAATAAAAAATTTAAAAAATTTATTATTAACTTTATTAAAAATAATAAATTATATAATAATATTAATAATATAATTTTAGTAATAAGTTTTATATTATTAAATAAAAGTTTTAATTTTATTTTTAAATAAATATTTAAAATTATTAAATTTAAATAAAAAATATTATAAAAAAACTATTAAAGTTTTATTGTTTATATTAATGTTATTTAAAATAAAAAATTTTAATTTAAATTATAAATTAAATCATTTAATAATTTTATAAATATATAATTTAATATTTTTAATAAAATATAAATTAATAATATATTAAAAGTTTAAAAATTTTGTATATAGTTTTTAGTTTTAATTAATATAATAATTTATAATATTAATAATATTTTTTTTAAAAAATAACTTTTATAAATTAAAAAAAATGTAAATTTTAAATTTAATAATAATAATTTTAGTTATAATAACTTTAAAAGTTAGTTTAAAAGTAGTTTTAATTTATTAAGTAATAATAAATTAACTTATTATTAAAGTTAAAATTAATTAAAAATTTAAAAATTTAATTATAAATTTAAATTTTTAATATTAAAATAAATTAAACAATATATTAAATAAAATATAAAAATAAATCAGCAGTTATTTTTATTAAATAATTAATTTTATAATATATAAATTAATTATAATTTAAAGTTATTAAAAAATAATAATAGTAATAAATAATAATTAAAATTAAAAGTTAATATTAATATTATATTTTAAATAAAAATAATATTTAATTAAATTTATAACTTTTATATTTAATATTTTAATATATTATTTATTTTTATAATAATAACAAAATTATATTTTTTTATTTTTAGCTAAAATATTAAAATTATTAAAAATAACTAGTATAAAATATATATTATAATTTAAAATATTTAAATTTATATAAAAAAAAAACTAAATATAAAATATATAGTTTTTATTAAAAATTTAAATTTAAAAAAAATATGTTAAATTAAATTGTTTAATATATTAAAAGTTAAAATAATAATTTATTTATAAATAAATTATTTTATAAAAAATATTTAAAAGTTTTAAACTTTAAAAAAATTATTATATTATATTTTAATTTATAAATTATTTTATTATTAATTAAATTTTTAGTTTTAATATATATATATAAAAAAATAATATTTATTTAAAAATAATAATATGTTATATTTTTAAAAAATATTATTAAAAATTATATAATAATATTATTGCTAATATATTATTTAATTAAATATAATAAAAAAAGTAAAAAATAAATCTATTAAAAAATTAAAACTAAAAATAAAAATATTTTAAAAAATATATTTTTATAAAATAAAAAATATATTAATTTAAAATATTTTGTTTTTTTAATAATAACTATAATATTTATAATAATAAAAATAAAAATATAAAAATAAAAATAATAAAAATAGTAAAAAAAAATAAATAATAAAAAATAGTAATAAATAATATTAATTAAAACAAATTAATTAAATTAATAATTTAATAAAAGTTTATAAAATAAATATAAATAAATAGTTAAAAATATATTAATTTTAAATATATTAGTTATTTTAATATAAATTAAAAAATAAATAATATTATTAATAAAAAAAACAAAAATATAATTATAAAAATAATAAAAAAGTTTAAAAAAAAAAAAGTTTTTTATTAATTAAAGTTAACTTTATAAAAAAATTTATATAAAAATAAATAGTTATTAAATTAAAAAAAAGCTAAACTTAAAAATAATATTTTTATAATTTAAATTATAATATATATAGTATTAAAAAAAAAAAAAAAAAAAAAGCAAAAAAATATTAAAAAAAATATTAATTAAAAAAATTTAATATATTTTTAACTATAATACTAAAAAAAAAAATAGCGCTATTATAAAAATAGTATTATTAAATAGTTTTAATTATATTAAATATAAATTTAATAATAATTTAATATTATATATAAAATATACAAAGTTGTAAATAGTTAAAAATTAAAAATTAAAAATAATTTATAGCAAAAAAAAAAATAATTAATTTAAAAAATTATAATTAAGTTAGTACTAACTAAATAATTAAATAAATATATAAACTTATTAAATAAAAAAAGTTTTTATTAATTAATTAATATAAATTTTAAAACAAACTATTATTTAAATAAAAAAACATTATAAAATATATTTTTTAAATAGCTTTTTTTTTATTAAAAAAATAACAAAAAAAAAATCAAAAAAAAAAAATTATTTAAAAATAGTTAGCAAATATAAATAAAATAAAAAATATTTGATTTGCTTATAAATAAATTCAAACTTTTTATTTGTGCCTTAGTTAGTCAAGTTATCTGTCAAACAGTCAAAGTATTGTTTTACCTGTGGGGAGCGCTGCCTGTAGATGTTCGGTAGTGAGAGAGGGGCATTAAGCTTGGCAGAGGATTTTGGAAAGCGAATCGAAATATACGAGGATTTCACGGCGGCCCATGCTGGCCATCCGAGTACCGTAGCTGAATAAGATGTCCCTGGCGGATTGTCAGCGACGCTAAGACGATATTGTCTATAGACCATGACACAGGGGGGAAGGTTAGCAAGCATATAAGGATCACCACCCTCGTTTCCAAGGGATCGGGGACTTGTCATCATTTACTTACCTGCTCTAAATAATCCAAAACTGTAACCAACACCAACACTTGCGACGACGTTGTCGCATCTAAGTTCCGATATTGACAAATAATCGCTATGTCAGCCTTCAAGAACATACTTCTTATCGGCGCGACGGGCTTTATTGGCGGTTTCCTTTTAGAGGGATTTAAGAAAGATGCAAACTTTAACTTGGCTCTCCTCCAGCGAGCATCTTCCAAGTCTCGGCTTCCAGAACAGCTGAAAATTATCACGATTGCTGACTCATACCCCACGGAAGACCTTCTCGCAGCGTTCCAAGGCCAAGATGTCATCATCAATTGTATAGCAGGCCTATCCGTAGGCGACCAATTCAAGATGATAGACGCGGCAATTACTGCTAAAGTCCAGCGCTATATACCAAGCGAGTTCGGCTTAAACAACATGAATCCGAAAGCGCAAAAGCTTAACCCGGTTTTTGGCGTAAAAGGGAAGATCCAGCGATATTTGCAAGCAAAATCTGACGAGGGCCTTATCGAGTGGATGAGCATCACTAACGGGATCTGGCTTGAATGGGCGGTTGCGAACGGTTTTATGGGCTGGCACTTCCGCGAGAAGAAATTCGTGCTCTGGGGTGATGGGACCGGTTACTTCTCATGCACAACGGTACCGAACACGGCCGCAGGTCTTGTCCAAGCGCTAAAGATACGTGAAGAGACCAAAAACCGGAATATCTTCCTGAGTGATTTCGCGATCACCCAGAAGCAGCTGCTCGATGCGGTTGAGAGGATCGAGGGCGTCCGGTACGAGGTGGAGAGTATTGACGGCGAGAAAGTCATCGCCGAGAAGCAAGAAGAGGTTAGGCGGGGCATCGAGTCTGCTGCATCTATATACCCTCTCATTGAGGGTGGCTTTGCCACCGGGGGATATGGAGGTCATCTGGAGGAGGAGCCTGGAGCTGTTATTATGAATGAACGGCTTGGGCTTCCAAAGAAGACACTGGACGAGGTTGTGGCCGCGGCGTTGCGGATTGTAGGAGCTTTGATGTAAACGGCTGCCTACGTTTGACGACCTTGGGGATACTTGTCGGGATACTTAGTATAGTCCCTTTCATGCTCTATATTTCCGTATCTGCTATTACATCCCCCTTCATCTGAGTAAGTTGGAAAGAAAAACCCAGGAATTAGTTGACGTGCCGGCGTGCTGATGAAATCGACCAAGGTGACCTCTAACAGTCCCTCGCCGTATCCGCGGGCAAGTATATAATAGCGTACGATCGAATATCAGCAGGGTATTGAAACGAAGCGTGTAACACACGCACTACGCACTCTAAAGGACTGACCACTGTTATATCGATCACTTCTAGAGATTCGAAGCCGAAGAAACAAGTATTCTGGTAACGCAATAGTATATTTTGGAGTAGCAGGCCCCCGACGGGGCCGCTGTGAGAGGCGTGTCTGTCTAAGAGAAGTACTAGCATCGGCTAACTAACTTGAATAGAAACAGAAAAACTAGGTCTTGATGACCTAATCAACCTATTCCCCATGTGGTCATGTCGCCCACACCGTCTCAGTATATAAGAAATAGTCATGGTTGCTGAAATGACATGTTACCGGTCCCTTCATAGTAACATAATACGTTACGCGTTGAGGTGCACGTAAATATGGACAATGCTAAAAAAGATCAGTATGTCCTGTCACTTTGTTATTTAATCATCCCTGATTTTAGCAAAGTTAGGACGGGCATTATTTAAGAACCTCAAAGCTGACTCGCGATCTGAACATATATTGACGTTGTTCACCGTCAGTATGCGCTACCATTTCAAAGAAACATCCTGCCAGTGGACCTCCATCGCCGATTGCAAAGGTGCCGTAGAGGTGCCGATCGCATATTGGTCAGGGTGGTGAGGCGATCACAAGTCTTGACGTGTTGCGGCAGAAGAGACAATCGATGATTTATCTGGTACAAATTTGAAAGGTATGCTTGTCGAGTGTTTCCCAGTCTTGGCTCACGCTGAGAACGACATCAATGACAGGTGGAACGTGATCGCCGATCTAGCTGCAATCAAACAAGATAATGCTGTGAGTCTGTGACAGGGCGGATGGTAAGCAACCTTCTCGGCCACAGGCTTGCGACTGTTATATAGCAGAACATTAGTTCGCAACAATATATCAAATTCCACTGCTTTTTTTCATTTAACTAAAACCAGGGTTGTGATTTAGTAATACTAATTTAGTATTAGTTAATACTAATACTAACTTAGTTTAGTACTAGTGAGTACTAATACTATATTAAAATATTAAGAAATACTAAGACTAAATACTAAATATTAAAATCTACTGCTTAGCCACTATTTTAACTGCTTGCATTATAAAGCCAGAGCTGTAAAGCCACAGCTTTGCACAAACCACTTTATTTCTTTAAGTAATTATTTCTATATATAAACATTCACAGCTTATATAAGTGAATATTTTAATACTTAGTATTATATTAATTATTAACTTAGTATTACTAAATTAATATTAGTATTTTTAAAGTATTACTAATACTAGCTTAATATTTGAAAAATTAATACTAAAGTAAATATTAATCTAGTAATACTAAATTAGTCCTAATTACTAAAGTATTAAATCACAACCTTGACTAAAACAACTTCAACTTTTCAGCTCAACTTTGATTCGCACTCAACATACGCTTTTCAAAGCATTAAATATAGTAAAATTTTAAACATCTCACTACCTAGTTCTACTAAATTATTTCAAGAGATCTTCTCTTGTCACAATGTAGGATAGCAATACTAAAAAATACTTGAAATGCGGTGGAAGTCTCTAGTAGTAAAAGAGCATAATATACAAACGTGTAATTAACCTAAGACTACTGATTTTCTAAAATTGCGAGTAAAAATGGTTTGAGGAGAAACAGAAACGTAAAAAAATAAAGGCATGAAAGTGGAGAGGTTCCTTTTGCTTTTCAATTATTCAACATAGTCTGTCTTTCGAGAGTACATCGCTTTTCACATTCATTCAACATGATCTTACATCACTCACTTATATAATAGAGCACGTTCTTTTTCTGGCTCTAACGTCTCTCGGGGTATAGAAATTCAATACGAGAAGCCATGATTTTGATGTAGTAGTTTTTTAAATGGTTTCATCAATGTGCTATAATCCAACAATGTGCAGCTGACTAAGATCGTCGCTAGATCACTACAGCTTCGCAGTGCCATAAGCAATAAATTAGAAGAGGCGTCTCACGTCATTGCTCACTGAGATTGTCATCGCTATACGACCAATGAATGGCCTTGATAGAGTTCAATGCATGATGATCTGATACTAGCCCTAGATTACATGATACTACGTGCATGCACTTTCACGTATCGCTACTCTCCTAGGGCCTGCTTCAGTCGCTCCGGATGCGGAAGTTCCCCAGCTTCAATCAATGTGTGTAATTCTGCCTTGTTGCCGCACTTCTCGTAGCATTCCAAGTACTCCACAGGAAGGAACTCTGCTATCGCGTGTGCTAGATGATCGCCCCGCTTGTTGTACACATCTGAATCTAGCGTTCCGGGCCATCTCTCCATACCTGGTGGGAAGAAGCCAGCATATTCCCAATCAATCAAGGCCTTGACTTGAAGGGTTTGTAAATCCATTAGGATGTTATGAGCCGCGAGGTCGCCGTGTTGAAATACGTACTCGGGCATCTCTAGGGGGAGAGTCTTCCAGCAATCTTTGTTTATCCATGGAAGCTCGACGTCCGGGCTTAGCCAAGAAGGAGGCATAACAAACCCGAGAATACCCCGTTGTTTAGATTTTAACTTCTCGAGCTGGGGCAAAACAGAATCATGGATAAACTGGAGAGCATTCGAGTAAGCCTGGTCTGAACATGTCTTGCACGGGGTGCCTTCTAGATGCTTCTGTCCCTCTGGCCTCGAGCAATCTCTGCCTAGAAAATCATCTAGAGAGACACCTTCGATAAACTCTGTGACTAAATATCGCCGGCCATCCGAATGAATTCCATGGCGAAGTAGTCGCGGTATGGGAATTGTTGTTTTCTGAGACACCAGCTCCAAGGCTCTTGCTTCATTAGTAATACGCTCATGATTCCTGTTCAAAGTGATCAGTAACATTGCATAGTCTTGTGGCGAAAAAGGTATGTTGTTTAATTCGATGACACACCAAAAAGAAAAACAAAAAACAAAAACAAAAAAAACCGGTTGGCTATTTTGTACCATGATCTGAACCAGACAAAATCGGTGCCGTCAAGTCGTTTATCGTGAAAAGGAAGTCGCGAGGTTTTTGTGAAGGTCGTGCTAGTGAATTCGTAAGTCATGTCGTTTGTTTCAAACGACTTGAGGACCAGATTTGCTAGGCGATTTTTAACAGCAAGTTAACACAACTGAAATGAACAAAGCTGGAGCTTGGCTGTAGAGAGGCTTACGATTTGGTGCGTCCATATTGACGATGGTGCAGTAGAGATGCGGTATATAATTGAAGGGAAGAGGTACAACGAAAGGAAAAGCAGTTGTGATGTGGTAAATAACGCTAGGCACAGGGGTATGTAGCGTCCTCTGGCATTTACCAATGTGAACAGGTGATAGCTAAATCATTGTTCACTGTGTGGAAAATATAAAACAACAAACAATGGCTAAAATTGTTTTAAATTATTTACTTAATTTATAAAGCAAAAAATATATTTATTTATATAATTATTAATTAAATAAACATATTAACATTGATAAATTAAATAATAAAAATATATTTAAATTAAAAATATTTAATATTATAATAAAAAACTATATTAAAAAAGCTAAAATATTTATAATATATTATTTTTTTATATTTTATTTATTATATTAATTTATTTTTTTATTAAAATAAAACATAGCTTTAATAAAAAATAATTAAAAATAGTATATATTTTTTTAATTTTAATGTTATAATAACATTTAAATTTAATTGTTTAATAATTCTTTATTTATATTTATATATAAAAATAATAATAATATTACGTATATATATATATTATTAATAACTTAAGTTAAAAACAGATTAAATTTAAAAACGCAACAGTTTATTTGCAAAAATGTCTGTTACGTTCAAAGATATTAATTTATCCATATCGACCTCTCGGCCAAAATGTAAATAGTGATGTTGTTAACTAAGAAAAATAGCTGTCATACCTTAATAATACGCCACTACCATGATTGCAGTAAGAGCTTTTACATCCACAGCAGAATCGCGCGTAGAATCCACCTCTGCTAGTTGGCTTGTGCTAATGAACTACTACACTATTTTGACGAGCTTCTTTTCTGGGACCCACTCGGCTGGGCTGTATATCATATCGCTGTCCTGAATACCTGGTTGCGGGTACCTCTCTGAGAAGATTGACCCAACTCTTTTCCATGCGACAGGCACCTTCTCCACTTGTTGAAGCACCAAAACCCTAATATCATATTGCGGTATGCCATACATGGCATAATACTTTGTATTCTTGTGTTTCAAGCACTCAATCACAAGAAGAAGCAGTTTTGCTCCTTTTTTGACTTCGACAGGTTGAGAAATATCAAGCCTGAAAGTTTGTCTCTTGGTCGGTGTAGTGGATGATTTAATAACACCGACCGTTCCTTTTCGTTCATCAAAAGCCCGCACCTCAATGATGTCACATAAGCCGGTCCATCCCTCTATCTCAATCGTCCCATGGCGCACTGCGCCATGAGGGTCCATCCCATTAGGAATAGAATCATACCTCAGCACTTTACACACTGCGTACAAACTATTACCTGTATCATTGTGTGACTTCACGTCCGAGTTGAAATTGATGGCCCCCTCGACGGAGACCCAACTGAAAGTTGGTCCGCGGTAATGAGCAGCGCTACCCACAGGTAAAGTAATTATTTGACTGACTGTCAATTAATTGACCCAATCCAGTCCAAATAATCGTTTTAAAATTAATTGCAGGTAAAGTAATAATTCTTTACTTGACTTGTTACTTGTCAATTACTTTCAATTAATTTTCCTATTTTTTTAAAATATTTTTTGTTGTTTTTTTGGTAAAAAGGAAGCCTTTTTTCCTAGGTAGGCTAGGTGGCACTCTGTTTTTAAACCTACTTATTTAGCCACATACACAGCCACTTACTTAGCCACTTACCAAGCCACTTACCTAGCTACTGACTTAGCTACTTATATCTACAGAATACTTACTTAGTCTATATTCTACTTACTAACCACTTTACCAACTATTCTACTAACTACTCTACCTACTACTCTACTTACTTACCTACTTACACCTACCTACACCTACTTACACCTACTTACTTACTTTGCTTTCTACAATTTGTACGCTTTATGTACATTGCTTGAGTTACTTGGTCAATTAACTTGATCAATCCAGTCAATAGATTTAGGCAAGTTAGTTAAACATGCGTTTTTTTGCGATCAATTCAGGTAAAACAAGTCAAGAGGCTATTATTTGACTGACTTTACCTGTGGGTAGCGCTGGTAATGAGCACATCGTTGAGACGTAGCTGAACACGTCCATAGCAGGCCACCAGGTAAATGGACCGACCAAATACCGGCAAGGTAGTTGATGCTCTGATCCTTTGCAGCCCTGGCCCTAATAAAATCATATGCTCTCGAGGCGATTCCTGACAGAGCAGGTAGTCGATCCGTCTCGTGAGTGATGCTAAGCCGGGTAAACTCTTCAACCAGGTGGCTCCACATTCCTTGGGACGACTGATGCATTCCGTTTTCTAGTTTTATCATCATTTTCCTGGCCTCTTGACTCCCCTGGAGCGGATAAATTTCCGACTTATCTTCCTTGCCCACTTGGGCTGTCCTCTTGAATTCCGACGCGAAGCTCTCGAGCAAGAAAGCTGAGCGGCACTCCCAGGCAATTTCCGTATAACCAAAGTGGATAATACGAGGGCTTAGCAGCCGCTCTTGGAAAAACCATGCTCTGGTAAGAAGCGGGTATCCGTTCGTTATCTCAGGCACGTCGCTCTGATCGTGAAAGAAGCCTCGTCTATCATAGCTGGAGAGGAGAACAAAGTGGCGTGAAAAGCTATCCTTTCCTGACCGATATTTGGCATGATAAATGTTCCACAACGACGGGTGGGAAATTAGTCTGTAGTCGTCCTCTTTTATGTCCTTATTCAGACCGCCTCGAGTCCCCGAGGTGTGCCAAATGTAAGGAGTATCATTTAATGTCGAAAAACAGCCCCCTTGCCCGTTCGAAGACCGCGTTGCTGCGATCGTTAAGCAGGCATTCTTGTATATGTCGGCCATACGAGCAGATTCCGTTTCCCAGTCACGAACATCATCTTGCACAATGCAAAGACTATCTATCCAAATAAGGTTATACTCAAGCTTCTGTGTGATATAAATAGAATCCGCGAACGTTTTTGGGAGAGATGAAACCGGAATTGGCTGCATCATATCTTCAAGATTGGAAGTAGTTGTCTCGACATTCGTACTTTGGTCACCCCAACAGTGGCTGAGTGCAACATATGATAATGGCATGCGGTTGCCCGGGAGTGAACTAGTCTTTGTTAACGCTTCAACGTTAACTAGTCGCACTGTACCTGTACTTTCTTCAAGCTGCAGAAGGCGCGAGGGAAGTTTGGCCGATTCATCGCGGTGAGAACACTGGTCTCCATGCTGGTCGTTGCATGTCGAAATCCACTTCTGGATTGTGGATAGAGAGTGAGCCGTCTGGTCACTCAGGTTACGAGGATTCCTCAAATTAGCTGAAATGAGGTTAGTTAATCTAGCTGAGTTATTGCCTTGGGTGAAACAAGTTCCCGGTATAAACTTACTAGGATACCTAATGGCACGGAGATGGATTGCGTCAAGCATCGGCCTATCCTGGAACCTGAATGAAATGACGAGTTCACTCGGAAACCCTATATCTAACTTCCCAAACCCTTGCGTAAAACACTGAAACGGGATGTCGTCTGACCACGTCTGTCCATACGGGGCATTCCACTCAATTAACAGTTCAGAGGGATCAAAATCTTGCTCGCATCGAAACATATTGGCGAAGTTCATTATGCCATCAGCTAAAGTGGCACATCTTGCGCAGTTTGGCTTTTCCCCAAGAAGCTCGGACATGTTACCAGAGAAGTGACAGTTGCCGAGTGGCTGGACGGAGGATGGGGCAAGATCATCTGGTGCCATCCGCGGTGTGCAAAGAAAACAGGGCATAGTTGCAAACTGGGCCAAAGCCAACGCTTTCCGTGATGCCAGCTATGACTCCAAAATTACAGTGTGAATTTAGATCAGGTTTAATAAGAGATTGGCTAGGCACTTAAATAATTAGTGCAGAGGCTGCGGCGATAGTTGAGATAGGTATAATAAATGCTGCAAGTTTGCTGCCCTCGCCTACCGTATTGTAGCTCTGTGGGTGTTTTTTGAGCTTTAGGGAAAGCTCCGAGTTTCTAGCTGGTAACAGTGAATATAAGTAGAAGCAACTCGTTCAGGAGATCGTGAAAAAAATGTCTACGCTGGGGCAACGGAGCACTCTGGATAGTAATATGGTTAGGTTTTCGGTAACCTACCGTGCAGGGTACTTCCAAGCCACCGTTTTCTGCACGCCAGGCAGGCAATTTTGGAAAATGACGTAACCGAACATTTGCGTGTATGAGGTGAGAAATGTCAGATTTGCGTCAGTTGTTGGATTTGGGCCCTGTGCCCTAGGATCACTATACGAGCCTAAGGATCACTTGTGGAGTGCTCGCTTACGCGATCACCTAGTTATATAAATAGTGGCTTATAATAGCTAGTAGAGTAGCTAAAATCGGCTATATAAAAAGAATTTGTGAACTAAATGTTTTATATATATATTGAACTAATATAATAATAATACTAAAGTTTTATATTTATTATTAATTAAATTATTTATAATTATATTAAATTTAATAATTAAAATTTTTAATTAATTTTTATATTTTATTGTAAATTTTATAAACTTGTTATATATATTTTTAATGATTTTTATAATTTGATTTTTTATAATTTATTATTTATATTTACAAATTTTAAATTATAAGTTTTTAAAATTTAACATTTTCGACTTTATATTTTTAATTTTTTAACTATAAACTATAAAGCTTATTATAATAACAACTTTTATTATTATTTTTATTTTTTTTAACGATTTTTTATTATAAAAAAAAACTTTATAACAGTAATTTATAATTGCAATTTATAAATTTATATAAACTTTAATAAATAATTTTTTAAATTAATTAAATTTAGCTTTTTATAAATAGTTAATTTTTAAATAAGTTTAAATATTTTTAAAAACTTTTTTATAATTATAATTTTTAAATTTATTATTATAAATAAAACTTTATATTTATAAATTATTTAAAGTTATAGTTATATATTTAAAAAATATAATAAATATTATTAATAAGTGTAATTAAGAGTAGTTAAATAAAGTAGTAGTAAAAAGTAAAACGTTAATTAAATGAAGAAAAAAACCTGTAGCAATTTTTAAGACTTAAGGTTTAGGTGTACATGTGGATTTTTGTGGGTTTTTATAAGTCATTGTGGGTTTTTATCTAATTTACAAGTGTATATAAGTGCTACTTTTTCTATAAATGTTAATTAATATAGCTTATTTTAAAAGTGCGTTATTTTTATACAAGCTTTTTTATTTAAAACTTTTAAAAGCTTTTATTAATTATATTAAAATTAAAAAATTTATTAAATAAATATATAAATTAATTTATATAATAGCTAATAATATAATTAATTAATAATATTTAAATTTAAAAACATTTAATATTATTTTATAACTAGCTTTTAAATTTAAAAATAAAATAAAATATAAAGCGTTTATTATTATTATAAAAAATAAATTTATTTTAAACTTTGTTAAATAAATTAAAAATAAATTATATAAACTAAAATATAAAATAAAAACAAAAATTATTTAAATTAATTATTAATTTAAATTGAAATTTTTAATAAATATTTTACTTTTTTTAAAATATTGCTTTTAAAAGTAATAATAATATAAGTATTATAAATAATTTATTATTTTATTAAATAATTGTTTTAAATTTAAAAGTAAAAACTATTAATATAAATAATGCAAAAGTTTTTTTAAAAGTTTTATAAAAAGACTAAATTAAAAATTTTTAATAAGTTTTTATATTTAAAAAATACTTTAAAAAAAAACAAACGTTTTACTAGCTTTAAAAAAGCTTTTTTTTTAATAAAAAAAAAGAAAAAAAACTATAACAAGTTTTTTAAACGTTTTAAAGTTAATATAGCTTTAAGTAATAAAAAAAAACAATTTTAAAAAGTAACAATTGCTTTATTAATAAAAGAAACACTCGCAAAAAAGCAATTTTAAATAATGATTATTTTACTAGTAAAAAAAGCGCTTATTAATTCTTTTTGTTTTTTTAACTATTTAAAAAAATAGGTTTTTAGTTATAAAAAATAATAACAAACTTTTTATTTTATATTAATAAAATTTACAAATAGTTAAAACATTATAAAGAAATTATAAATAAAAAACGTTTTTAAATAAACTTTTAAATGTTTATTATATATTTATATTATTTTATTATTAATATAAAAATATAGCTAAAAACTATATTAATAAAAAAAAAAAGCTTTTGTAATAATTTCTTTTTTTTATAATTTATTATTACTATCAAATATAATAAAAAGCTTTATTTAAAAAATTAAAAAAACATTTATAAAAAGTAAAAAAAAAACGCTTTTTTAAAGTTTATTAATTATTATTTATATATTTATTTTATTTAATTTATAATTTAAAATAAAAATAATTTTATAAAAACAAATAAGCTTTTTTAAAAAAAAAAGAAAATTGCTATAGCAATTTATAAACAATTAACTATTTGAAAAATAAACAAGCTTTTTAAAAAAGAATTAAAAAATCGCTTAAACAATTTACAATTTATAACTTAATTACTTTTTTACATTTTGCTTAGTTATTTCAAATATATTTATATTTTAAAATTATTATATAAATTTAAAAATTATTTTTAAAATATTATTTATATAATTATTAAATTATATAAATAATAGTTTATAATAATTAATATAATAGTTAAAATTAACTATATAAAAAAGATTTATTAATTAAATGTTTTATATATATATTAAATTAATATATTATTAATGTTAAAGCTTTATATATATTATTAAAATAGTTATTTATAATTATAGCAAATTTAATATAAATGTTTTATTATTATATTAATAACTAGTTATAATTTAAAATATATATTTAAAAACAAATATAAAGAAATGTTTAAATTATAATAAAATATATTATTATTATAAAAATCAATAATTTTTTATATAATTAAAAATAAAAAAATGTTATAATAAAATTAATTAAATTAAAAAATATAATTATTAAAATAATATAAATTTTATAATAATTATAAATTAATTAATATTAGTTTAATTATTTAAATAAATTAAATAATTTTTTTATATAATTAAAGAAATAATTTTATTTATTATTATTTTAAACTATTATATATATATATATATATAAATAATTATTTTATATAAAAGCTTGTAGCTTTTTTTTTTTATATTTGTAAATTTTTTATATAATATAGTTTTATTTATAAGTTTTATATAATAATTTATAAATTATTTATAATTATAAAATATAAAAACTATTTTTAAATATTTTTTATAAAAAAGTTAAACTATAATAAATTATTAAAATAATATTAATATTTAAAAAATATATTATTTTTTAATAATAAATTAAAAAATCAATAAATTTAACTTTTAATAAATTATAATTATTTATAATTATAAATAATATATAGCTAGTTTTAAATTTTTATATAAAAACTAATATTTAAATATATTATAAAAAATTTAATTAAAATGTTTTAAATATTATAAAAATTAAAAATAATAATAAATTAATTATTTTAGTTTTTTTTAATAAAAAGTTTATAAAATTAAATATAAAGTTTTTTTTTATATATATTTAAAATTAAAAATTTTGTTTTTAAAAAATTAATTATTTATTAAAAAAAGATATTGTTAAATTATATAAACTTAACAAAATTTTTTTTTATTATTTTTATTATTTTATTAAAAAAAAATTTAATTTAAATTTAATAAATTAATTAATTAAAATATTTTTATTAATTTAATTAAATAGTTTAATATTTTATTTTTAAAAATAAAAATAAAAATTTTAATAATAATAATATATTAATAATAAAATAAAAATGTTAATAATTTAATTATATTATATATTAAATATATAAAGATTTTTATTAATTAAAATAAAAAGTTTAATAAAATTATAATTAATTAAAAAAAAACTAAATTATATAATAAAAAATAATAATAATAAATTTATTTTTAAATTTTATTTTAAATATATTATAAATTATTTATTTGAATAATTAAAAATAATTATTATTAAATATAATTATATAATATTATTGTTATTTTTATATTTAAAAAATAAATTTTATATATATATAAATTATATAAATTTATTAATAACTTATTAATATTATATATAATAAAATATAATTAATTATTTAATAAATAAATAATAAATTATATAAAAAAAATTTAAATATATATTAACTATAACTAATATTATTATTTAAATTATTATAAACTTTTTTTTTAATTAAAGTTTTTTTAATATATATATATATTTTAATTTTTTTTTATATATATTTTTATTTATATATATAATTTATTAATTAAAACTAATGTTTTTAATATTTAATTTAATATATTTTAATGATTTTTTTATTTATTTAATATTTGTAATAATATAATATTAATTTTAAATATTTTTTTTTTATATTATATTAAATTTAATTAAACAATTATATAACAACTTTAAATTAAAATATAAAATTATTAAAATATATAATATATTTAATATTTTTAAAATGTTTTAAAAAATTATAAAAAAAACAATTATATTATTAAATTTATTAATTAATATATTTTTAATTATTTATTTATTTTTATTTAAATTTTAAATTAATATTATATTTTATATAAATTTTAATAACTAATATAATTAAAATTTTAATTTATAATATAATATTTATATTTTTTATAAATAAACTATATATAAAAATAAAACATTTTATAACAAATAATTTAAAAAATATAAATATTAATTTATAGTTATAGTAATTAATTTATTATTTAATTTATTTATTTAAAATAATTATATTAGTTTTTTAAAAATTAATAATTTAAATAGTAATAAATAAATTATATAAAGATTTTAATTAATATATATTAATTATATATATATATTAAATATATTAAAAAATATATTATTATATAAAAGTTTTTATATAAAAATTAATTTTAATTAATTATATAATTTTACTTTTTTAAATTAATATAATATATTTTAAATTAATATAAGTTTAATTTAATTAATATATATAATAATTATATAATTAATAATATAATCTTTTTAAAATATTTATTTTAAAGTTTAATAAAGAAATATATATAAGTTTTTTATATAAATTTATTAATTAATTATATATAAATTTATATAATATTTTATAATATATATATTATGTTATAATTTTAAATTAAAATAAATATCAAAGTTAAAATTAATTATTAATTTATTTATTAAATTATTAAAAATTATATAAATATAATATTTTTTTTTAAATTGTTATATTTTTATATAATTAAATAGTTTTATTTTTAATTTTTATATAAATTTCAATTTAAAAATTTAAATATAATAATAATTATTAAAATTATATTTTATAAATTTAAATATTTTTTATATAAATAATTTATTAAATTTTTAATATATTAAACTTTTTAATTAAAAATTAAAATATATTAATAATATTATTTATTTATAATTTATTAATTAATTTATAATTTTTTTTTTTTAATTAAAAAATATAAAATTTAATTATATAAAAAAAATTAAAAATTATATTAATTTTTTAAGTTTTTTTTTTTTTTTTTATATAATATTTATTTAAATAAATAATATTTTATTTTTACTATTTTCTTTTATATTTTATATTATATAATATTAAATTTTAATTTATATATATTAAAACTTTATAAATTTATTAATTATATTAAAAATAATATTAAACTTTTTAATAATTTATATTTTATATTATTTATTTTAACTTTGTTTTTTTTATTATATAAATATTTTATTTTTTAATAATAATATAAATATTTTATATAAAGTATAATTATTTTATTAATTAATTATATATTTAATTTTAATTTTAATTTAGTTTTTTTAAAATATTTTTATAATTTATTTAATAGTTTTTACTTTTTATATAATATTAAAAAATAAAAAAAAACTTTTAATTAATTTATAAATAAATATTAAAAATAAATAATATTAATAAAAAACTATTAAATTTTATAATATTATTTCAAACTTTTATTATAATTTATTAAGTTTTTTTATTTTTTATATAATAATTAATTTTATTTTTTAAAATATTATATATATAATAAAAAAGTTAATATATTTATTTAATTATATTAATAATTTAATAAACTTTTATAAATATTTTTTAATATATAATATTTATAATTTAAATATAAATTAAACACTTTTTAAATAAAAAGTTTATATTTAAGTTATATATAATATAAATTAATTTTATTAAAATAATAATATTAATTATAATTAATATATATTTAAATTTTTTTTATATAATTTATTATTTATTTATTAAATAATTAATTATATTTTATTATATATAATATTAATAAGTTATTAATAAGTTTATATAATTTATATATATATATTATATATATAAAAATATTTTTTAAATATAAAAACAATAATAATATTATATAATTATAATATTATATTTTATTTTAATTTTACTATATATAATTAATTATATAAAATTAAATTAATATTAATTAATAATTATATTAACTTTTTTTATTTAATAATAATATATTATAAATTAATAAAATTTAAAAATAAAAACTAATTAAAATAACTTTTAAATTTTAATTATATAAATATATTTTTTTTAATTTAATAAAAAATATTTATTTTTATATATATATATTTTTTTTTATTTAATAAAAAATATATATATTATTATATATAAAAAAAAATTAAATTTTTTATTATATAAATATATTTTTTTTAATTTAATGTTGTATAAAGTTTATAAAAAAAATAGAGCTTTAAGTAAATAAAGCTATATTATATAAAAAATCTACAAATAAAAAAAAAAAAAAAAAAAAAGTTAAAAATTTTTCTATAAAAAAATTGTTTATATTGTTGAATAGGCTATATATGTACAATAGTACATATAAGTCACATGTGAACAGAATACAAAGCTAGTTGTATTATGTTTATATTAATAATTGTATTTAAAAGAAGTTCTTTTGTACAGTTGGAGATTTTATTGTAAATAAAATCTCTGCTAGCGTACAAAGTAAGTGCTTGTTTATATAACTATATACTTGTTTGTACAACTGTAGTACAAATATTGCAATATACAAACTACAACATATAGTTGTAACTAATACTAATATTTTAACATTAGCTCTTTTTTTTTTTAGTTATAACTAAGTGTTATACAAAAGCAAAAAAATAAAAAAAAAAAACAAAAAAGCAACATACTTTGTAATAGCTTGGTTTTATTATACAATAAGTTGATTGTTTTATAGTTATATACAAGTAATATAGTTTAGTTATTTGCTATATTAATTTAATTTATATATTATATAATATTTTTGATTAGTTAAAATAATAAGTTACTACTTATTAAATTGTTAGCTATAGTTAATTTATTAAAAATAACTTTTTTATATAACAGTAAAGTTTATAATAAATTATTAATAGTTAATTTAATAAGTTTTATATAGTTAATTAATTAATAGTTATTTATTGATTTGTTTATTTAATAAGTAATTGCTATATAAAAAAAAAAAAGTATTAAATATTATATAAAAAAAATAAACGATATTAGTTAAAGTATTAACTTATATAGCGTAAAATTTTAAGTATAAATATTTAGCTAGTTTTTGTTTGTTTCTGTTTTTTTTTTTTCGTTTTTTTTTTATATGTTTATTTGTTTATTTATTTATTTATTTATATATATATATATACAATATATATATATACATATATATATATATACATATATTTATATATATTTATTTACTTATATATATATATTTGTTATACAATAGTAGCAGCAATAGTACAATAGCTGCTGCTTGCTTTTGTTTTGCGTTTGCTTTTTTAAGCGGTATGTTATAGTTCTAAAATTTCGTTTGAACCGAAAACAATAACGCAGTAAAAGTATACAACTTTTTAATCGAAAGTTGAACTTGTTAAGCTTTTATATAATTGTTTTATATAAATATATGTTTATTTTTATACAAATAAATTTTTTTGTATATTTTTAGCTAATATGTTTAATTATACAATAAGTTAAAAAAAGCATTATTTATACTGCTTTTTTTATTAATATTATTTTTTAAATATTAATTTTAAACATTTTTATAAACGTTTAAGCAAAACTTATATACTAAAAGAAATATTTTTGAACTATTTTAGTTCAAAATTAAAATTTAATTACGTTACTATGTACTAACAGCTTTTGAAATAGTTATTAGTGCTACATTAATATATTATTTATTAAATATTATTAAATTTTTAACTTTTAAAAAAGTATATACAGTATATATGTTTAATGTTTATACAACGTTCGTTGTTTTTAGCGTAACTTATAAAAAAAAAAAAAAAAAAAAAAAAAAAAAAAGATTTAGTTTTGCTTTACTTTTTATATAATAGCTTAAAAAATAATAAATTCAATTTTTTAGTTTTTTTTAACAATGTTTTTTTTGTATATACTACATAAATGTTTTTTGTATATATATATACTAAAATATTTTATGTTATATATAAATTATTAAATATATATATATTTTTCAACTTTTTTTTAAATGTAAAAGTTTGTTGTATATATGTTTATTAATTAACTTAAAATAAAAGTATATTATATATATATATATTAATTAATACATAGTAAATATATGTTGTATATACATATAAATATTAATATATAATAAAAATATATTATATATATATGTAGCTATTAACAGTAAAAATATGTTATATATATATATAGCTATTAATATAAAATAGAAATATGTTGTATATATATATAGTTGTTAATATAAAGTAGAAATATATTGTATGTACATATAGCTGTTAATATAAAATAAAGCTGTGTTATACATAAATAGTTCTAAGTACATACAAAAAAAAAAAAAAAAAAAAAAAAAATTAATACAGCTTCGAATTTATAATTAATATAAACTTAAAGCTGTGTATACTTTAGCTAAAAATCGAACTTAAAATATACAGTAAATATTATATATGTTATTACTATATTATTAAAACCTGTTTATTAAAAGTAAATCTTTTGTAGTGTTTAAGCACATGCTTTTTTGTACGAAAAAAAAAGCGGCTTTTGTACAAAAGTTGTTTTATATTGTATAAAAATAAAATACTGTATAAAAAAAAAAGAAAAGAGTTGTATATGTTATTGCTACACTATTAAGACCTGCTTGTTAAAAGTAGGTTTTTTATAGTGTTTTAAGTACGTGCTTTTTTGTACAAAAAAAAAGCAGTTCTTATACAACAGTTGTTTTTTTATTGTATATTTGTTTTTATTTTGTTTACTAATGCTTCGATTTATACAATAAGCTTATTAATAAATACTAAAGTTTTAAATGCTTAGTTTAGTTTTTATTTTATAAATGTGTTAATAAAATTGTTAGCGCTGTTTATTTATTATATTTTAAAGATTTTTTTTTTTTTATACAATTTACGAAATAACATAATATTAATTATAAGCTGTTTTTTTTATATTATTTTAAGCTTAACTAAACAGTTGTATAAAAATTTTGAGTTTAAATATAAAACTATTAAAATTGAAGTAATTTTTAGTATAATTAAAATTTGCTAAATTGTTATATATAAAACGATTGTATTATTGAAATTATTGATTATATTATATAATTTATTTACAAATATACTGTAAATAACTTTTTTGCATTTGTTTAAGTTTTAATATATAATATTACTAATAATTTTAAAACTTAAATTGTTTTTTATATATTGTTTTGTTGCTAATATAATAACAAATTTAAGCTATAAAGTTATATCTATGTTATTTATAAATAATTTGTTAGTAAATATAAACAATTTTGTATAATTTAGATTTAATAATACAAAAGTTAATTTATAGTTAAAGTTGTTTGTTTATTATTAGATTTTTTGATTTAGATTTTTAATATTGTTTAATTAAGAGTTAGTTATTTATATAACTATTAACAAGTTATATATAGCTTTTAGTTAATATATATTACTAATATATATTTTTTATATATATTATAAAATATATTTTTAAACAGCTTTTTTTATATAATAGTTAATTAAAACTAGTTAATTATTTTAGTTTTTTTAAATTAAAATTATGTTATTTTTATATAATAGAATAACTTATTTGCTATTAAATTTAATTAGATAGTTTAGTCGAAATATTTTTTTTAACTTTATACAAAAGCTAGTTTATTATAGTTTATATTTTTTTTTTGTTAAAAAATTTAATATAACAAAGTTAAATATATTGTTTGTTTATAAATCTGTAATATTAAAGTTATTAGCTTGTTTTATTATATATAAAAAGTATAAGTTGTATATAAATATAAACATGTCAAATTTTTTGCAATAGTGTTAATAATATATTTTGAACTAATATAGTTCTAATTTAGTTAGTTTATATAATAGTTGTATAATTTTTAAAATAGTACTTTTAAAATATTTGAACTTTAGTTCGGTTAGCAGTTATACAAAGATCTTTTTTGCTAGTTTATTTTTCAACTGTATATATATTTATATAATATTTTAAAGTTTATTTAAAGCATTATAATCGCAAATTAATAAAAGTTCAAATATAAGCAATAATTTTTAGTTTATTTACTAAATAGTTAAAAATTAAATAAGTACTAATTTTTTTTTAAAATTGTTATACTTTTATATAACAAGTTTTAATTTTTTATATAATTTAGTTGTTTTTTTTTTGACTTTTTATATAAAACAAAATTTGAAAATTCGAATATTTTTATGTTTTGCTTAATTATATTTAACAAACTAAAATATTTTTTATATAACAAAATTGTTGATTTTAGTAGCGTTTAATTTTTTAAATAGCACTTTGAGTGTATTAATTATGCTGTTTTTTCGCAGCTTTACTACTAGTATATATACTTTTTGTTCTTTCGCTGTAAAAAAACTATAGCTAGTTTGTTGTACAAAAGTTATATATATATTTGTGTTTTTTTTTAGTTTACTACGTTTTTTTCGTACAATAAAAGTTTAAAAGTATTAAACTTCTATTAAATCTATTTTTTAGTTTTTTAATAATTGTGTTTTTTTTATACAGTAATAAAGTTTTATTTGCATATATTAGAAACATATTAAACTATTTACTAAATCAATAATAATGTTTGATTTTTTAATTGATTAAATTTTATATAATTTATTTTAACTTTGCTTTTTTTTTTATATAAATATTTTGTTTTTTAAAAATAATAAAAGTATGTTATATATAGTTAAATTATTATATTTATTAATCGCATAATTAATTTCGACTTTTGTACGTTTTTTATACAACATTTTTATTGCTTTTTTTATTGTTTTAGTTTTTTATACAATATTTAGTAATAAAAATAAGTTTTAGTTAACTTTTAAATATATATTAAAAATTAATAAAATAAATATAAAACTGTTTAATTTTGCAATATTATTTAAAGCTTTAATTGCTATTTATAAAATTAACTTTTGTTTTATATAATAATTTATTTCTGTTTTAAAAATGTTATATATATATTAAAGTAATTTATATGCTTTTTTTACTTTGTTTACTATTTAATAAGTTTTAACAAACATTATATAATATTGTATATTTATTATTTATATATAGTTTTAAAATTTTTTGAATAAAAAGTTGATATTTAAGTTATAAATAATATAGTTTAGCAGTTTTTAATATATGTTAATTTAATATTTATATAGTGCTTTTTATATGTTGTATGTAAATATAGATTTTAAAAATGTTACTGCTTAAAAAAATGTTGTAATATTAATAATATAAAAAACTTGTTTACTGTTTATTTATATAGTATTAATTACTATTTTATAATTAAAATCGCAATCGTTTTTAATCAAAAACTTAAAATGTTGAAATATTTAATTATATAATTAATAATAATAACAAAACTTCTAGATTTTTTTCAAAGTTAAATAATTTATATTATATTTTGTACAATTGAACATTTTATACAAACGTTTTATACAAAAGTATTTAAAACAGCAATATAGCTATTAAAGTTCTGTTTTTATAAAATATATATTAACTTTATATAAACTTATATTAAAAAATAAATGTTTTTATTTATATATAACAAAAATAGTTTTTTTATTATATTATATAATTAGATTTTTTGTATTATTAAAATATATTTTTAAACAATTAACATTTTTAAAAAAAAACAAAAATAGTATTATTGTATTAAAAATATAATAAGTTGTTATATTTAATATGTTTTTTATTTGTATAGTATTAATTGCAGTAATTGTACAGCTGCTACTAAAGCAAATATATGTTGTTTTTAATATTTAGTTTATTTTTATATGAAAATATATTTAGAAGTAAATTTCTAGTTGTACTTTTTTTACTGTTAAATAATTAAAAACGCTTATATTTTATAATTTATTTTAATATTTCGTATAATATTAGTTATTTAATATAAACTAGTTAAACAAAGTAATAATGTTTTAGTTTTAAATGTTTTTATTTGTTGTATAATATATAAATATATTGTTTATAAAAAACTAAATCGATTGATTTTTTTGTTCTTTATTAATTTTTTAGTTATTTTTGTCCGACTTTAGCTTAGTATACTTTTTACACTTTATAAAATATATTAAAAACTAATTAGATGTTAATATATAATTAAAAATTGTTTTATATAAATTAAAATATATATTTTTAATATAAGCTTTTTTTTAAAATATATAATTAGTTAACTAGTAGTTTAGCTTTTTATATATAAAACATTTTTTGTTTATACGAAAGTTTTAAATAAGTTGTTTTTTTAATTGTATAAAATTTTATTAAATATTAAACAGATTTAAAAATTTTTGTATATTTTTAAATTAAAAACTTTTTATATAATTGTTTTAATAATATTTTTAGTTAATAAAATATATATTATTTGTTTTTTATATGAAATATTTTGATTTATTTTCGTTTGTTATTTAAAAGCAAGTTTGTAAATTAATAAAAAAACTTTTGTACATAAATTTTTGAAATACTAAAGCTGTTGCTAGTTTTAATACATTTTAGTATATTTGTATAACAGTTATACTAAACTAAATTTTGCTTTAATAATTTGTATTAAAAACTTATTATATTTTTGTAAGCTTTGTAATTATAACGTTAAATATATTATAAATAAATAAGTCAGAGTTTTTTTTTTTAATTTATATAAAAGTAATATTAGTTTAGTTAGCTTAGTATTAGCTATAATTTATATTAATATTGAAATAAATATTTATTATATAATAAATTTTGTTTTATATTTTTTTTAGTTTAATATTATATATATAAAAGTTTTTTGTACAACTTTTTAATATTGTTGAAAAAATAGCGTAGTATTAGTTTTTTGTTATTTTAAGTTGTTAGTATGTATTAATAAATAATTGTACTTTGTTGTACAACAAGTTATACAACTTATTAAAGTAGTTTTTTTTTTTTTTTTATGTTTTTTAAAAAATAATATATTTTTTTAATAAAATTATTCTGTTTTATATGTTCTAAGTTAAAAATAATTTAAAAAATGTATTTAATGTTATTAAATCAAATATTATATAAATATAAAACTATTGTTTAAAAGTATATAAAAAGTAATATATTATAAAGTATTTATAAACTAGTTAAAAATTTAGCTTATAGTTAATAGTTATTATATATTAATATATAAAGTCGAAAATATATTTATATTTAATAGTTAATTATATAAACAGTTTATTGTTTTTTTTTATAAGTATTTAAAAGTATACATTTAAAATTAGTTCTAGCTATATTAGTTTTAGTTAAAGTATATTTGTATTATTTATAGTTATATAAAGCTGTTAGCTTAAAGTTAGTAAATTAAATGTTTATACAAAAAGTAATAAAGTTGATTATGTAATTAAAAAAAAAGCTTGCTTATTGTTGTTGAACAAGTATTAGTTTTATATAATTTGTACAAATTTTGCTTGTTATTTTATATTGTTGTTGCTATTATATTATATGTTTTTTTGTTTTAAAATATTAAACAATTTTTATTGAACTAGTTTGTTTATTCGATTTTATGTTTTATATGTTCAATGTTTAAAGTTTTTAATGTATAACTTTTGTAACAGCTAGCTAGTTAAATTCAAATATTTATATTTAGTAATATAATAAACTACTCAAGTATTAAACATAATTAGTGTTGCTGTTACAATATTAAGTTTTTAGTTCTATAGTTAAATATTAATATGTTTTTGTATATAATGTTTTAAAAGTTTACAGTTAAAAGCGATTTTATTATATTAGTTATTATTATTACATATAATAAAAAGTTCTTTTTTATTGTATAACTGTTTTAATGTTATAATAATTAAAAGTATAAAGTAAAAAATAAAAAAGTTTTGTTGTTTAACTGTTATATAATAAATAATTTAATATAATTATATACTATTGCTTTTAGTATTACTTTTTATATTTAAAACTTTGTAATGCTACAAAATATATTTTAGTACAATAATTAAATTTGATTTTTTATTTTAAACTTTGTTGTATAAAAATTACTCGATTTGTATAAAACAAAAACTTTTAAGTATAATACAAAAACTTATTAAGCTTAATTAAACTTTAAGCTAGCTCTATTTTTACTTTTGCTAATTTATAGTATATTTTGCAACTATTAATTAATGTTAAATAAGGTATATATATACAATAATACATATAAATTATATATAAACAAAATATAAAGCTAGTTGTACTATGTTTATATTAATAATTGTATTTAAAAGAAGTTCTTTTATACAGCTGGAAATTTTATTGTAAATGAAATCTCTGTTAGTATATAAAATAAGTGCTTGCTTATATAACTATATACTTGTTTATACAACTGTAGTACAAATACTACAGCGTACAAACTGCAACATACAGTTGTAACTAATACTAGTATTTTAATATATATATATATATATAAAATAGTTTAAAATAATAATAAATAAAGTTATTTATTTAGTTATATAATAAAACTATTTAATTTATTTAAATAGTTAAATTAATATTAATTAATTTATAATTATTTTTTTTTTAAAAAAATAACTTGTTTATAAATTATAAAAATTAAATATATAAATTTTAATTAATTATTTTTTAACAAAAAAAAATCGCTTTAAATATTTACTATATTATTAATTGCTATACTTTTTTTTTTTTAAATTATAATATTATTTTTTTTTATATTTATATTATTGTTTTTTGTTAATATTATATTTTAAATATATTTTTTATATATATATTTTTTTTTTTTTATAAAATTAATAAATTGTTATTTTTATAAAATTTTTTAATTATATTGTTTTAAGTTATTTATATTTAATTTTTTAGTTTTAATAATAGTTTTATTATATTTAAATTATTATTATAAAATTTTTTTAATAATATAAAATTATTTTAAAAATTTTTAATATAATATTATTTATTGTTAATATTTTAATTTTTTTAATTGATTTAATATTATAGTTTTTAATAATATAAATATATTATATATATTTTTTTTATTTTAATTTTTTTTTTATTTTTAAATTTAAATATTTTATTTTTAAAATTATTATTTTTTTAATTTATTAATAAATTATTAAAATATTTTTGTAATTAATTAATATAATATTAATTTATAGCTTTTTAAAATAAAAAGATTTAAAATATAAATATATTATTATGTTTCTTTAAAATTTTATATATTTAATATATTATTAAATAATTAAATTTATTTAAAAGTTTATTAATTATTTAAAATTGCTGTTTTTTTAATATAAATATATAGTTATTTATATTAAAGTTAAAATTTCAATATTTTTTATTAATTTATATAACTATATAATATTATATATATTTTAGTTTTTTTTTAATAAAATTTATAAATTATATAATTTTTTATATTTTATATTAAATTTTAAATTATAATGTTTTTTTAATTATTAATAAACTTTTTAGTTTTTTTTAAACTATATAATTCTTTTAATTAAAATAAAATAATATTAAAAAATTTATTTTAATTTTATAAAAAAACAATTTAGTAAATTTATAAAATAGCAATATTTATATATAATTTATAGCTAAAATTTATTTAAATTAATTGTTTTAATAATAATTAATATAAAATTAAAGTTATTAATTTAAATCTTTATTTATAATTTTAGTTTATTTTATAGTTTTATAATAACTTATAACTATTAAAATATATTAAACTTTTATAATTTTATATAATTTATTTATAAAAATAAATATAAATTAAAATTTTTTATTAAAAATTAATATAATTAATATTTTAAAAATTTAAAAAAAACTTTTATAATATATTTATATAATATTTTCTGCAATTATTTATATAATATATAATATAGTTTAAGTTTTTTTTTTAAATAGTTTATTATAATTAATATATTATTATAGCTATATTTATTTTTAAATATTTGTTTAAAATTTACAATTAAATATTTTTAAATATAGTTTAAAATAAAAAAAGAAATAAGTTTATTAAATATTTTATTATATAAAACTTTTATAAAACAATATTTTATATAGTTAAAAATATATATAATATAATCTTTTTTAAATTTAAACTATTAATATTATTTTATAAAAAGCTTATATATATATTTTTTTTTTTTAAATATATAATAGATATTTTATTATATATTTTTTAAATAAATTATATATATAAATATAAAAAGTTAAAAATTGTAAATTTTTTATTATAAATAATTAAACTATTAATTAATTATTATAAATTATTATTATTAAAAAAGGTTTTTTTATAATAGATTTTTATATTAAAGTTTTTTTTATTTTTTTTAAATATTTTTATAATTAGCTAAAGATTTAATAAAACTTTTATTTTTTTTTATAATTTTATAACAAATAATTTAATTTAATATATTATTTATATAAATATATTATAAACAATATTATTTATTAGTTAAAAAATTATTAAATATTTTTATATTTTTTTTTTTTTTTTTTATATAACAAAGTTTTTATATTTTTTTATTAAAACATTAATTAATATATTTTTTTTTTAAAATAGTAAATAATATAAAAATTATATTTTATAAATAGTTTTATTTATTTTATTTACTATAAATTTAAATATTATTTTTAATTAAAATATTTTAAAATTTAATAGTTAATTATTATTAAAAATAACTTAATATAACTATTAATTAATTTAAACTATTATTTTTTAAAAGTTAAAAATATTATAAATATTTTTTTATTAGAAATTTTATAGTTTAATTTAATATTATATAAAGTTTTAAAATAATATATAATTAAATATTAATTATTTTTATATTTTTAAAATAAAACTTTTATAATTATATTATTAAAAATATTAATTTTAATTTTAATAAATAAATTATATTTATAATATTATAATATTAAATAAAATATAAAAGCTTTTTTTAATTATAAAAATATTTAGTTATATTTGTTAATTTATAAAAAAATTACTTTTTTTTTTATTAATTATATTATAGATTTAATAATTTAATTATAATTTTTTATAAATTTTTTATAAAAGTTATAAAATTTTAAAAAAAACTATATATTTTTAATAGTTATAAAAAAATTTTACTTTTTTATTATTGTTATTTTAACTAAATTAATTTAAATATTATTTATATTAATAATATATTTTAAAAATTTAGTTTTTATAATATAAAGTTTAGATTTTTTTAAATTTATTTAAAATTTAATAATATATAATTGTTATAATATTAATTATATATATTTTTAATAATTTTTTAAATTAATTAAATAAATTAAAATATTATTTATATATATATTGTAAAAATTATTTAAATAATTAAATAATATATTATTAATATATTTTTAAAATATAATAAAACTATTAATTAAATTAAATCAAAATATTTTATATTTAAAAAATATATAATATATATAAAAAGTTATTAAGTTTTTTTATTTAAATTATATATATATTGAATTAAATATTTGTTTTATATTTTATTTAATAAATATATTAACTTTAAAAAGTTATAATAATATTTTTTTAATTAAAAATAAAAAATATTAATTTTTTTTTATTAATTTATTAAGTTTTTAATAGTTTATATAAAACTTTAATTTTTTTTTTAATTTTTTTATAAATAATATTAAAAAAATATAAAATATATTATTAAATTTAATAATTTTTTTTTATAAATTATTAACTAAATATTTATAAATTATTTTTAATTTATTTAATAATATTTTATATAAAAAACTATATTAAAAGTTATTAAAAGTTTTATTTTTAAAAAACTTTATTTTATAATTTATTTTAAATTAATAAAATAAAAAAGTATTAAAATTTATTTTATTAAATATATATAATAAGTTATAGTATTTTTTAAAAATTATTTATAAAGTTTTTATATAAAAGTTTTTTTTTTTTATTAAAAAAAGCTTTTTTTTGTTTTTAATAAATTTATCAATTTTATAAATAATAATAATTTATACTTTTTATATAAAATTAATATATTAAAAATAATTATAATAATATTAATTAATTTTATTAAAAGTTTAATTTTATATTATTATAATTTATTTTTTTATATTTTATAAAAATTTAAATTATTAATTTTTTATTATAAAATAATTTTTTTATTTTTTTTTTAAGTTTTTTTTTTTTTTAATTTTATAAAAAAAATTAAATTATTATTTAAATTGTATTATATTTTAGCAATATTTTTTTTAATAAAATTAAATTATTTAATAATTAAAATTTAAAATATTATTTAACTTTTTTTAATATTTTTTTATTAATATAATTATTATTTTTTTTTTTTTAAATTTTATATTTTAATAATTAATATTTAATTAATATTTAAAATTTATAAATTAAGTTTTTATTTAATTTATATTTAAATTTTAATCAAAATATTAATTAAAAAAATAATTAAATAAAAATATTAATTTATATTTTTAATAATTAAAAAATATATTATATTTTTAAAATTAAAACTTTTTAATAATTATTTTATAAATTTAAAAAAATATTATTATTAAAAATATATTTTTAAAACTTTTTTTTTATATTTATAAAAATATTAATAAAATAATTTTAATATTTTGTTTTTTTTTGTTATTATATTTAAAAATTAATTAAAAATAAAATTATATAATTATAAAAACGTTTAATATTTTTATAATTTCTTTTATAAATAATATATTTATATTTATATATATATTTATTTTTATATTTTTAAAAAGTTTTTAATAATTAATAAAAATTTATTACTATTTATAATATATATATATAATAAAAGTTGTTTTTTTAAATATTTATTTATTAAATTTAATATATTATTTATATAATTTTTTTATAATATTTTTTTTAAATAAAAGTTTAATTTATTTAAAGCTATTTTTTTAATATTTTATTTTTTTTAATTTTTTTTATAATAATATTTTTTAAAATTTTTATTTTGTTATAAAAATTAATAAATATAATTATAATATTTTATAAATATATATTTTTTTTAGTATTATTTAAAAAATAGTTTTTTAAAATATATTTTTTTTATTAATAATTGAAATATTTACTTTTTTTTATTAATTTTAACAGCTTAAAATTATTTAAAATATTATAACTTTAAATTATTAAAATTTTAATATTATTATTATTAGTTTTAATATTACTATTTTTATTATTAATAATATTCTTTAAAATATTATTAATATTATTATATATAATTTATTAGTTAAATTTATTTATATTGTTTAAAAAAATCGATTAATTAATTTTATATTTAATATTATATTTTTTATTATTTATATATATTTAATAAACTAATTAAATATAAAATTTAATATATTAATTAAAAAAAATATTATTATTTAAATAAATAAAAAAAATATTAAATAATTTATTAAATAATTTATTTTTAAAATGCTTTTTTTATTTTTTTTTTTTAATTTAGTTTTTTTAACTAATTAAATAAAGTTAATTTTAAAATTAAAAAAAGTAATTAAAATATAATTATTACAATTAAAAGATTTTTATTTTAATTTAAACTTTTTATTAATATTTATATTTTTATAGTTTTTTTTTAAATAGTTAAAAAATATTTTAATAATAATTAATTAATTAAAATAGCTTTTAATTAAATATAAAAATAAATATTTAATAATTTTACTATTAATATAAGTTTTAATATTAATTATTTATATAATATTATTAATAAATTAATTTTTATTAATAATTAATCGACTTTTTATAATATATAACTATATTTTAAATTTAATATTATTATTAATAGAACTTTTTATATATATATATATAAAAAAATTTAAAATAATTTATAAGATTTAAAGTTTATTTCTAAGTTTTAAAGTTTTATATTAATTTATATATATATTTTATAAAAAAAAATATAATTAAAAAAGTTATATATAAATTATTTATATATATATATATATAAAACTTATAAACTTTATAGATTTTAATAAATTTTTATATTTTTTATTTTTTTAATTATTTAATAAAAGTTTTAGTTTAAATTTTAATTATATATATTTAATATATATATATAAGTTTTATTAAATTATTGATTTAATATTAAACCTTTTTTTTTTTATATAGTAATCTTAGTTTTAATATTAATTAATTTTTTATTATTTTTTTTATTATTTAACTAATTTATATATATTTTTATTTATATAATTAATTTATTTATATTAACTAGTTTTTTTAATGTTTAATTAAATGTTTTTTTTATATAAATATTTACTAAGTTGTTTTTATTATCGATTTAATATATTTTTATAATTTTTTAATTTTTATATATTTTTTAAAATAATATAATATCGATTATAAATCACTTTTTTTATATAGTTTTTAGTTTAATTAAATATTTATATAAAAATTTCAAATTGATATATATAATTAATAATATAGTTAATAATTTTATTATATAAATAATTTTTTAAAAAATTATATTAAATATAATAATATAATTAAATTTATTAACTATATTATATAGTTTATTTGTTAATATATTATATATAACTTATTTATATTTAATTGAATTTAAATAAATAATATTATTTTTAATTATAAAAATATTTTTTATATAATTTTTAGTAACTAATATAATTTTAAATTTAATTTAAAAACTTAAATTTTTATTATTTATAAATATTTTATTAATAAAAATAAAAATTTTTATATAATTAACATTTAAAAATATATAATATAGTTTTTATTATATATTGTTAATTTATTACTATATTTATATATTTAATATTTTAATATTATTTTTTAATAGTTTTTAAATTTATATAACAATTAATAAATTATATAATATTTTTAATTAATATATTAATATAATATATATATTTTAAGTTTATTAAATAATATATTATTAAAAATAATTTTTTATATAAAAGTTAATAATATATAATTGTTTAATTTATTTTTATTAAATAAAAAAAAAAATTTATTTATTTATTTAAATTTTATTTTTATTAAATTTAACTAAATATTTAAATATTAATTTTGTTTTTAATTTTATATAAAATAATAGCTTAGTTTCTTTTTTATATAAAAACTTTTTAAATATAATATTAAAAATATTATTTATTTAAAATTTTATAATTATAAATTTATTAAATTTTTTTTTAATATATAATAAATATAAATTATATATAAATATTTTTATATTTAATTTTTAATAATAATATTTATAATAAATTTTATATTAATAAATTTTTGATTTAATTAATTTATATAATAATTATATAATTTAAAATATAATATTTATTAAATATTAATTTTTTAGTTTTTTTAATAAATAAATATAAATTTTTTAATTTAATTTATTATATAATTATATATATATTTAAAAAATATTTTATAGTTTTATATATATATTATAGTTTTAAATTAATAATAATTTTAAAATTATAATAAACTATTAATTTATATATTATATTATTAATATTTATATAAAAATTTAAATTTTATTGTTATTTTTATAATTTTATATAATTAATTTAGATTTTTTATATAGTTTAATTATTTTATTTTTAATTTTTTATATAAATTTAATTTAAAAATTTTTTATTTAATTATATTAATTTAAATTATATTATATAAATTAAAATATATATTAAATTATTAATATATTTATTTTAGTTATATTTAATTGTTTAAATAATATATTAAATATAATAATTATATTGTTTTATTTTAATTATATAATTAAAATATAATTATTAACTTTTTTTAATATAAAATATTAATTGTTAATAAATATAAATAACTTTTTTAATTTGCTTTTATAATAAAATTATAATTATTTAATAGTTTAAAAAAAATTATATAAAAAGTTATTTTTTTTATATAATAAATTAAATATAACTTTTTATTAATAATATAATTTAATTTATTTATTATATTAACTATAATGTTATAATTTTTAATTATAAAAATTTTATATAGTTTTATTTAGTTTTTATATTTTTTTTATATTATAATTTTATTTTAAAAAAATAAAAAAAATATTTTATATAATAATATTAATTTATTTTTAATTTATATAATTTAGTTAATATTAACTTTTATATAAATATTTTTTAATATTTTTATAGTTTTTTATATAATTTTTATTTTTTAAATAATTTTTAATAAAAAAAATAAATTGCTATTAATTTTAAAATAAACTTTAAAAATTAATAAAATAAATATAAAATTATTTAATTTAATTATATTCTTTAAAACTTTTATAATTATTTATAATATTATTTTTTTATTTATATAATAATCGATTTTTTTATATAAAATATTAAATATATAATAAAATAATATATATATTTATTTAATTTTTTTAATAGTTTAATATATTTTAATAAATATTTTTTTATATAAAGTTTTAATTAATTATATATTATTATAAAATTTTTTAAATAAAGAATTTATATTAAAATTATATATAATATAATTAAGCAGTTTTTAATATATTAAAATTTAATATTAATATAATATATTTTAAATATTATATATATTTAAAAATTTTAAAAATTTAATTATTTAAAATAAAATATTTATATTAATTATATATAAAGTTGATTATTTATTAATTTATATAATATTAATAATAATTTTATAATTAAAATTATATTTATTTTTTAATAAAAATTTAAATTTTTTTAAAGTTTAATTATATAATTAATAATAGTAATAAAATTTTTTAATCTTTCGAAATATTAAAATATTAATATTATTATATTTAACTTTTTATAATAATTTTATAAATCTTTTTATATAAAAATATTTAAATCAATAATATAATTTTTAAAGTTTTTATTTTATAAAATAACTTATAATTTTTAATTAATTAATATTAAAAAATAAATATTTTTATTTTTATATAATTAATATTATTATATTATTTTATTATATAATTATATTTTATATATTATTAAAATGAATATATAGTTAATTTATATTTTATAATAATAATAAAAATAAAATTAATATATTTAAAATATAAAATTTAATCGATTTAATTAATATTAAAATTATTATAATATTTATAGTTTTAAAACTTTTAATATTATTAAATTAAATTATTATATTATTTAAAGTTTAATTTATTTATATAAAAAAATTTTTTTATATAAAAATTTTAATTTAAGTTTTTTCAATAGTTAAAACTTTAGTTATATTAATATTTTATAAAATATTTTAATATTTTATATTATATTAATTATTTAAATAAAAATTATTTAATATTAATATTTAATTTTAAATATATATATTTTTTTTTATTATATAATAAAAATATATTAAATTTATTAAAAATTAAACTGTTTTATTTTTATAGTTTTAAAATTTAAATTATTATTAAATTTATTATTATATAAAAAGTTTTTATTACTTTTATAATTTAATATAAATATATTATATTTTTTATATAATAAAACTTTTTGTTTTAAAATATTATATATAATAAAATATTGCTTTTTTATTTTCGATTTTTTTTATTAGCTATAATTAATAAATTAACAATTAAGCTTTTTATAAATAATATATTTTTTGTTATTTTTATTATTTTTATTATATAATTGTTATAATTTTTAATAAAAGTTTTTTTTAAAATTATAACTATATAATTATTTTAAATATTTAATATTATATTATTTATTAATAAAATAAATATTTATTATATAATAATAATTTATTTTTTAATTAAAAAAAACTTATAATATTATTTATAACTTAAAAAATAAAACTTTATATATAAATTTTTAATTAATTAAAATAAATTTAAATTTAAATATATTAAAATATATTTATATAATTGTTATATAAAATAATATTTTTTTATAATAATTAAATTTTAAAATATATTATATAAATTAAAGCTTATTAATTATAGTTTTTAATATTTTAAATATTATTTTTATTAAATTATCTTATTTTATTTATATAAAAATAATAATAATTTAGTTAATTTAATATTAACTATAATTAATTATTATATTAAAATAATATTATTTAGTTTTTTTTTTTAATATAAAAAAAAATACTATATAATATTGTTTTTTAATAATTTTAAATTAATACTATATCGATATAAAAATTTAAGCTTTATTATATAATATATTATATAATTTACTGTTATAATTTTAGTTAAATTATTATATTTTAATAAATATAATAAATTAAGCTATTTTAATGAAACTATTATAAATAATTTAAATAAAAAAAAATTTATATAATTGATTTTTATATATAAATAAAAGTATAAAATATATAATATAAATTTTAAAAATAAATATAAATTTTTAAATTTTTATTTATATAAAAAAACTAAATATTTAATTATTTATATTAAATATTAAAATATATATTAATATTGTTAGTTTTAATATAACTAGTTATAATATTAAATAATTTATTTATATAATTAAAAGTTTTAATATATTTGTTAAAATAAATATTAAAACTATTTATATAAATATATCGTTATTTAAGTTTTTATTGTTTTTATTTATATATTTTCTAATAATATATAAAAGTTTATTTTTAAATAATTTTTTATATATTTTAATATTTTTGTTACTTTTAATAATAGCGATAAATTTTTTTTAAAATATTTAATTAATATTTATTAATATCGGTTTTATTTAAATATTAAAATTTATTATAAATATTTATATAAACTATTTGTTTTTAATTTTTAATTATATATAATTTTATAAATATTTTATAAAATATATTATTAATTATAAAAATTTAACAAATTAATAAAAGTTAATAATTATATTTTAATATTTAAAATTAATTTATTTTTATTAAATCTTTATTTAAATATTACTATTTTTAGCTATATTTTTATATATAAATTTATTTTTTTTATATAAAGTTATTAATTTGTTGTTTTAAATTTATTTAGCTATTGTAGCTATAGCTGCTATAATTACTTTTGTTACAAATATTAATATAATTATAAAAAGTAATAAAATAAAAAAAATAAAATAAATAAAATAATTGAAAAAATAAATATATAAAATAATTTATAATTTTATTAATTTTTATATAAAAATAATTAAACTATTATATAAAATTAATTTTAATTTTGCAATAGTTAATTTTTTTTTATTTAATAATTAATTCGATATATTTTTAGCTAATTAATATAAATAATAATTTATTTTTTATATAAAAAAAAAAAAATAAAACATAAAAGCTATTTTTAATAATAGCTAGTTTTTGTTTTTTTTCTTTGTTAATTTATAATTATATTTTATAATCACTAATTAATATTAATAAAACTTTTTATATATATATATATAAAAAAGTTCGGAATAATTTATAAAGTTTAAAGCTTATTTTTAAGTTTTAAAGTTTTATATTAATTTATATATATATTTTTTATTTTTTTAGTTATTTAATAAAAGTCCTAGTCCAAGTTTTAATTATACACACCTAGTGTATATATACAGGTTTTATTAAATTATTAATTTAATAATTATTTTTATTTTTATTGTTATAAAAAATAAATATAAATATTTTAACTAATTTATAAAATTTTTTATTTATTTAAATAAATTTTAAAATATTACTTTTATAAAAAAATAAATTAATAATATATTAATTAATTTTATTTAATAGTTTTTAAATATAGTTATATTTAATAATAACTATTTTTAACTTTTAAAATAAATAATTAATAATTTATTTAAAATAAAAGTTAAAAGTAAATCTTTTTTTATTATTTTTTATTAAATAGTTTAATTATTTTTTTTTATTAATTATAGTTTTGCTAAATTTTTTAGCTTAATTAATAAAAGTTTTTATATATTAAATAAATAATATAATTAAATTATATAAATTTTTAGTTTATTATTAATATATTATTATTATTAAAGATTTAATTTATATTTTTTAAAATAAAATATTAAAATATTTAATTAAATTAATAAAAATATCTTTATTAACTAGTTTGTTAAATTTAAACTAAGTTTTTTTTCTTTAGCTAAATAAAAAAAAAAAAAAAAAAAAATCAATTTTATTAAGTTTATATAATTTAATAATATATTTTTTTAATAAATAGTTAGTTTTTTAAAAAAAGTTTTTTTAATTTAAAATATAATGTTTATATATAAAAAAAAAGTTTTATATTTAATTTTAAAAACTTTTTACTAAAAAAGCTAAAATAATTAATTTATTGTTTTTTTTAGTTTTTATAATAATTAAAACATTTTAGCTAAATTTTTTAAAATATATTTAAATATTAATTTTTATATAAAAACTTAAAAAAAACTACTTGTTATTTATAATTACAAATAGTTATAATTTATTAAAAATTAAATTAATTTGTTTTTTTATTTATTGCTTAAATATAATACACTTTTTAAGTATTAATATTATTATAACAATTAATTATAGTTTAATTTTTTTATAAAAAATATTTACAAGTAATTTTTATATTTTATAAATATAAATAATTTATAAATTATTATATAAAGCTTATAAAAAAAACAAAGCTTTAAATAAATAAAGCTATATTATATAAAAAATCTACAAATAAAAAAATAAAAAAAAAAGTTAAAAATTCTTTTACAAAAAAATTACTTATATATATATATATATAAAACAGTTTAAAGTAGCAATAAATAAAGTTATTTATTTAGCTATATAATAAAGCTATTTAATTTATTTAAATAGTTAAATTAATATTAATTAACTTATAATTTTTAATAAAAAATATTTTTATATAAAAAAAGCAATAATAAATAATATTATTATTTAAAAAGCTTTTATTATTTATATTTAATTATATAAATATATTTTTTTTTATTTAATAAAAAATATATATATAAAAATAAATAAATAATTTATATTTTTTATTTAAATAATTTTATTATATATAAAAATTAAAATAATAACTTTTAAATATAATAATATTTTAATAGTTTTAATAAAAAACTAAATAAAAAACTATTTTTATTTATAATTTTTTATATAATAAACTCAATAAATATTTTAATATTAATATTATAATTATATAAAAATATATTATTAAAAAATATTAAAATAAATTTATTAATATTTTTATTATTATAAAATAATATTTTTTTATTTATTTTATATTAATTTAATTTTATATAATTAATTATATATAATAAAACTAAAACAAAATATAATATTATAATTATATAATATTATTATTATTTTTATTTTTAAAAATAAATATTTATATATATAATATATATATATAAATTATTTAAACTAGCAAATATTTTTGCGTTTTTATTTTTATATCTTTAGATTTAATTTTTATATTTTTACTTTTATATTTTTAAACTTGTTTTATATTTTATTTTGCAAGCTTGGATTAGTTATATCGTTTTTGCTTTTGTTTTTTTAAATTTGCGTTAGTTTTTTTATTAACTATTTTGTTTGCTACAGTTAAAGTTTTTTATTAAGCTTTTATTTTTAAACTTATTTAAAATTGTTTTTTAGCTAACGCTGCTGTTTTAAATTTTCAGTTGTTATATTAAACAGTTTTTTTTAAACTTAATTTAAATTGTTTTAAACTAAATTTTTTATTTTTATAAATATTAAGTTTTTTTTTTTAAACTTGTTTATAATTAAAATTTATATTAAACTATTTTTTTAAAACTTATATTATTTTAGTTTAGCTTTTTTTTATTATTTATTATATTATGTTTTTTTTTTAAAACTTATTAATTAAATCTATTAATTTATAAAGTATAAAAAAGTTTTTTTGTAATTATATCAGTTATAATTTATTATATAATAGCTAATATAATTAAGCTTATATTTTAATTTAATTATAAAAGTTATAAAATATAAAATTTATATATTAAATATAATAAATAATATATTTTAGCTATTTTAATTAATATATTATATAATTAATAAGTAAGTTTATTTATTAAAATTTTTTCGAAATTATTTCGAATATTTTAAATTTTATATTATTTATATTAAAAGTAAGTATATACTAGTTAATTATACAGTATTTATTTAAAATATTAAAGCTTGTTTTTTGATTTTATTAAAAAAGCTACAAAATATAAAATCTGTATACTATAAATATTTAACTATAAATTATAGCTATTTTAGTTAATATATTAAATAATTAGCTAGTTTGTTTGTTAAAATTTTTTTGAAATTTTTTAAAATATTTTAAATATTAAACAATTATATTTAAAGTAAATATATATTAATAAACTATATAATTTTTATTTAACTATTTATATAAATATAAAATAAACAAATTATATTACAATTATATTAAAGTTATAAATTTATATTATTATTTTTTTATTTTAAGTTTTAAAATTTAATGTTTTATTAAATTGTAATATTTAAATATATTATATAATATTATATATATAGTTTTTTAATATATTAATTTTTTGTTTAAACTTATTTAAAATTAATTTAGTTTAAATTATATTTTAAAAGTTGTTTATTATTTAAAATCTATATTAAGCTTTTTTTTTTAAATTTATTTTAATTTAGTTTAGTTTTTTTTTATTTTAATTTATATTAAATTACTTTTTTAAAAATATTTAATGTAACAACAAAATATAAACATATTAATTTAATAATTATATTAAATAATATTTAGTTATAAAATATTTTATATTAATTAGTTATTTATATATATTATATATATATAAATTTAAATTATATTTTAATAATTATTTTATTATTTTAATTAAATAAAACAACTTTTATAATATAAACAAGTTTCTTATATTTATATAAAAAACAAATATATATTTGTTAACTATATAATATTTATAATTTTTAAGCTTATATATTGATTTAATTGCAAAAGCTACAAAATATAAAATTTATATATTAAATATATTTAATAGCAAAGTTTAGCTATTTTAATTAATATATTAAATATATTAATAATTAATAATTATATTTACTAAAGTTTTTTTAAAGTTGTTTTAAATATTAAAAATATTAAATATTGCTTTAAAAGCTTTAAAAATATTATAAACTTTGTTGTTTAATATTAATATTTTAAAAAAAACTTTTAACAATTAATTGCAAAAATAAATATACGCTGTATTTTATAATACTTAAAAAACAACAATAATATATTAAAAACTAGCTATTATATTATATAAAATTTATAAAGCTTGCTACTATAAACTTATATATTTAAGTAAAAAATAAGTTATTATTGTTATAAATATAATTTTAACTAACAATTTTAATAAAACTAAATTTAATATTAAATTTATATATTGTATTTTTTAAATTATATTTATTAAAAAAAGCGAAAATATTAATAATAAAACTATTTGTTTTATTAGCTTTTTTTTATATTATATTAACAATAAAAATAACAATTTATTAAATAAAACAAATATTAATGCTAATATTATATTTGAAACTTTTAACAATTGTTTTATTATTTAAATTATAAAAGCTATTTTACTTTTATTTATTTTTAAAAACAAATTTATTTAATACAAGTTAATTTAGTTAATTTTTTATATTATTAATTTTTTAAATATTATTAATAATAAGCTATTTTAAAAGTTATACTAAAGTTTATTAAAAAAAATATATAATAAAAAAGCTGTAATATAATTTTAAGCTGTTTCAAGTTTAAAAAAATTAGCTAATAACTAAATAAAAAATATAAAAAACTTTAACAATAGTAATAATGCTATTAAAACTAGCTTATTTAAAAAGTTTTTAGAAATTTTATAAAATAATTTAAGTATTAAAATTTAATGTTTTTTTTTTGTTAACTTGTTTATTTTATTTAATATATTATTTTATTTTTTCAAAAAAGCAAAAAATTAAAATGTTATAATTTATTATATTATTTATTTTTGTTTATTATTTATATTTAATAATTTCTATTATTTATTTTTTTTTATAAAAAAAAAGCTTTTGTAATAAAAGCTTAAAAACAAAAATAAAAATATATATAAAACTGCTAAAAAATTGTTTTAAAATTAGTAAATTAAAAATTATATAAATATAAATTAAACTAAAAAAAATAAAACATTTATTAAATTAGTAGTTTTAATTTTAAATAGTTTTTTTAAGTTTTTAAAATATATTAATGTTATAAACTTAAATATAAAAAATAGTATAGTTTTAAAAATAATAAAAAAGTTTTAAAAAAAATATTTAAATTATAAAACTGTTATAAAATTTAATAACAAGTTTTAAAAAATATTAAATACTAAGTTTATTTTTATAGCTTGTAGCTTTAATAAATTTTACTAAATTGAAAAAAATAAAAAATATAAAACTTTAATTAAAAAAAAACTTTTTAAAATTATAAAAATTGTTTATTTTTTTAAATAGTATTATAATGTTTTAATTAAAACAATTTAACAAATTAATAGTTAAAATATAAAAAAAAACAAAAAATAAAACATAGTTAAACAAAAATTTATTATTAAATAATTACTTTATATTGTTTTAATTTTAAACTATTTAAATAAAATTAATAAATAAAAAATATTTATATTATTATAATAAATATTGTTTATTTTTAAATTATTAAATTAAATAATTAAACTTATTATTAATATGTTATAAAATATTTATATTTTTAATATTATAAAAAAAAAAAAGTTTTATAACATAGTTTTTAAAGCTGTTGCTAATGTTTATAATATAATTGTTAATAAAAGTATTATTAACAATAATAATAGCAATAAAAGCTTTTATTTAGTTTGTTTAAAAGTTAATAGTACTAATATTTTTATTAAAAAAAAAGCAGCTAAAAATAACAAAATAAACAAAAAAAAAAAGCAAAAAAAAACTATTAAAAAAATTATAATTAACATAAAATATTTATATATTGTACAATATATACTTTTTAATATAAAAAAAAATCTATAATAAAACAACTATTTTATATTAATATTTAATAATTTTATAGTTTTAGCTATTTAAAGTTATAAAACTTTTGTTTAAAAATATAGCTTAATTTGTTTAAAACTTTGTGTTTTTTTTAATAAATTGCTTATTAAAAAAAACTTAATTTTTTTTATATATTTTTTTAGTAAAAATTATATAGCTTTTTAAATCGCAGTTTTTTAAATTTTAACTAATATTTTAAATATATATAATATTTAATTACTATTTATAAATTTAATATTTTTAAAAGTTTATATAAAAATATTATAATTTAAATTTTAATACTTTAAAGTTTAAAAAGCTATTATAATAACTGTTTTTAAATTTTTATTAAATTATATAGTTATAAACTATAAAACTTTTAGCAAATTATTAAAAATGTTTATTGTTATTTATTTTAACTTTTTAATAATTAAAAACTAAAGTATTTACTAAGTTTTAAATTATTTTTTATTTATGTTTTATTATTTATAAACTAAAAATTAAAATTTTTTATGTTTAATAGTTTTTAATATTTTATATGTTTTTTATAATATTTACAAAAATATTAATAATAATAAAATAAATATTAATAACAAAATAATTAGCTTAATTATTATTAAAGTATATTTTATTAATTAAATAAATCTATAAAAATATTATATATTTAATGTTTTTATAAACTTAAATCAAAAAAATATAAATAAAAATATATATTTAAATTTTATAATAAATATTTTAAAAAAATTTAATAGCAGCTTTAATAATATATATATTTAAATAATTTTTTTTTTATTTTATTTTATTTTATTTTTTTTTTTTTAAAAATAAAAAAAACTAATATAAAAAACAAAATTAACAAATATATAAAAAAAAAAAAACAAATTGTTGTACTTTTATTAAAAAAACTATATATCTTTTTTGTTTTAACTAAAAAAAATTTTTATACTTTTTATAAAAATGTTTTTATAAATATTAATAATAACTTATTTTTTAATATAACAAATTATAATATATTATATAAAATTTATATTAATTTTAACAAAATTGTTAATATATTTATTAAAAAAAACAAAATATTAAAGTGTAGCTATATTATTTTAGTTATATATAACGTTGTTATTACTGCTGCTATTATAGCTAATAAAACAATTATTAATAATAGCGAAAATAATGCTACAATTATATTTAAATAATACAAAAAAAAATATAAAAGTACTAAAAAATATTAAAAAAAAAAAAAAATACTAAAATAAAAGTAAAAAAAATAACAATATAGTATTTTTGTATTAACATTTTTATATTTATAAATATATATAACACTTTATTTTTTAATTTTAGATTTATTATATTATTTTTATATTTTTAAACTTTGTATTAATTTTTTAGCTAATTATATTTTTTACTGCAATTTATTTTTTTATTTTGTTTAAATTTTGTTTTTTTTGTTTTATTAATTTGTTATTTTTTTTTTTATGTTTTATTTTTTAACTATTACTTCTTTTTTTAATTAACTATATTAAACTTTTTTTTTTTAACTTAGTTTAAATCGTTTTAACTTAGTTTATATTTTAAAACTTATTTATTATTTTATTTAATTAAACTAAAAAAAATCGTATTTGTTTTATTAATTTTATTATATTATATTTTAATAGCTTTTTTATTATTTATATTTTTATAGCGATTTAATATATTTAAAAGCTTTTTAATTACTAATAGCAAGCTTATTTAATATATTATAACTATATTTTATATTGTTATAATAATATTGTTTATTATTTTTATTTAACTTTTAAATATATTTGCTTAAATATTTAATAGTTATTAGCTTTAAAATAAAAACTGCATATATAAACTAATACATTTTATAAATACTTAAGTATTTAATATTATATATAATTTAACAAAATATAAACTATATTAAAACTATTAAAATAATATAATATTATAAAAAATAAATTAATTAAGTTATTAAAACTTAGTTAATTTTTGTTTTATTTAAATTTTTTAGTTAAAAATAGTATTTTTATTATATAAATATATATTTAGTAGTTATTTTTTAAAAGATTTTTTATATTTAAAATATATTATTATTTAACTACAATTTTTGTTATTATATTTTTATATCTATAAAAATAGTTAAAATAGTTATAACTTTTTTTTTAAAGTATATAATATATATAAATAAATATTGTATAATTTGTTTTAATATATAAGCTAGTATTTATATAGCTTATATATTAAAATAATTAGTTGCTAATATATATTGTATTTATTTAGTAGCTTAAAACTTCTTTTAAACTAGTTTATATAAAAATATTTTATTTAGCTTTGCTGTTGCTTCGTTTACTTTTTTTTTTTTTTTTTTTCTTTTTAGTATAGCTCGGTTTTTTTATATTATTTTTGCTAGTTTAATAATATTTAAAATATAAACTGATTATAAAGTATTATAATCTCGCTTTTTAAGTTTTTGAAATATTTTTGCTTTTTTTTCTAAAATTATAAGTATATAAAAAACTTTTTTGTTATTTTTTAATATTTTTATTTTTTTTAAATACTAGCTATAATTACTGCTTTTTTTTATTAGAATTTGTTTTATTTTAACATAAATATATTAGTACTTTTTTTTTTGTTGTTTTATTGTTAATTATTTAGTTATTACTTTTTTCTGCAAAATATATTAACAGTAGCATGTTATATTAGCTAATTTTAAATCTACTTATTTATTTAAATAAACTTATAGTAATATTTGCAACTTTATTTTAATAATACACTATTTTTTCTTTTTATATACTTGTTTACTAATTAATATAATTTGCAAGTTTAAATTATTTTTAACTATATATAAAGTTAATTTATTTATTTAAATATTATATTAATATTATTATTTACTTTAAAAAATTATATGTTTAATATATACTACAGCTGTAAATATTTAAAGCAAATGTTATATATATTTATATACTTGTTTTTTATTCAATTTTATATTCTTTTTATTAAATATTGCGTTGTTTTTACTCTATACTAATATTGTTTAAAATATTATATTTTTTTAATGTACTAATTACAAAATATTTTATAATTTTATATATACTAATTAAAATTATTGTTTAATATTTTTATAGTTTTATATTATATTTTCTTTTTTATAAATTACAAGCAGTTATATTACTTAGTTTTATATATTAAACTTTTTAATATATTAAATATATTAATATTTAATTTAAACTAATAGTTAATATTTTATAAACTTTTATAAATTTTTTACTACTTAATAAAATATTAAATACTTTTTAAAATAGCTAATTTAAACTATATTGTAACAAGTTATAGGTTAAAATTAACTTTAAACACTTGTTTAATTTAGTTAAAATTTTGTTTTATTTTTTTTATATCAACTATATATACTTAATTAAAACATTAGATATTGTATTGCATTTTTTGCGCTTTTTTACTTTTTTACTATATATTTAATTAAAACATTAAATATTGTATTATATTTTTTGCTTTTTTTTATTTTTTTACTATATATTTAATTAAAACATTAAATATTATATTATATTTTTTACTTTTTTTTATTTTTTAACTATATATTTAATAAAAACAAGAGATTTAATGTTGTATTTTTTATACTTTTTTATTTTTTAACTATATATTTAATAAAAATACTAAATATTGTGTTATATTTTTTGCTTTTTTTTACTTTTTTATTATTTACTTAATTAAATATTAAATAATATATTTAATATATAAGTTAATTACTATTTAATAATATAGTTATATATTTATAACAATAAACTAATATATTATTAAATAATAAATAATTATAAATTTATTTATTTATATATATTAAATTTATTATATATATATAAACTTTTAATTATAACAGCTTTTATATTTAATTAAATAAATTGTTAAACTTTTTTAAAATATATTGTAAATTTATAGTACTAGTAGTTAATATTTAATTAATTATTAATAACTATTATTTGTTATTATTTTTTATTTTTTTATATTTAATTATATATATTAAAAACAAAATATTTAATATATAATTATTTTATTATTTAAATAGTTTATTAAAAAACAAAATATTTAATATATAGTTATTTTAATATTTAAATATTTTTAACTTTAACTAAAAAATTAAAAAACAGAATATTTTATATTTATTTATTTTTTTATTTTATTTTTTTTTATTTTTTTATTTTTTATAACTTTTTTTTTTAAAAATGTTTATTTTTTTTTTTTTTATATTTTTTTTTATTAAAAGTGCTTGTTTGTTTTTTTAAATATTTTATTTTTTAAGTCTTTTTTTATTATATGTTTTATTTTTTATTATATATATATATTAATATATTTATAAAATAGTTAAATTACTACTAATTTTTTATAAAAAATAAAGACTTTTTTTATAGTAAAAATATATAAAAGCTTTTTGCTGCTTATTTAAATAACTTTTAATTAATTTAGTATTTTTTTTGTAATAAAACTAAAGTTTTATTAATTAAAGTATTATTAATTATAAAAATAATACAAGTATAAATTATTTATAACTATAATAAAATAAAAAATATATAAATATATAACATTAAAGTTTGTAGTATAACTTGTTATAAATTATAAAATAAGTTTTTTATTTACTAGTTTTATTTTATAAATATAAATATATTTTATTTTTTTATTAATATATATAATATATAATTTTTTTTTATATATTTTATTTATATAAAGTTAAAAAATAAAATATTTAGTTTTTTATATATTTTATTTTTTAATTATTACTGCTTTTTGTTTTTAATTTTTTTATAATATTAGCTATATTAAAACTATATTATAACTATTGTAATATTTATATAAATATAAAAACATTTAAAATTATTATACTTTTAAATTTTATAAACAATAAACTATAATTATTAATAAATATTAATAAAACTTATAATATAGTAGTTTAATAAGTAATAAATAATATATTTAGCTTTTTTGATATAAATATTAAATTAACTAATAAAAATTATTTACTATTTATTATTAATTATATAATAATAACAGCAATAAAAAACTTGCTTTTTATATTTTTTAATTATTTTTATATTTATAGTAATAATAGCTGTTTTATAATTTTTAGTTTTATTATAAAAAATTAGTATTAAATATTAGTTATAATAATTTATTACTAGTTTTGCTAATATAAATTAAACAGTAATTTTTATTATAAACAATAATATATAAATAAAAACATTATTATTTTTTTTATTATTATTAACAAAGTTATATATATTATTTTTAAAATAAATATTAATAAATTTGCTGTTAATAATATAGTTAAAAATATATTAGTTAGTTTTAAATTTATAGCTAAAGTAAATATAACTACTAAATTGCAGTATATAAAATAAAAAAGCTATAAAAAATATTATATAATAAACTATTTAAAAAAACTAATAAACAATATTTTTATTAATTTTTATAAGTTTTAAAGTTTTTAAAAAAAACAAAAAATTTTGTTTTAGCTATTTGTTATTTAAAAGTAAATACTATTATTATTTATAACAAAAAGCTTATAAAAATTACTATATTTAAATATTATAAACTATAAATATATTTATAACTAAATAAAAGTTTTAGTTAGTTAAAGTATTATTAATAACTTTAAATTATTAATATAAAACAAAAAAAGCATTAAAATTGAAGCAATTATTTTTACTAATAATAAAAATAAACTAAAAAATTTAGTTAAACAAAATGCAGTTTAACAAACTTTTAAAGTTGTAAAAAATAAGCTTGAAAATAAAACTAGTAATAATAATACTGCTTTAGTTATAAAAACAATTAAAAAAACAAAAACTTAAAAGCAAAAATATATTATTATTAATTAATTAATAACTAGTAACTTTGTAAAAAAGTCGCTTTTAGTTTAAAACATTATTTATTATTTTAAAATTAACTAAAAAAACATAAAAATAGCTTTAAATAATAAAACTATTTATTAATTTTATTAATTTATTAATAAATATAGTTTTATTTTATTTAAAAAATAAAATATTTAATTATTTAAATATATTTTATTTTTTAATTTTATAGTTTATTATTAACTTTTTTTTTTTAATAAATATAGTAGAACTTTTAAATAAAATGTTAATATTTTTACGTTTTGTTTTTTTTACAAATAAGTATAAAACTAGTAAAACTATTACTTATAATAAAACAATAGTTTATTATATTTTAAAAATAAAAATTAAGCAAATAAAAAGTTTGTTAAAATATTATTTTTATTTAGTTTTTATTATATTTTTTATAACAGTTTAAACTTTTTAATATTTATAAAAGTTTTTTAAAAATATATTTAAAATTTTTTTTATATATAAAAAAAGCAAAATTAAATATAACTATATAAAAAAAAGTTAAATTTTAAATTAGCAAAATTTAAAAAAAATAATAATAATTATTAATAAAAAAGATTATAAAGTAAACAATTTTTTTTAAAAACAAGATATTTTATTTATATTTATAAATATTTTATTTTTAATATTTTTATTAAGCTTGTTTATATTAATTACTTTTAAATTAGCTAAATAGTTATTATAATATTTATATAGACTTTTTTTAATTGTTATATTATAAAAACTTTTTAGCTTATTAAAAATTTTATTTAATTAAAATGAAAAAAATTCAATTTATTTAATAATAATAATTTTATTAAATTTAAGTTTGAAATAAATTTAATAAAGCAAATTTTAATAAAAAAAAGTTTTAAAAAATAAACAAAATTAAAAAAAAAAAGTAAAATCAATATTATTTTTATTTTAAAATAATATTATTTTAATTTATTAATTATTAATAAAGCTTATATAATTAAAAACTTTTAAAATATTATATATTAAATAGTTGCTTTTATTTAATATAATATTATTTTATTTTATTTAATAATATTATTAATAAATTATTTTTATAATATATTGAAATATTTTCGTTTAAAATTTTTAAAACTATTAAAAACTTTATATTTATTATTTTATTATAATAAGTTAAAACTATATAAAAATATATTAAACTTTTATAATTTGTTTAATTATGTTTTATATATTAATATAAATAGTATTAAATGTTTGTTTATATAACTTTTTTATAAATTTTTTTTTAAAAAACTAAAAAATTTTAATGTTTTATTATTTAAATTTAAACTTGTTTTAGCTTATTTTAAAAACAGTTATTACTAATAAACACTTTTATTTATATTTTTTTAAATAACTATAAAATAATATAACTAAAACTTTAATTTTTATTATATTATAATAAATACTATTTATTAACAAGTTTTTTTATATTAAAATATAAATATAAAAATTGTAAATTTTAATAAAAACTAGATTTTTTTTAGTAATAATATTTTTAATATAAAGTTTATTATAATATAAGTTGTTTTAAATATTATTAAACAAAATATATATAATTTTTAGTTTAAATATTATTAAAAATATTTATATATAATATTTAAAAATTTTATAAATAAAAAATCTATAAAAAAAAAAAAACCAAACTATATTTAAAATAAAAAAAATTTTGCTATATTTAATTTTGAAGTTTAAAAAAAGTTTAATATTTTAGCTTTAAATTTAAATAATAAAAAAATATTATATTTTAAAAATAACTAAATTTTATATTTAAAAAAAAAAAAGAAATAAAAATATAAAGCTTTTTTATAAAACAGTAGTTATAATAAAAACAATAACAGCTGAAATAATAAAAATAATAAAAACAACAAAAATAGCAAAAATAGTAAAAATAATAAAAATAATATATTTAATAAAAATAGCGATTTTAATAAAAAAAAATAACTAATGCTATTTTTTGTTGTAATAAATATTTAAAAAGTTTATAAATTAATTATAAATATTAATAATAGTAGTACTAACTATATTTTTAAAAAAACAAAAAAAAATTATTATATTATTTTTTTTATTAATTATATTAATTAATTTTAATATATAGTTAAATAAAACTTGTTTATAATTTATTTTATTATTTAAATTTTTAACTATATATATAAGCTTAAAAATAAAAAAAGTTTATTGTTTTAAATAGTTATTATAATAAATTTGCTATAATTATAGCAATAAGTTATTTTTTATTATATTTTATTTTATTATAATATATTAAAAAAAAAATTAAAAATGGAATATTTAATATATTTAAATATTTTGTTTTTTAATTAAAAAAGCAAATATATTATAACTATACAGCTAAAAAATAAAATATTTAATATATTTAAATATTTTGTTTTTAAACTAAATAAACAAATATATTATAATTATAAAACTAAAAAATAAAATATATTATTTAATTATATATTTTATTTTTTAATAAAAGTTTTATTTAATTTTAATATTTATTATATAAATTACTTTGTTTATTTAATAATATTAATTATTTAATAATAAAAGATTATATATTTTATTTAATTTATTTAATTTAAATATTTTTATAATTATATTTTATTATATAACTAAAAAACAAACTAATATTATATTTATATTTAACAATTTTATATTAATTATAAATATTTTAATTTGTAATATATATATTATAAAAACAAATATTAATTTATATTTTTGTTGTTATTACTGTTTTATTTTTTTAATTTTATAAAATATAAACAATTTAAATTAAATTTTAAATAAATTTGTTAAAATTAAACAAAAATATTTTATAAACTAAATAATTATTATTATATTTAAAACTATATTTAAATAGTATAAAGCAATTATATAATAAAAGTTTTTTTGTTAATTTGTTATAAAAAGTAAAATTAATAAAAAAATTTACAAAAAAGTAAATATTTTAATTATATATAAAATTATTTGTTATTTTTATAACTAGTTTATTATTTACTACGTTTTAAAAACTTTTATTTTTTTAGTTTTTATTAATAAAAAATATATAATTAAAATTACTAATATATTGTTTTTTATAATTTGTTTTATATTTAATAATTTAATAAATTGTTATTACTTAAATAATTATAGTAAATTTAACTTTATTATAAATATTATATAATTTGTTATTAATTTTAACAATTTTAATTTTATATTATTTATTATAATTTTAAAACTAGCTTTTTTAATAAATTGTTTTAAATAAAATTTAAACAATTATAAGTTTGAAAAAATATTATAAAAAGTTTTTATTATTATTTAAAAAATAAAAACTAAGTTTAAAAAAAATGTAAATTTTAAAAAAAAAAAAATCGAAAAAATAAAATTAGTATAAGAAAAAATAAACGTTAAAATTGAAAAAGCTAAAAAAAAAGCTAAAGTAAAAGCAAAAAAAGCTAAAAAAAAAGCAGAAATAAAAATAAAAAAAAAAGCTGCTAAAAAAGCTAAAAAAAAAACTAAATAAATAGCTGTAGCTAAAAAAAAAAAAAAAAAAAACAAAAGCTTAAATAATTTGTTTTATTTATAAATAAAAGTTTAATAAAAATTAAACAAAAAATAGCGTTATTTTAGTTAAAATAATTTTTAATTTTTAATAAAAAATAAATTTAAATAATTATATAATATATTGTTATATTTTTAATATAATTAAATTTTAATTATATATATTAAAAAATATATAAATATATTTAAAATATATAATATATTAACTGTTAATAATATTTAAATAAAAAAAAACAATTTTATAAAATATATAACAACTTGTTTTTTTATAATAATTTTTATTTATTTAACAAAATATTTATAAGTTTATAAAAATTTAATTAATATATAAAAGCTAAATTTTAATATAAAAATTTATTTAAATTTAGCTATATAATTATATTTTTTTAAAAAATAAAAAAAAAGTAAGTTTTAATATATAGTTAATTAAAACAATTTAAAATATAACTTTTAAATATTTTACTATTATTATTTATTAAAAATTTATATTTTTTTATTAAAAACTTATTTTTTTTGTTATAAAAATTTATTTAGATTTAACTATATAATTACATTTTTTTAAAAAATAAAAAAAAAACAAGTTTTAATATATAATTAATTAAAATAATTTAAAATATAACTTTTAAATATTTTACTATTACTATTTACTAAAAATTTATATTTTTTTATTAAAAACTTATTTTTTTTATTATAAAAATTTATTTAAATTTAACTATATAATTATATTTTTTTAAAAAATAAAAAAAAAGCAAGTTTTAATATATAGCTAATTAAAATAGTTTAAAATATAACTTTTAAATATTTTATTATTACTATTTATTAAAAATTTATATTTTTTTATTAAAAACTTATTTTTTTTGTTATAAAAACTTATTTAAATTTAGTTATATAATTATACTTTTTTAAAAAATAAAAAAAAAGCAAATTTTAATATATAGCTAATTAAAATAGTTTAAAATATAACTTTTAAATATTTTATTATTACTATTTATTAAAAATTTATATTTTTTTATTAAAAACTGATTTTTTTTATTATAAAAAAATATTTTAATAAACTATATTATATTTTTTAGTATTAATAAAAAAAATTAAACTAATATATTAAACTTTTGTTTAATTTTAATAACTTTTTTAATTTTAAATATTTTAATATATATTATATATTTATTAGAACTAAAAAGTAATATAGTATTAATAAGTTGTTATATTTTATATAATATATTTTTTAAAAATAAACTTTTTGTTGTAATATTTTTTTTAGATCTTTTTTTAAATCAATTATTTAAAATATTTTAAATATTTTGAACGTTATATATAGCTATATTATAAAAAAATATATATTTATTAAATATTATAGTTTTTTTGTTTAATTAATATTTATTTTATTAGTTTTTTAAACTAATTATTTTAGTATTTATTTCAACTGTTTTTTTAGTTTTTTTTTAAATTAATATATTTAAAATATTTTTTATTAAAAAAACAACTTTAATTTTGTTTTTAAATAAATATTTAATTTTAAACTTATATAAAATAAAATTATTAAAATTAATATATAAATAAAGCTTATATTTGTTTTATTTTTTTTTTATTTTATTTTTATTAATTTGTTATTTATAATATTATATAATATTTTACTATTAAAATTGCAACTTTAGATTTTATTTTATATTTATATTATTTATATTAATTTATATTTACTACTAGTTTTTTTTGCGCTAATATTTTTGTATAGTTTTAAAGCAGTAAATATTATTACTTAAAAGTTTGTTTGTTTTTTTAGTACATTTATTATTACAGTAATTTAGTATTTTAAATTATATAATATATTATAAATTAATTAAACTTAAAACAAATTTTTTTTTAAATTATATTTTATTTATAAACATTTAGTTTAGTTATAAATATTAATTTTTTAGTTATATATTATATTTTAATAAATAATAAATATAACTTTTAAAAAACTATTGAATTTATTATTTAAAAATAAAACAGCAAATTATAAAACAAATAGTATTTAAAACTATTAAACTTTTATAACTAATAACAATTTTTTAAATATAGCTTTGTTTATATTAGTTTTTAATATAATATTTTTAGTAAATATTAAAATAGCTAAAATTAATTAAGCTAGTAAAATAAAAAAAAAGCAATCGAAAAAAAAAATAAACAAAATTACTGCTGTATTTATATTTTTATTTAAAGTATTAAATAAAAAAAATAAAAATAGTAATAAAGTAATACTTAAAATAAATATATTTTTTATAAAACTAAAGATTTTATTAAAACATTTTAATAAAAATATTTTAGCTTTTAATTTAAATATTAATTTTATAAATATTAATATTTTAATAAAACATTTTAATTTAATATTAAATTTAAAACTAATTGTTAATATATAAAATATAACTATTATAAATAATATATTAATAGTTTTGTTTTTTTATAATTTTAGTTAACTTGTTAATATATTTAAGCTTAAAATTAAAACAACACAAAAAAAAGAAAATATATTTTTTATATAAAAAAACATTTTTATAATAAATTTTATTATATTTTTTATTAAAGTATTTTATAAGTAAAAAAAAAATGTTATAAAAAAGTTTATAATTAAAAAAACTAAAATAAAAAATATAAATAAAGTTATAATAAATTTATTAATAATAATTAATAATATTAATGTTTTAACAAAGTTATATTAAAATATAATATTTTAAAAATTATAACTAATTTTTAAAATATAAAACTAGTATAAATTATATTTTAAATATATTATAATTTATATTTTTTTTTATATATATAAATATATTTTTTATTATTTATTTAAAAAATAAAATATATATATTACTTTTTTAGCTTTTTTTATAACTTTTTTTTTTATTTTTTTTACTACTTTTTTACAACTATTTCTTTTACTTTTTTTATAGCTTTTTTATAATTATTTCTTTTATTTTTTTTACAACTTTTTTACAGCTATTTTTTTTATTTTTTTTACAACTTTTGTATAACTATTTTTTTTATTTTTTTTATAACTTTTTTTCAAAAGCTGTACTTTTTACTATTTATTTCAGCTTTTTTGCTTTAATACTTTTTTTTTAAATATTTCATTTTTAAACTTTATTTTTTTGTTTTAGTTATATAAGTTTTTTATATATTTATTAATATATTGTTTATTACAAATAAAAAAACTTTTAAAAAAAAATATAGCAAAAAACGTTAAAATTTTATTATTTAAAAAATATAACATTATTTAAATAAACAAAGTAACTATAACAAATAAAACTTTTATAATATTATTAAAAAAAAAAGTTTTAATATTTTTAATTAATTTTATAAATTTAAAAAAGTAATTGTTTATAAAATACTATTAAATTATATTAATAAAAATAATAACAATAAAATAAACTTTGCAAAAAAAACTATTTATATTTTTAACGTTTTTTACTTTTTAATTAATTAAAAAAACAATTTAAATATTAAAGTAGTATATATATATTTTATTATTATAAAATATTATAAATGTTATTTTTATATAAATAATAAATAATTTAAATTAAAAAACAAATATAATACTTTTAAAAAATAAAATATTTAAACTAATAAATATTTTATTTTTTAAAGCTTTATTTATAATTAAATGTTTTATTAATATATTAATAACTGCTAATTTTTTAAAGCTAATATATAGATTTTTTTATAATAAAGCTTTAGTAAAATTTACTAGAACTAAAAAATAACTTATTTATACTTTTTAAATTAAAACAGTTTTTATAACTATTATATTTTTTACAAACACTGAAAATAATATATTTGTTTAAAAACTAAAAATAAATATTATTTTTGTTAATATTAAAAATTTAATTTTTTAATATATAATAATATTAATTATAATATTTTATATATTTATAAAAACAAACTTTTAATAATTTAATAAAATAAGTTATAAAATATTATTTTATAATTTAGTTTTTATTTTTGAACATTTAATAAAAAACTAAAACTAAATATTATATATTTATTTAATATTTATTTATTTTTAAACTATTAATATAAAATATACTTTTTTTAAAATAAATTTTTTATTTTAAAAAGCTATTAATATAAAATTAAAATATAAATTAACTTTATTAAATATAAAAATATATTAAAAAATTTAAAATATATAAAATTTAGTTTTATTATAAATATAAATAATTATAAATATATTTAAGTTTTTTAATATAACTATTAAAAACTATAAATTAATATATAAAAAATATAAAAAAAACTTTGATTTTTATAAAAAGTTTATAAAAGTAATAAATTTTGTATTATATATTTTAAATTTAATTATAATATTACTACTAAATAATATTATTTAATAAATACTAGATTTAATAAATAAAAAAGTTGTTAGTTTTAAACTAATATTTGTAAATTAAACTAATATTAATTTAAAAAAAAACTTTGAACTAAAAATAAATAATATTAATATAAATAAAACTTAAATACTAAATTTTACAAATATAATATATTATTTCAAAAAAATATAAATTATATTTTTTATTATATATTGTTTAAATTTTAAATTTAATAAAACTAACTTATATAAATATTTGTAATAATTAAATAATATTTTGTAAAAATATTTCAATATAACAATTAGTATAAATAATAAAATATTATTTTTTTATAATTATATTATAATATAAATTATATTTGCTATAAATATAAATATTAAACTGTTTAAACTATTAAAGCTATAAAAATTTAATAGTAAAATTATTAAGTTTAAAAGTTTATTTATTAAAGTTATAATAACTAAAAAACTATTTTATAAATATAACAATATTAATATTTTATTTTTTTTTAATACTTTTTATATTAATAAATATATTTAGTTATTAGTTTTTTGTTATAATTATTTATATTTTTTGTTTAATTAATTTGTTATATTAAACAAGCTTTTATATATTTTATTTATTAATAACGAACTAAAAAAAAAAGTTATATATTATATTATAATAACGCTTTTTTTTTTTATTTAATAATAAATAATATTTTATATATAATTTTAGCTTTTAAAAAATAAAATATTTATAAGTTGTAAATATTCTGTTTTTTAGCTTTTAAAAAATAAAATATTTACAAATTATAAATATTTTTTTTTTTAGTTTTTAAAAAACAAAATATTTATTAGTTATAAATATTCCGTTTTTTAGCTTTTTTTTTTTTCCGTTTTTTTTTTTTGTTTATAATATATTAATTTTTACTTATAAAATATATAGTTTATATTTTTAATATAATTAATTTGTTTGTTTATAATATTTATTTTAATATTTATTAAAAAAATATTAATATATATATATTAAATTTTAGTTAATTTTATATTATTACTAAAATTATTATTGTAAATATTGTTTATTTTAGCTAACTTTTATTATAAAAAAAAATTCTATATTATTATAATATTTTTTTTAGTTTTTTAGATTTTTTAAATCTGCTATTTTATATTATACTTAGTTTTAATAACAAAACTTTAAATTTTAAAATTTACTAAGATTTTTTTATTATTACTAATACTTTAAACAATATTAATTATAATTATATAATTTAGTTATATTATAAAAATATGTTGCAAAATTATAATATTTTTTTTGCTTATTTAAAATTTGCTATTAAAATAAAAAACATTTTAAATATAATAATAAATTTATATTTTTAGTTTATATAAAATATTTTTTTAAACAATTATTACTATTATATAGTTATTAGTACTAACTTTATATTAAATTATTTTTTATATATTAATATAGTATTAAATAGTAAGTTTATTAAACAAAAAAACTTTAACTAAATATTAAATATTAATTTATTATTGTTTATAATATATATTGATTATAAAAAGTTTAATATTTTTAATATAAAGTTATATAATTAACAAATATTTAAACAATTAATAAACTAATTAAATTTTATTAAATTGTTGCTATTTTTTTTAATAGTTTAAATTTAAATTAATAATAAAATTATATTTAGTTAAACATTTAAAAAGTAGTTAATAAATTAAAACTAAAACAAATATAATAAAAGTTAATATAAAGTTTAAAATAAAGCATTTTTAAAATAAAAAAACTTTAAATATAAAAATAGCAGTTATTACAAAAAAGTTAAAAGTTAAATTATTAACTTAAACAAAAATTCAACAAATAATAAATTGTAATTAAAAGTTCAAATATATAATATAAACAATTTAACAAATAATAAAAAAAATGCTAAAAAAAATATTAAAAAAAATCTTGCGCTATTAAAAAAACATAGCTAAATTATTAAACTAAATATAAATTTAATAAATATTAATAAATATTTTATAATATTAATAAAAAATAGTTAAATTATTAAATAAAATATAAATTTAATAAATATTAACGAAAATCTCGCAATATTAACAAAAAATAGTTAAATTATTAAATTAAATATAAAACTTATAAATATAAATAAAAATTCTGTTATATTAACAATATATAATTAAATTATTAAATTAAATATATAACTAATAAAAATAAATAAAAATTTTATATTATTAACAATATATAATTAAACTATTAAAAATAATATATAATAAATAAAAATAAATAAATATTTTATTAACTATATAATATTAACAAACTTTTTAAAAATAAACTTTTAAATAAAACAAATATTTTTAACTAATGTTTTAGCTGTTTTATTAAAAGTTTAAAAACAAGCACTTTTAGCTAACGTTTTGCTTATTTTAATAAAAGCTCTAGTTTTAAAAAAAAGTACTAAAAAAAAGCACTTTTTTAGAAATAATATTTTTGAAATAGTTTTTATAAAAATATTAAACAAAAAAAAAAAAAAGTTATAGTTTATAAAGTTAATTAAATTTAAATTTTTATAGCTAAATTAAATAATAATAAAAATTAAAACAGTTAAATATTATAAATTTAAACATTTATTTAAAAACTAGCTTAAAAAATAAAATATATAAAATTAATTATATATTTTATTTTATAAAAACTTATATAATTAAATAAAATAAAAAAGTTAATTATTTAAAACTAGTTTAAAAAATAAAATATTTAAATTAATTATATATTTTGTTTTTTAAAAGCTTATTTAGTTAATTAATATAAAAAAGTTAGTTTTTAAAAACTAGCTATATTTTATAGTTTTTTTTAAAGTTTAAATAATACAACTATTATATTAAGTTAAAACTATACTACAAATAAAAATAAAACTATATTTAATTTTTTTTTTACTATAAATTTTAAAAAAGTTTATTTATTTTAAAAGTAAATAATTACTAATATTATTAACATTATTAATATAGTTATTATTATTAATATAGTTAATATTGTTAATAATTAATATAAAATTAACACTGCTTTTATTTTTTATATTATATTGTTTAATATGTTTTTTTTATTTAATAAGCTTTAAAAAAAGCTTTTTTTATTTTTTTACAAAATTTATAACTATATTAAAGCTATATTTATTGTTTATACTTATAACACATATTAATTAATTTATAATTATATTTAATAAATTAAACTATATAAATATATCAATAAATAAAAACAACAGCTTTATAATATAAAAATATATACTAAAACAATAATATAATTAGTTTTTGTATAAAACGAAACAAACTATTAAAAAAACAAAAAACTGTTTAAAATATATACAAAAATTACTGTTACAACTTTTTACTGTTAAATATTTCAATAAAACAGTAAAATTAATATATTTTTTAAATTTATATAATATTATTTACTAAATAATATAACATTAATATATTATAAAATATATATTAAATATTTATAGTTTAAACTAACTTTTAATTAGTATTAAATAAATAGCTATTATAAACAAAAATATTTAGTTACAAAAGTTAATATATTATAATTTAAATAATTTTTTATATAATAAATTAAAAAACTAAAGCAGTAGTAAAAAATGCTAAAAAAGTCGAATTGTTAATTGTTGTTACATTTTAATAATTATAAATATAAAAACTTTATATATTTAAAATTAAATGTAATAAAAATATAAGTTTTAATATAAATTTTGCAGTAGTTGATTTAATTGTTTTATAATATATAGTAAAAGTTCTAATAGTTAAATATAATATTTTAAACAATTTAAACTTTAGTATATTAATAAACAAAAGTTTTAATTTTTTAAACTATAATTTTAGTTTAACTATTTAATATTAACTATATATATAATAACTAAAAATAATATTTAAATTTATTAAATTTGTTATTAGTTGTATTTATTTTAAATTATTACTGCTGTATTAAAATAAGTAGTAATAATATATTATTATTAAATAATATATTACTTTTTTTAAATAAAACAATAACTTCTTTTTTTTTTAATACTAAAAATACTTTAATATAAAGTTTATATAAGTTAAAAAATATAAAAATATAAAAATAACTACTATTAAAGTTTAATAAGCTTTTATATAAAGTAGTTTTAACAGCAGTATTAAAAAAGTTTAATTATTTAAATAACTTTTTATAAATTTTAAAAAAGTCAAAATTATATATATAAGTAACAGTTTATAATATTAATTTATATATTTTATTATATAATTTATATATTTTATTATATTGTTTAAACAATATTACATATATTAATATTTATATTATATTTATTTATAACATAATTTTAAATAAAACATTAATTTTAACAGTGTTTTATATAATATTTTATAAATATAACTGTTTATTGTTATAAAATAGTTTTAAAAACAATAAATATACTTTGTTTAAAATAATATTGTTGAACTAAAGCACATATTACTAAAATATATTATTTAATAATTATATTATACTATATTTATATATAATATTTTCAATTTTAAGTTTATAATACTGTTATTTTTACTTGTTAAAAAAACAAATATTAAACTTTTGTTTCTATATTTAAAAATATTAAAAAAACATACTGCTAGTATAAATAAATTAAAACAAACTTAAAAATAATTAATTAATATATAAATATTTAATATATAATTTTGCTAAAAACTAATTAATAAATAAATTAATATTAAATAAAGCAAATATAACAAACTTTTTAATAAATTTAATAAAACAAATAGTATATATTAATACTAAAGTATTAAAATTTTTAATTAAAACAAAAAAATAAAAATTATATTTTATATAGTTTATTAAAACGAACAGTTAATATATTTATACAAATATAAACTGTTAAAAATTAACAGCTATAAAATATAACTATAAAATATAGCACTTGCAGCAAAAGCTATAGTTAAATAGCAGTGCTTACAACAATATAAAAAATAACAAAGTATATAGCTAACTTTTATAGTTTTAAAAAACTTAAAAAATGCGCTTTATATTTACAAACTGTTCAAAAATAAATATACTAGCTTAAAAACAATAAAAAATTTATATAAAATTAAAGTTTAATACAAATAGCTCAAACTATAATATATTAAATAAAAGCTAGTTTTTATTTAATATTTAAAAATACTGTTTATAAATATTATAAGCTTTTAATTAATATAGCAGAAAAAACTTTTTAATAAACTTTTTTATTATATTTAGCAAACTTATATTTTAAAATAAGTTTTATAAATATAAATATATTACAAACTTTTTAAATATATAATTAATTGTTTACTTTATATAAATTAAACATTTTAATTTATAAAATAATATAAATAATAAAACTAAAATATTAGTTTAATTTTTAAGCTTAGTAATATATAATATATTATAAAACTTAAAATTTATTTAAATTGTTTTAAAGTTTAATAAATCAAAGTTAATAGTTAACAAATATTTGTAATAAAAGTTACAAATTGCTTTTTTTAAAATATTGCTTGTAATAATATTTTTTATGTTATATTTTTACAAAATAATAATCGGACTAACAAAATAATACAACTTATATTTATTACATAATTGTTTTAAATGTTTTTAAAATTTAATAGTATATTTATATAGTACATAATATTGCAAATAAATTTAGCGCTTTTATATATAAGTTTAAACTTTAGTTTGTAATATATTAGCTTTTGTTTACATTTAAACAAACAATATAAAATATTAGTTTATAATAATATATAAATAGAAATATTTAAGCACTAGTAATACATAGTTGTTAATAAATAAAAACTACATATTAAAAAATAAATAAGCAGTATATTACTTAAAAATAAATAATATATTTAAAAAAAACAAATATATATAATTAAATCTATTAGTATTATAAATATTAAGTTATATATTATATATTATATAAAATATAACAAACTAAAAAGTACAATATAAATTTTATAACAGTATAATATAAAAAAAAAAAATATAAAACAAATAAAATATATATTTTAAAAATATTTTTAAAAACTAAAGCTAAATAATATAACTATTAATATTATAACTTTTTTTAATTAAAAGTTGTATTTACAATATAAAAAAAAAATCTTTAGTTAATTAAAACGAAAGTTTAAACTTATTGTAATTTAATAATAAATGTTAAAACAGTATTTTTTAATATATTAATTTTTTTTAAAATATTGTTTTATTTATTAAATTGTTATTTACTAAAATATTATTAAATATAACTAAGTTATTGTTAATAATATATTTAATTAATTAAAACAAAGTATTGCTTTTTTTATATTTATTACTATTTAATATAGCTATTAGTACTACTTTTAATATATATTTAATAAAAGTATATAAAAAAAATTTATAACTAAAATATTAAACAAATTTAAAAAAAGTTAAAAAGAAAACTTAAAAAATAAAATATTTATAAAAATCAAATATTTTGTTTTTTAAAAGCTTTTAAATTATATAGTTTATTTTTTAAAAACTTTTAAATTAAATATTTCGTTTTTTAAAAGTTTTAAATTAAATAGTCCGTTTTTTAAAAGCTTTTGAATTAAATATTTCATTTTTTAAAAACTTTTTAGAAATAACAAACAGTTTAATTAACAAATAAAAAAAACAAAAAATAAAATTAGCTAAAAAATATACTATAATTGTATACTTTTTAGTATATTATTGTTAATTAATATTAAACAAAGTTGTATTTTTGTTTTAAAAAAGTAAAAAACTGCTATTTTAACTAATTATACAAAAGAACTAAATTAAAAGCTTTTTTTATTAACTAAGCAATAAACAACAAACTTTTTAAAATATTAGTACTTTTAGTAAAATAGCTATTAATAATAATAGTTCAAAATTTAAATATTGTTTTATTAATTGTTAAATAATTAAATTTAAAGTTAAACAAGTTTGGTTTATTAAATATAATACTATTTAAATTTTTAACTACAGCTTTATTACTATTTACTAAAAAAATAACAAAACTTGTTCTGTTTTAATTATTATTATAAAAAAAGTTTGAAACTTTTGAACTATATTAAAAAATAATATAATTTAAACTATTAAAAGCAGTATTTAATATATAATACAATCAAAAAAGTAAACATTAATTATTTTTTAATGTTTTAATTATGTTAATATTATTAAAAAAAAAAGTAATACAATAGTAAAACAAAATATCGATTTAAAAATTAGTAAATTAAGTAGTTAAATTGTTATAAATTGCTATTAAAAATAATAAAAACTTATAGCTTTAAAATCTAATTATATATTAATACTATAACTATATTAAAGATTTAATCAAAATAAAAAATAAAGCAGTTAAATTAAAAAATAAGTTAATTAAGTTAAATTATAAATTGTTTTAAATAAAATGTTGTTTAAAAAGCTATATTAATAGCAAAATAAAAAAAAAGCAAAACTAGCTATTTAATTAAAAAGCTTTTTATAGCAGTACTTTTTGCTTTTGCATTTATATTTTATTTCGTTTTTTTTAACTATATTTAATATTTAATAAAAACATTGTTTTTATAATTGTACTAATAATAAAATAGTATATAAAATATAAAACTAGTAGTATTATTTTTGTAATAATATTAATAATAAAATAATAATTAAAAGTATAAAATTAATAATATTATATAATAATTATAATAATAATTATAAAAAAAAATATAAAAATAAAATTAAAGTTTATTTTATAAAAAATATATAAATTAATAAATAAATAAAATATAATTATAATAATAAAATAAATTGTTTAATTTTTTTTATTATATTTATTTTAAAAATATATATATATATTTTATATATTTTAATTTTAAAATAATAAAATATAATTATAAATTTAAATATTAATATATATATTATAATAAATATATTAAAATAAAATATTAATATTATATTTTAATAAGTTTTTTTATTTAAATTTATAATAATAAAAAAAATAAGTTAAATTTTTTTTAAAATTAATATTTTTTTTAATATTTTAATAAAATATTAAAAAATTTAATAATAATTTTTTTTATATTTATAATTTATTTTATATTTAATATTTATTATAATAAATAAAAGATTTTTTAAAATTAATATATTTTTTAATATTATAATAAAATAATAAAATATTTTATAATTATTTTTTTTATATTTATTATTTATTATAGTTTATTTTATATTTATTATTTATTATAATTTATTTTATTTAAATTTATAATAATAAAAAATATAAATTAATATATTTTATAATATTTTAATAAAATATTAAAAAATTAAATATTTATTTTTTTTATATTTATAATTTATTTTATATTTATTATTTAATATAATAAATTTAATTTAATATTTATATTATAAATATTATTTAATTTAAAATTAAAATAAAATTTATAATAATAATATTTATATTAAAAAAATTAAAAAAATAAATTTGAAATAATATATATAATATATATAATATAAATAAATATATAAAATTTATAATATATATATAAAATAAAAAATATATAAATAATATAAAATAATTATAAAATATAAAATATATAAAATATATAAAATATATAAAATATATAAAATATTTAAAATATATATATATAATTTTATTTAAAATATAATTATTTATTTTTAAAGTTAATTTATTTTATTTATAATAATAATTTATTTATATAAATTTAAATTATTAATATAAAATATTTTTAATTTATATATATATATATTATAATAATAATATAATATTAAATTAATTTAATTATTATTTTAATTAATAATATTAATTTTAAATTTAATATAATTTATTATTATTTTTAATTAATTTTATAAATATTTAATATTAATATTATTTTTATAAAAATAAAATAAATTTTTATAATTTAAAAATATTATAATAAGTTATAAGTTAAAATTAACTTTAAACACTTGTTTAATTTAGTTAAAATTTTGTTTTATTTTTTTTATATTAACTATATATATTTAATTAAAATACTAAATATTGTATTATATTTTTTACGCTTTTTTACTTTTTTACTATATATTTAATAAAAACATTAAATATTATATCGCATTTTTTACTTTTTTTTATTTTTTAACTATATATTTAATAAAAACAACAAATTTAATGTTATATTTTCTATATTTTTTTACTTTTTGATTATATATCTAATAAAAATATTAGATATTATATTGTATTTTTTGCTTTTTTTTATTTTTTTATTATTTATTTAATTAAATATTAAACAATATATTTAATATATAAACTAATTATTATTTAACAATATAGTTATATATTTATAACAATAAGCTAATATATTATCAAATAATAAATAGTTATAAATTTGCTTACTTATATATATTAAATTTACTATATATATATAAATTTTTAGTTATAATAACTTTTATATTTAGTTAAATAAATTGTTAAATTTTTTTAAAATATATTATAGATTTATAGTATTAGTAGTTAATATTTAACTAATTATTAATAACTATTATTTGTTATTATTTTTTATTTTTTTATATTTAATTATATATATTAAAAATAAAATATTTAATATATAGTTATTTTGTTATTTAAATAGCTTATTAAAAAACAAAATATTTAATATATAGTTATTTTAATATTTAAATATTTTTAGTTTTAACTAAAAAATTAAAAAATAGAATATTTTATATTTATTTATTTTTTTATTTTATTTTTTTCTATTTTTTTATTTTTTACAACTTTTTTTTTTAAAAGTGTTTACTTTTTTTTTTTTTATATTTTTTTTTATTAAAAATATTTACTTGTTTTTTTAGATATTTTATTTTTTAAGTCTTTTTTTAATATATATTTTATTTTTTGCTATATATATATATTAATATATTTATAAAATAACTAAATTACTACTAATTTTTTATAAAAAAAAAAACTTTTTTTATAATAGAAATATATAAAAGTTTTTTACTATTTATTTAAATAATTTTTAGCTAACTTAATATTTTTTTTGTAATAAAACTAAAGTTTTACTAGTTAAAATACTATTAACTGTAAAAGCAATATAAACATAAATTATTTACAACTATAACAAAATAAAAAATATATAAATATATAATATTAAAATCTATAGTATAACTTGTTATAAATTATAAAATAAGTTTTTTACTTACTAGTTTTATTTTATAAATATAAACATATTTTATTTTTTTATTAATATATATAATATGTAATTTTTTTTTATATATTTTATTTATACAAAATTAAAAAATAAAATATCTAGTTTTTTATATATTTTATTTTTTAATTATTACAGCTTTTTATTTTTAACTTTTTTATAGTATTAGCTATATTAAAACTATATTACAACTATTATAATACTTATATAAATATAAAAATATCTAAAGTTGCTATATTTTTAAACTTTATAAATAACAAATTACAGCTGTTAATAAATATTAATATAATTTATAATATAATAGTTTAATAAGCAATAAATAATATATTTAGTTTTTTCGATATAAATATTAAATTAATTAATAAAAATTATTTACTATTTATTATTAGTTATATAACAATAATAATAGCAAAAAACTTGCTTTTTATATTTTTTAACTATTTTTGTATTTGTAGCAGTAATAGCTGTTTTATAATTTTTAACTTTACTATAAAAAATTAGCATTAAATATTAGCTGCAGTAGTTTATTATTAGTTTTATTAATATAAACTAAGCAGTAATTTTTACTATAAACAGTAATATATAAATAAAAATATTATTACTTTTTTTATTATTATTAACGAAGTTATATATACTATTTTTAAAGTAAATGCTAATAAACTTACTGCTAATAATATAATTAAAAATATATTAGCTAGTTTTAAGTTTATAGCTAAAATAAATATAACTACTAAATTATAATTTATAAAATAAAAAAGCTACAAAAAACATTATATAATAAATTATTTAAAAAAACTAATAAATAATGTTTTTATTAATTTTTATAAGTTTTAAAGTTTTTAAAAAAAATAAAAAATTTTGTTTTAGCTATTTATTATTTAAAAATAAATACTATTATTATTTATAACAAAAAGTTTATAAAAATTACTATATTTAAATATTATAAACTGTAAATATATTTATAATTAAACAAAAGTTTTAGCTAGCTAAAATATTATTAACAACTTTAAATTATTAATATAAAACAAAAAAAACGCTAAAATTAAAACAATTATTTTTGCTAACAATAGAAATAAATTAGAAAATTTAGTTAAACAAAATATAACTTAGTAAACTTTTAAAGTTGTAAAAAATAAGCTTAAAAATAAAGCTAGTAATAATAATGCTGCTTTAGTTACAAAAGCAGTTAAAAAAACAAAAACTTAAAAACAAAAATATATTGCTATTAATTAATTAGTAATTAACAATTCTGTAAAAAAGTCATTTTTAGTTTAAAATATTGTTTATTATTTTAAAATTAACTAAAAAAACATAAAAATAGCTTTAAATAATAAAACTATTTATTAACTTTATTAACTTATTAGTAAATATAGTTTTATTTTATTTAAAAAACAAAATATTTAGTTATTTAAATATATTTTATTTTTTAATTTTACAGTTTATTACTAACTTTTTTTTTTTAATAAATATAGCAAAATTTTTAAACAAAATATTAATATTTTTATGTTTTACTTTTTTTATAAATAAATATAAAACTAACAAAACTATTACTTATAATAAAATAATAGTTTATTATATTTTAAAAATAAAAATTAAACAAATAAAAAATTTGTTAAAATATTATTTTTATTTAGTTTTTATTATATTTTTTATAATAGTTTAAACTTTTTAATATTTATAAAAGTTTTTTAAAAATATATTTGAAATTTTTTTTATATATAAAAAAAATAAAACTAAATATAACTATATATAAAAAAGTTAAATTTTAAATTAATAAAATTTAAAAAAAATAATAACAATTATTAATAAAAAAAATTATAAAATAAATAATTTTTTTTAAAAACAAAATATTTTATTTATATTTATAAATATTTCGTTTTTAATATTTTTATTAAATTTATTTATATTAATTACTTTTAAACTAATTAAATAATTATTATAATATTTATATAAACTTTTTTTAATTATTATATTATAAAAATTTTGTAGCTTATTAAAAACTTTATTTAGTTAAAATAAAAAAAATTTAGCTTATTTAATAATAATAATTTTATTAAATTTAAACTTAAAACAAATTTAATAAAACAAATTTTAACAAAAAAAAGTTTTAAAAAGTAAATAAAACTAAAAAAAAAAAATAAAATCAATATTATTTTTATTTTAAAATAATACTACTTTAATTTATTAGTTATTAATAAAGCTTATATAGCTAAAAACTTTTAAAATATTATATATTAAATAATCGTTTTTATTTAATATAACATTATTTTGTTTTATTTAATAATATTATTAATAAATTATTTTTATAATATATTAAAATATTTTTATTTAAAATTTTTAAAACTACTAAAAACTTTGTTTTTACTGTTTTGTTATAATAAATTAAAACTATATAAAAATATATTAAACTTTTATAATTTGTTTAGTTATATTTTATATATTAATATAAACAGTATTAAATATTTATTTATGCGACTTTTTTGCAAATTTCTTTTTAAAAAACTAAAAAACTTTAATATTTTATTACTTAAACTTAAGCTTGTTTTAGTTTATTTTAAAAACAATTATTATTAATAGATATTTTTGCTTGCATTTTTTCAAATAACTATAAAATAGTACAACTAAAGCTTCAATTTTTGTTATATTATAATAAATATTATTTATTAATAAGTTTTTTTGTATTAAAATATAAATATAAAAATTATAGATTTTAATAAAAACTAGATTTTTTTTAATAATAATATTTTTAATATAAAGTTTATTATAATATAAGTTGTTTTAAATATTACTAAACAAAATATATATAATTTTTAGTTTAAATACTATTAAAAATGTTTATATATAATATTTAAAAATTTTATAAATAAAAAATTTACAAAAAAAAAAAAACAGAATTATATTTAAAATAAAAAAGATTTTGTTATATTTAATTTTAAAGTTTAGAAAAAATTTAATATTTTAGTTTTAAATTTAAATAATAAAAAAACATTATATTTTAAAAACAACTAAGTTTTATATTTAAAAAAAAAAAAAAAGTAAAAATATAAAGCTTTTTTATAAAATAATAGTTATAATAAAAATAATAATAGCTAAAACAACAAAAACAGCAAAAATAACAGAAGCAGTAAAAACAGTAAAAACAGCAAAAATAATATATCTAATAAAAATAACAATTTTAATAAAAAAAAACAACTAATATTATTTTTTATTATAATAAATATTTAAAAAATTTATAAACTAATTATAAATATTAATAATAATAATATTAATTATATTTTTAAAAAAATAAAAAAAAATCATTATATTGTTTTTTTTATTAATTATATTAGTTAATTTTAATATATAATTAAACAAAGTTTATTTATAGCTTACTTTATTATTTAAATTTTCGATTATATATATAAGCTTAAAAATAAAAAAAATTTACTGCTTTAAATAATTGTTATAATAGATTTGTTATAATTATAACAATAAATTGTTTTTTATTATATTTTATTTTGTTACAATATATTAAAAAAAAAATTAAAAATAAAATATTTAGTATATTTAAATATTCTGTTTTTTAATTAAAAAAATAAATATATTATAGTTATATAGCTAAAAAATAAAATATTTAATATATTTAAATATTTTGTTTTTAAATTAAATAAACAAACATATTATAACTATAAAGCTAAAAAATAAAATATATTATTTAACTATATATTTTATTTTTTAATAAAAATTTTATTTAGTTTTAATATTTACTATATAAGCTATTTTATTTATTTAATAATATTAACTATTTAATAATAAAAAATTATATATTTTGTTTAATTTATTTGATTTAAATGTTTTTACAATTATATTTTATTATATAATTAAAAAATAAACTAATATTATATTTACATTTAATAATTTTATATTAATTATAAATATTTTAATTTATAGTATATATATTATAAAAATAAATATTAATTTATATTTTTGTTATTATTATAGCTTTATTTTTTTAATTTTATAAAATATAAATAATTTAAACTAAATTTTAAATAGATTTATTAAAATTAAATAGAAATATTTTATAAACTAAATAATTATTATTATATTTGAAACTATATTTAAATAGTATAAAACAATTATATAATAAAAGTTTTTTTGTTAATTTGTTATAAAAAGCAAAATTAACAAAAAAATTTGTAAAAAAATAAACATTTTAATTATATATAAAATTATTTGTTGCTTTTATAACTAGCTTATTATTTACTATATTTTAAAAACTTTTATTTTTTTAGTTTTTATTAGCAGAAAATATATAGTTAAAATTACTGATATATTGTTTTTTATAATTTGCTTTATATTTAATAACTTAATAAATTGTTACTATTTAAATAATTGTAATAAACTCGACTTTATTACAAGTATTATATAATTTGTTACTAACTTTAATAATTTTAATTTTATATTATTTATTATAATTTTAAAGCTAGCTTTTTTAGCAAATTGTTTTAAATAAAACTTAAATAATTGTAAATTTAAAAAAATATTAAAAAAAATTTTTATTACTATTTAAAAAATAAAAATTAAATTTAAAAAAAATATAAATTTTAAAAAAAAAAAAATCGAAAAAATAAAACTAGTACAAAAAAAAACAAACACTAAAATTGAAAAAGCTAGAAAAAAAACTAAAACAAAAATAAAAAAAGTTAAAAAGAAAAGAAAAGCAAAAGTAAAAAAAAAAGCTGCTAAAAAAGCTAAAAAAAAAACTAAACAAATAGTTATAACTAAAAAAAAAAAAAAAAAAACAAAAGCTTAAATAATTTATTTTACTTATAAATAAAAGTTTAATAAAAATTAAATAAAAAATAGTGTTGTTTTAATTAAAATAGTTTTTAGTTTTTAATAAAAAATAAATTTAAATAATTATATAATATATTATTATATTTTTAATATAATTAAACTTTAATTATATATATTAAAAAATATATAAATATATTTAAAATATATAATATATTAACTATTAATAATATTTAAATAAAAAAAAACGATTTTATAAAATATATAACAACTTGTTTTTTTATAATAATTTTTATTTATTTAACAAAATATTTATAAATTTATAAAAATTTAATTAATATATAAAAGCTAAATTTTAATATAAAAATTTATTTAAATTTAGCTATATAATTATATTTTTTTAAAAAATAAAAAAAAAATAAGTTTTAATATATAATTAGTTAAAATAGTTTAAAATATAGTTTTTAAATATTTTACTATTATTATTTATTAAAAATTTATATTTTTTTATTAAAAACTTATTTTTTTTGTTATAAAAACTTATTTAAATTTAACTATATAATTACATTTTTTTAAAAAATAAAAAAAAAACAAGTTTTAATATATAATTAATTAAAATAATTTAAAATATAACTTTTAAATATTTTACTATTACTATTTACTAAAAATTTATATTTTTTTATTAAAAACTTATTTTTTTTATTATAAAAATTTATTTAAATTTAACTATATAATTATATTTTTTTAAAAAATAAAAAAAAAGCAAGTTTTAATATATAGCTAATTAAAATAGTTTAAAATATAATTTTTAAATATTTTATTATTACTATTTACTAAAAATTTATATTTTTTTATTAAAAATTTATTTTTTTTGTTATAAAAAAATATTTTAATAAACTATATTATATTTTTTAATATTAACAGAAAAAATTAAACTAATATATTAAATTTTTATTTAACTTTAATAACTTTTTTAACTTTAAATGCTTTAATATATACTATATATTTATTAAAACTAAAAAATAATATAGTATTAATAAGTTATTATATTTTATATAGTATATTTTTTAAAAGTAGATTTTTTGTTATAATATTTTTTTTAGATTTTTTTTTAAATCAATTGTTTAAAATATTTTAAATATTTTAAATATTGCATATAACTATATTATAAAAAAATATATATTTGCTAAATATTATAGTTTTTTTATTTAGTTAATATTTATTTTATTAGTTTTTTAAGCTAGTTATTTTAATATTTATTTTAATTTTTTTTTTAGTTTTTTTTTAAACTAATATATTTAAAATATTTTTTATTAAAAAAATAACTTTAACTTTATTTTTAAATAAACATTTAATTTTAAACTTATATAAAATAAAATTATTAAAGTTAATATATAAATAAAGCTTATATTTATTTTATTTTTTTTTTATTTTATTTTTATTAGTTTGTTATTTATAATATTATATAATATTTTACTATTAAAATTACAACTTTAGATTTTATTTTATATTTGTATTATTTATATTAATTTATATTTATTACTAGTTTTTTTTGCGCTAATGTTTTTATATAGCTTTAAAGCAATAAATATTATCGCTTAAAAGTTTATTTGTTTTTTTAGCACATTTATTATTATAGCAATTTAATATTTTAAGTTATATAATATATTATAAATTAATTAAACTTAAAATAGATTTTTTTTTAAGTTATATTTTATATATAAATATTTAATTTAGTTATAAATATTAGTTTTTTAGTTATATGTTATATTTTAGTAAATAATAAATATAGCTTTTAAAAAGCTACTAAGTTTATTACTTAAAAATAAAATAGCAGATTATAAAACAAATAACGTTTAAAACTATTAAGCTTTTATAACTAATAATAATTTTTTAAATATAGCTTTGTTTATATTAGTTTTTAATATAATATTTTTAGTAAATATTAAAATAGCTAAAATTAATAAAACTAACAAAATAAAAAAAAAACAATCAGAAAAAAAAACAAATAAAACTATTGCTATATTTATATTTTTACTTGAAATATTAAATAAAAAAAATAAAAATAGTAATAAAGCAATATTTAAAGTAAATATATTTTTTATAAAGTTAGAAATTTTACTAAAATATTTTAATAAAAATGTTTTAGTTTTTAATTTAAATATTAATTTTATAAATATTAATGTTTTAATAAAATGTTTTAATTTAATATTAAGTTTAAAATTAACTATTAATATATAAAATATAACTATTATAAATAATGTATTAATAGTTTTGTTTTTTTATAATTTTAGTTAATTTGTTAATATATTTAAATTTAAAATTAAAACAATATAAAAAAAAAAAAATATATCTTTTATATAAAAAAATATTTTTATAATAAATTTTATTGTATTTTTTGCTAAAATATTTTATAAACAAGAAAAAAATGTTGTAAAAAAGTCTGTAACTAAAAAAACTAAAACAAAAAATGCAAATAAAATTATAGCAGATTTATTAATAGTAGCTAGTAATACTAATATTTTAGCAAAGTTATATTAAAATATAATATTTTAAAAATTATAACTAATTTTTAAAATATTAAGTTAATATAAATTATATTTTAAATATATTATAGTTTATACTTTTTTTTATATATATAAATATATTTTTTATTATTTATTTAAAAAACGGAATATATATATTACTTTTTTAGTTTTTTTTATAATTTCTTTTTTTATTTTTTTTATTACTTTTTTATAACTATTTTTTTTACTTTTTTTATAGCTTTTTTATAACTATTTTTTTTATTTTTTTTATAACTTTTTTATAGCTGCTTTTTTTATTTTTTTTATAACTTTTGTACAATTATTTTTTTTATTTTTTTTATAACTTTTGTATAATTATTTTTTTTATTTTTTTTATAACTTTTTTTTAAAAGCTGTATTTTTTGCTATTTATTTCAGCTTTTTTGCTTTAATGCTTTTTTTTTAAATATTTTATTTTTAAGTTTTATTTTTTTGCTTTAGTTATATAAGTTTTTTATATATTTATTAATATATTGTTTATTACAAATAAAAAAACTTTTAAAAAAAAGTACAACAAAAAATGCTAAAATTTTATTGCTTAAAAAATATAATATTATTTAAATAAACAAAGTAATTATAATAAATAAAATCTTTATAATATTATTAAAAAAAAAAGTTTTAATACTTTTAATTAGTTTTATAAACTTAAAAAAATAATTGTTTATAAAATATTATTAGATTATATTAATAAAAACAATAATAATAAAGCAAGTTTTATAAAAAAAACTGCTTATATTTTTAATATTTTTTGCTTTTTAATTAATTAAAAAAGCAATTTAAATATTAAAGCAGTATATATATATTTTGTTATTATAAAACATTATAAATGTTATTTTTATATAAATAATAAATAATTTAAACTAAAAAATAAATATAATATTTTTAAAAAATAAAATATTTAAACTAATAAATATTTTATTTTTTAAAGTTTTATTTATAATTAAATGTTTTATTAATATATTAGTAGCTGCTAATTTTTTAAAGCTAATATATAGATTTTTTTGTAATAAAGCTTTAGCAAAGTTTATTAAAGCTAAAAAACAGCTTATTTATATTTTTTAAGTTAAAATAGTTTTTGCAACTATTATATTTTTTATAAATATTAAAAATAATATATTTGTTTAAAAACTAAAAGCAAATACTGTTTTTATTAATATTAAAAACTTAATTTTTTAGTATATAATAATACTAATTGTAATATTTTATATATTTATAAAAATAAACTTTTAGTGATTTAACAAAATAAGTTATAAAATATTATTTTATAATTTAGTTTTTATTTTTGAATATTTAATAAAAAATTAAAACTAAACATTATATATTTATTTAATATTTATTTGTTTTTAAGCTATTAATATAAAATATATTTTTTTTAAAATAAGCTTTTTGTTTTAAAAAGTTATTAATATAAAATTAAAATATAAATTAATTTTATTAAATATAAAAATATATCGAAAAATTTAAAATATATAAGATTTAGTTTTATTACAAATATAAACAATTATAAATATGTTTAAGTTTTTTAGTATAATTATCAAAAATTATAAATCGGTATATAAAAAGTACAAAAAAAACCTCGACTTTTATAAAAAGTTCGTAAAAATAATAAATTTTATATTATATGTTTTAAATTTAATTGTAATATTATTATTAAGTAATATTATTTAGTAAATATTAGATTTAATAAATAAAAAAGTTATTAGTTTTAAACTAATATTTATAAATTAAACTAATGTTAATTTAAAAAAAAACTTTAAATTAAAAATAAATAATATTGCTATAAACAAAACTTAAATATTAAATTTTATAAATATAATATATTATTTCAAAAAAATATAAGCTATATTTTTTATTATATACTGCTTAAATTTTAAGCTTAGTAAAATCAATTTATATAAATATTTATAATAGTTAGATAATATTTTATAAAAATATTTCAATATAGCAACTAATATAAATAACAAAACATTATTTCTTTATAATTATATTATAATATAAATTATATTTATTATAAATATAAATATTGAACTATTTAAACTATTAAAACTATAAAAATTTAACAGTAAAATTATTAAGTTCAAAAGTTTATTTATTAAAGCTATAACAACTAAAAAACTATTTTATAAATATAACAATATTAATGTTTTATTTTTTTTTAATACTTTTTATATTAACAAATATATTTAACTATTAGTTTTTTATTATAATTATTTATATTTTTTATTTAATTAGTTTATTATATTAAATAAGCTTTTATATATTTTATTTATTAATAACAAATTAAAAAAAAAAGTTATATATTATATTATAATAATACTTTTTTTTTTGTTTAATAGTAAATAATATTTTATATATAACTTTAGCTTTTAAAAAATGAAATATTTACAAATTGTAAATATTTTATTTTTTAACTTTTAAAAAGTAAAATATTTATAAATTATAAATATCTCTTTTTTTAATTTTTAAAAAATAAAATATTTGCTAGTTATAAATATTTCATTTTTTAGCTTTTTTTTTTTTTTACTTTTTTTTTTTGTTTATAATGTATTAACTTTTATTTATAAAACATATAGCTTATATTTTTAATATAGCTAGCTTATTTATTTATAATATTTATTTTAATATTTACTAAAAAAATATCAATATATATATATTAAATTTTAGTTAACTTTATATTACTATTAAAATTATTATTATAAATATTGTTTATTTTAGCTAATTTTTGTTATAAAAAAAAACTTTATACTGCTATAGCATTTTTTTCGATTTTTTAAATTTTTTAAATCTGCTATTTTATACTATATTTAGTTTTAGTAATAAAACTTTAAATTTTAAAATCTACTAGAATTTTTTTATTACTACTAATACTTTAAACAATATTAATTATAGCTATATAATTTAGTTATATTACAAAAATATATCGTAAAATTATAATATTTTTTTTATTTATTTAAAGTTTGCTACTAAAATAAAAAACACTTTAAATATAACAATAAATTTATATTTTTAGTTTATATAAAATATTTTTTTAAATAGTTACTGCTATTATATAATTATTAGTACTAGTTTTGTATTAAATTATTTTTTATATATTAATATAATATTAAATAATAGATCTATTAAACAAAAAAACTTTAATTAAATATTAAATGTTAATTTGCTGTTGTTTATAATATATATCGATTATAAAAAATTCGATGTTTTTAATACAAAGTTGTATAACTAACAAATATTTAAACAACTAATAAACTAGCTAAACTTTGTTAAATCGCTGCTATTTTTTTTAGCAATTTAAGTTTGAACTAACAATAAAATTATATTTAGCTAAATATTTAAAAAGTAGTTAGTAAGTTAAAATTAAAATAAATATAATAAAAATTAATATAAAACTTAAAATAAAACATTTTTAAAATAAAAAAACTTTAAATATAAAAATAGCAGCTATTATAAAAAAATTAAAAGTTAAATTATTAATTTAAACAAAAATTTAATAAATAATAAACTATAATTAAAAACTTAAATATATAATATAAACAATTTAACAAATAATAAAAAAAATATTAAAAAAAATACTAAAAAAGATTTTGTACTATTAAAAAAACATAGCTAAATTATTAAGCTAAACGTAAATTTAATAAATATTAATAAATATTTTGTAGTATTAGCAAAAAATAGTTAAATTATTAAACAGAATATAAATTTAATAAATATTAACGAAAATTTTGTAATATTAGCAAAAAATAGTTAAATTATTAAATTAAATATAAAATTTATAAATATAAATAAAAATTTTATTGTATTAGCAATATATAATTAAATTATTAAATTAAACATATAATTAATAAAAATAAATAAAAATTTTATATTGCTAACAATATATAATTAAACTATTAAAAATAGTATATAATAAATAAAAATAAATAAATATTTTATAAATTATATAATATTAACAAGCTTTTTAAAAAAAAACTTTTAAATAAAACAAACATTTTTAACTAATGTTTTAGCTGTTTTATTAAAAGCTTAAAAATAAGTACTTTTAGCTAATGTTTTATTTGTTTTAATAAAAGCTTTAGTTTTAAAAAAAAGTGCTAAAAAAAAACACTTTTTTAAAAATAGTACTTCTAAAACAATTTTTATAAAAACATTAAGCAAAAAAAAAAAAAAATTATAATTTATAAAATTAATTAAATTTAAATTTTTATAACTAAATTAAATAATAATAAAAATCAAAATAATTAAATATTATAAATTTAAATACTTGTTTAAAAGCTAGTTTAAAAAATAAAATATATAAAATCAATTATATATTTTATTTTATAAAAGCTTATATAATTAAACAAAATAAAAAAATTAATTGTTTAAAGTTAGTTTAAAAAATAAAATATTTAAATCAATTATATATTTTGTTTTTTAAAAGCTTATTTAGCTAGCTAATACAAAAAAGTTAATTTTTAAAAACTAGCTATATTTTATAGCTTTTTTTAAAGTTTAAATAATATAACTGTTATATTAAATTAAAACTATATTATAAATAAAAGCAAAATTATACTTGATTTTTTTTTTATTATAAGTTTTAAAAAAGTTTATTTATTTTAAAAATAAATAATTACTAATATTATTAATATTATTAATATAGTTATTATTATTAATATAGTTAATATTATTAATAACTAATATAAAATTAACACTGTTTTTGCTTTTTATATTATATTATTTAACATGTTTTTTTTATTTAGTAAGTTTTAAAAAAAGCTTTTTTTACTTTTTTACAAAATTTATAATTATATTAAAATTATATTTATTGCTTATATTTACAATATATATTAGTTAGTTTATAATTATATTTAATAAATCGAGCTATATAAATATATCAATAAGTAAAAACAGCAGTTTTACAGCATAAAAATATATATTAAAACAATAATACAATTAGCTTTTATATAAAACAAAGCAAGCTATTAAAAATATAAAAAACTGTTTAAAATATATATAAAAGTTACTGTTGCAACTTTTTACTATTAAATATTTTAATAAAACAATAAAACTAATATATTTTTTAAATTTATATAATACTATTTATTAAACAATATAATATTAATATATTGTAAAATATATATTAAATATTTATAGTTTAAACTAGCTTTTAATTAATAATAAATAAATAACTATTATAAATAAAAACATTTAGTTTAAAAAAATTAATATATTATAATTTAAATAATTTTTTATATAACAAGTCAAAAAGCTAAAATAGTAGTAAAAAATACTAAAAAAATCAAATTATTAATTATTACTACATTTTAATAATTATAAATATAAAAACTTTATATATTTAAAATTAAATATAATAAAAATATAAATTTTAATATAAACTTTATAATAGTTAGTTTAATTGTTTTATAATATATAATAAAAGTTTTAATAATTAAATGTAATATTTTAAACAGTTTAAACCTTGATATATTAACAAATAAAAGTTTTAATTTTTTAAGCTACAATTTTAATTTAACTATTTAATATTAACTATATATATAATAACTAAAAATAATATTTATATTTATTAAATTTATTATTAGTTACATTTATTTTAAACTGCTGCTGCTATACTAAAATAAATAGCAGTAATATATTGCTATTAAATAATATATCGCTTTTTTTAAACAAAGCAATAATTTCTTTTTTTTTTAGTACTAAAAATATTTTAATATAAAGTTTATATAAATTAAAAAATATAAAAATATAAAAATAACTACTGTTAAAGTTTAATAAACTTTTATATAAAGCAGTTTTAATAGTAGTATTAAAAAAGTTTAATTATTTAAATAATTTTTTATAAGCTTTAAAAAAATCGAAATTATATATATAAATAATAGTTTGTAATATTAATTTATATATTTTATTATATAGCTTATATATTTTGTTATACTATTTAAACAATATTATATATATTAATATTTGCGCTATATTTATTTACAATATAGTTTTAAATAAAATATTAGCTTTAACAGCGTTTTATATAGCACTTTGTAAATATAGCTATTTATTACTATAAAATAGTTTTAAAAACAGTAAATATATTTTATTTAAAATAATATTGTTAAACTAAAACATATACTATTAAAATATATTATTTAATAATTATACTATGTTATATTTACATACGATATTTTTAATTTCGAACTTATAGTACTATTACTTTCGCTTGTTAAAAAAACAAATATTAAATTTCTATTTCTATATTTAAAAATATTAAAAAAATATATTATTAATACAAATAAACTAAAATAAATTTAAAAATAACTAATTAATATATAAATATTTAATATATAATTTTGCTAAAAATTAATTAGTAAACAAATTAACATTAAATAAAACAAATATAGCAAGTTTTTTAATAAGCTTAATAAAATAAATAATATATATTAATATTAAAATATTAAAATTTTTAGTTGAAATAAAAAAGCAAAAATTATACTTTGTATAATTTGTTAAAACAAATAGCTAATATATTTGTATAAATATAAACTGTTAAAAATTAACAGTTATAAAATATAACTATAAAACATAATATTTGTAGTAAAAACTATAGTTAAGCAGCAATATTTATAATAGTACAAAAAATAACAAAGTATATAACTAGCTTTTATAGTTTTAAAAAGCTTAAAAAATATACTTTATATTTATAAATTGCTTAAAAATAGATATACTAGTTTAAAAATAATAAAAAGTCTATATAAAATCAGAGCTTAATATAAATAGTTTAAACTACAGCATATTAAACAAGAACTAGCTTTTATTTAATATTTAAAAATACTGTTTATAAATATTATAAGCTTTTAATTAATATAGCAAAAAAAGCTTTTTAATAAACTTTTTTATTATATTTAACGAATTTATATTTTAAAATAAATTTTATAAGTATAAATATACTATAAACTTTTTAAATATATAATTAATTATTTGTTTTATATAAATTAAACATTTTAACTTATAAAGCAATATAAATAATAGAGCTAAAGCATTAGTTTAGTTTTTAAGCTTAACAATATATAATATATTATAAAATTTAAAATTTATTTAAATTGTTTTAAAATTTAATAAATCAAAGTTAATAATTAATAGATATTTATAATAAAAGTTATAAATTGTTTTTTTTAAAATATTGTTTATAGTAATATTTTTTGTGTTATATTTTTACAAAATAATAATCGGACTAGCAAAGTAATACAATTTATACTTGTTATATAATTATTTTAAATACTTTTAAAACTTAACAATATATTTATATAGTATATAATATTACAAATAGATTTAGCGCTTTTATATATAAGCTTAAACTTTAGTTTATAGTATATTAACTTTTGTTTATACTTAAACAAATAATATAAAATGTTAGTTTATAACAATATATAAGTAGAAATATTTAAGCGTTAATAATATATAGTTGTTAATAAATAAAAACTATATATTAAAAAGTAAATAAATAATATATTATTTAAAAACAAACAGTATATTTAAAAAAAGTAAATATATATAGTTAAATTTACTAGCATTATAAATATTAAGTTATATATTATATATTATATAAAATATAACAGATTAAAAAATATAATATAAATTTTATAACAATATAGTATAAAAAGAAAAAATATAAAACAAATAAAATATATATTTTAAAAATACTTTTAAAAACTAGAGCTAAATAATATAATTATTAATATTATAACTTTTTTTAATTAAAAATTGTACTTATATTATAAAAAAAAAGTTTTTAGTTAATTAAAACAAAAGTTTAAGCTTATTATAATTTAATAATAAATATTAAAACAGTATTTTTTAGTATATTAACTTTTTTTAAAATACTGTTTTATTTGTTAAGTTATTATTTGTTAAAATATTATTAAATATAGCTAAATTATTGTTAATAATATATTTAGCTAATTAAAACAAAATATTGTTTTTTTTATATTTATAACTATTTAATATAGCTATTAGTGCTACTTTTAATATATATTTAATAAAAGTATATAAAAAAAGTTTATAATTAAAATATTGAACAAACTTGAAAAAAGTTAAAAAAAAAACTTAAAAAATAAAATATTTACAAAAATTAAATATTTTGTTTTTTAAAAACTTTTAAATTATATAGTTTATTTTTTAAAAGTTTTTAAATTAAATATTCTATTTTTTAAAAGCTTTAAATTAAATAGTCCGTTTTTTAAAAACTTTCGAATCAAATATTTCATTTTTTAAAAACTTTTTAAAAACAGCAAACAGCTCAGTTAATAAATAAAAAAAACAAAAAGTAAAATTAACTAAAAAATATATTATAATTACACACTTTTTAATATATTACTATTAATTAATATTGAACAAAGTTGTATTTTTGTTTTAAAAAAATAAAAAACTGCTATTTTAGCTAATTATATAAAAAAGCTAAATTAAAAGCTTCTTTTGTTAATTAAACAATAAACAACAAGCTTTTTAAAATATTAGTATTTTTAATAAAATAGCTATTAACAATAATAACTTAAAGTTTAAAAATTATTTTATTAATTATTAAATAGTTAAATTTAAAGTTAAATAAATTTAGCTTATTAAATATAGCGTTATTTAAATTTTTAATTATAGCTTTGTTACTATTTGCTAAAAAAATAGCAAAGCTTGTTTTATTTTAGTTATTATTATAAAAAAAGTTTAAAACTTTTAAACTATATTAAAAAATAATATAATTTAAACTATTAAAAATAGCGCTTAGTATATAATGCAATTAAAAAAGTAAACATTAGTTATTTTTTAATGTTTTAATTATACTAATACTATTAAAAAAAAAAGTAATGCAGTAATAAAACGGAATATCGATTTAAAAGTTAATAAATTAAATAGTTAAATTATTATAAGTTGTTTTTAAAAGTAATAAAAACTTATAGCTTTAAAATTTAGTTATATATTAATGCTATAACTATATTAAAAGTTCGATTAAAATAAAAAATAAAGTAGTTAAATCAAAAAATAAGCTAATTAAATCAAGTTGTAAATTATTTTAAATAAAATATTGTTTAAAAAGCTGTGTTAATAATAAAGTAAAAAAAAAGCAAAACTAGCTATTTAGCTAAAAAGCTTTTTATAGTAATACTTTTTGCTTTTATGCTTATATTTTGTTTTATTTTTTCTAGCTACATTTAGTATTTAATAAAAACATTGTTTTTATAATTGCGCTAACAATAAAATAGTATATAAAATATAAAACTAGTAATGTTGTTTTTATAATAGTATTAATAATAAAATAGTAATTAAAAATATAAAATTAATAATGTTATATAATATTTATAATAATAATTATAAAAAAAAATATAAAAATAAAATTAAAGTTTATTTTATAAAAAATATATAAATTAATAAATAAATAAAATATAATTAAAATAATAAAATAAATTATTTAGTTTTTTTTATTATATTTATTTTAAAAATATATATATATATTTTATATATTTTAATTTTAAAATAATAAAATATTAATATTATATTTTAATAAGTTTTTTTATTTAAATTTATAATAATAAAAAAAATAAAATAAATTTTTTTAAAAATTAATATTTTTTTTAATATTTTAATAAAATATTAAAAAATTTAATAATAATTTTTTTTATATTTATAATTTATTTTATATTTAATATTTATTATAATAAATAAAAGATTTTTTAAAATTAATATATTTTTTAATATTATAATAAAATAATAAAATATTTAATAATTATTTTTTTTATATTTATTATATATTATAATTTATTTTATTTTATATTTATATTTAAATAAATTTTTTTTATTTAAATTTATAATAATAAAAAATATAAATTAATATATTTTATAATATTTTAATAAAATATTAAAAAATTAAATATTTTTTTTTATATTTATAATTTATTTTATATTTATTATTTAATATAATAAATTTAATTTAATATTTATATTATAAATATTATTTAATTTAAAATTAAAATAAAATTTATAATAATAATATTTATATTAAAAAAATTAAAAAAATAAATTTTAAATAATATATATAATATATATAATATAAATAAATATATAAAATTTATAATATATATATAAAATATAAAATATATAAAATATATAAAATAAATATAATATATATAATATATAAAATATATAAAATATATAAAATATATAAAATATATAAAATATAAAAAATATATATAATAAAAAATATAAAATATATAAAATATTTAAAATATATATATATAATTTTATTTAAAATATTATTATTAATTTTTAAAATTAATTTATTTTATTTATAATAATAATTTATTTATATAAATTTATTATAATATTAATATATATTTTTTAAATTAAATTAATTTTTATATATTAAAATATTATTTATTTAATAATATAATTAAAATTTATTATTAAAATTTTATATATTATATATAAATATTTAATAATTAATTTATAATTTTTTATTTATTTATTATATTATTTAAATTATTAATATAAAATATTTTTAATTTATATATATAAATATTATAATAATAATATAATATTAAATTAATTTAATTAATATTTTAATTAATATTATTAATTTTAAATTTAATATAATTTATTATTATTTTTAATTAATTTTATAAATATTTAATATTAATATTATTTTTTTTATTAATTATATATTAATTTATATTATTTTTATAAAAATAAAATAAATTTTTATAATTTAAAAATATTTATATAAAAAATTATTATTATAAATATAATAATAATATAATTTTATTTATTAATATTTTATTAAAAAAATATTTTTAATTATTATAATAATTTTAAATTTTTTATATTTATAATATTTAAATTTATATTAAATAATTAAAAAAATATTTTATTTATATAATTAATATTTTATATTATAATTTATTATATAATTATAATTATTATAAATATTAAATTATATATTATATTTAAATTTAATTTATAATTAAAATTATTATATTATTTTATAATTTAAAATTAAAATTATATATAAAAAAATTAAATATTAATTATTAAATATATTTAAAAAATATAATTTTAAATAATTTTTATTTTTATATATATTTAATATTTATAATTTATAATTTAAAATATATAAAAATTTAAATTTAATAATTAAATAAATATTTTTAAAATTATTAATTATTTATAAATTAAAAATATAAAATTAATTTAAGTAATATTTATAATTTATAATTATAAAATTATAATAAATAAAATTTTAAATATAATAAATTAAATAAATTATATAATAAATAAAATAAATATTATATTATAAAAAATATAAAATATTTAAAATTTTTAAAATTATAAAATTATAAAAATTTTATTATATTATAAAAAATATTTAAATATAATTTAATATATCATTTAAATTATAAATATAATATTATTATAATATTAAAAATTTATATTTATTATAATATTATTAAATTTTTTATTTTAATTAAATATTATTTATTATTATATATATTAAATATATAATTATAATTATATATTTTAATTTTATTTTTTTAATTTTTTTAATTTTTTTATAATAAATATATTTTAATTTTTAAATATATATAATTTAAAATTTTATTTAAATTTTAAAAAAATTTATTTAATATATTAATTTTATTATATATTTTATATTATTTTATTAAATAATATTTATTATTAAAATAAATTAATTAAATTAATTAAATTATATTAAAAATATAATTATATATATATATAAATAATTAAATATTTTATAAATATTATTTTTAATATATTATTTTAATTATATATTATATAAAATTATAAAATTTAATTAATTAAATTTATTATATTAATTTAATTAATTTTATTATTTTAAATAAAAATATATTATATATAATATTATTTATAATTTTATAAAATTTATTAATTTTTTATTTATATATTTATAATAATATAAATTATATTAAATTAATTATAAATTTATATATATAAATATAAAAAAATAATAAATTTTTAAATTTTTAATTTTATATAATTTTAAATTAATAATAATTTAAATAAAAGTTTTTTTTATTATTAATTATAAAATAAAAATATTTAATTTATTTAAATTTAATTAATTAATTATTATAATTATTTATTAAATTTTATTAAATTTATAAATTAATTTATAAATATATTTAAATTTATTTATATTATTTAATATATTTAAATTTTATTAATTTTATATATATATTTTTAATGTTATAATATTATTAATTTTATTAATTAATTAAATTATATAATATAATTAAAATTTAAAATATTAATAATAAAATTAAATTATTAAAATAAAATTATTATAATAATAATATTTAAATAAATAAATAAAATATAAATTAATAAAATAAATTAATAAAAATATTAATATTTATTTATTATATAATATATTATAATTTTATTAATAAAAATTATTAATTTATTTATTTTATTTATATAATTTAAAATTTATAATTTAATATAATTTATATATATATATATATATATATAAATATATTTAATTAAAATTTTAATAAATTAATTAAATAAATATAAAATAAAAAAATTTATTAAAATTTTTAAAATTAATAAATTTTATATAAATATATATATAAATAATTTATATATATTTTATTTAATAATATTTTATATTTTAATATATATATATATATTAATATAAAATTTTAAAATTTAAAAATAAAATTTAAATATTTTAAATTATAATGATAAATTTATAAAATTAAAAAGTAAAAATATATTAAATAAATTATTAAATAAAATTAAATTTAAATATAATAAATATAAAAAAATTTTTAATATTTTTTTAATTAAATTTATATAAAATTTAATTAAATTATAAATTTTTTTATATATTTTATAATTTTTTTTTTATTTATAATTATATTTATATTTATAATAAAAATAATAATAATTATAATTATTAAAATAATTTAATATAATATATTTATAATTTTATATAATAAAATTAAATTTATATATAAATAAAATATAAAAATTATATATTTTATATAAAAAATAAATTAAAATTTTTTTTATTAAATTTAATTTAAAATTAATTATTAATATTAATTTTAATTTATATTATAAATTATATATAATATAATTTAAATAAAATATAATATTATAATTATATAATATTATTATTATTTTAATATTTAAAAAAAATACTTTATATATATAATATATATATATATATTTATTTTATAAATTAATTAAATATATATTAATATTATATATAATAAAATATAATTAATTATTTATTAAATAAAATATAAAATATATAAAATAAATTTTAATATTTAAAATTTTATATTTTAATTAAAATTTTATATATATATAATTAATTAATAAAAATTAATATTTTTAATATATAATTAAATTTATTTTTTATTAATTTAATATATTTTTTATATTTTTTATTAAATAATTTATATAATAATATAATATTAATTATAAATTTATTTTTTAATAATATATTAAACTTAATTATATAATTATATAATAATTTTTATTTAAAATATAATATTATTAAAATTTATAATATAATTAATATTTTTAAAATTTTTTAAATAATTATATAAAAAATAATTATATTATTAAATTAAATAATTATTATATATAATTTATAAATTAATATATTTTTAATTATTTATTTATATTTAATTAAATTTTAATAAATAATATTATATTTTTATTATTTATAAATAATTTTATTATAAAAATAAAAAAATAAATTATATATAAATTATAAAATATAAATATTAATTTTTATTATAATTTTTAATTTAATATAATTATATTAATTTTTTAAATATTAATAATTTAAATAATAATAAATAAATTACATAAAATTTTTAATTAATAAATATTATATTTTAATATATTATTATATAAAATTTTTATATTAAAATTATTTTTAAATAATTATATTATTTAATTTTTTTAAATTAAAATAATATATTAATTTTAAATTTTATAATATAAAATTAAAATTTTTTTTAATTATAAATTTCAAAATTATAAATTTAAAAATATTATTTTTTAATAATTAATAAATTAATATTATATATAATAATAATTATTTTAATTTTTTAAAAATATTTATTTTTAAATTTAATAAATAAATATATATAAATTTATAATTTATATAATATATTATAATTTTAAAATAAAATAAAATTAAAAATTAAAATTAAATATTAATTTATTTATAAATTATTATAATTTTATTTTATTAATTAAAATTTTTTAAATAATTAAATATTTTTATATATAATTTTATATTAAAATTTTAATTTAAAAATTTAAATATTATAATATTTATTAAATTAATAATTTAATAAAATTTATATATATATATTAAATATATATAATTAAAATTTAAATCAAAATTTTTATTAAATAAATAAAAAATATAAAAATTAATTAAAATTTATAAAATTTATAAAATTTATAAATATATATATATAAATAATTTATATATAATTTTATTAATTATATTTTTTTTTATAATATATATATATAAATTAATATAAAATTTTAAAATTTAAAAATAAATTTTAAATTTTATAAATTATTTTAAATTTTTATATATATATATATATATAAAATTTTATTAATATTAATTAATAATTATAAAAAATAATTATAAATTAATAAAATAAAAAAATAAAATTTAATTATAAAATAATTTTTATATTTAATATTTTATTTTTTATATAAAGAATAAATTAATATTTATATTAATTAAAAAAAATAAAATTAAATTAATTATTAAATAAATAAAATTTAAATATTATAAAATTAAAATAATTTTTTATATAATAATTTTATTATTTTTATATAAAAATTAATAAAATTTTAAATTATTTTATTTATTTTTATATTTATTTTTTTTTATAATTTTATAAAAATTTATAAATAAATTAATTATAATAATTATAATTATAATAATTAAAATTAATTATTTTAATTTTTTAAATAAAAAATTATATTTATTTTTATATAAAAATAAAATTAAAAAAAATAAAATTAATTTAAAATATTAAAATATTATATTTAATTTAAATAATATAATTATTTTAATATAATTATTAATATATTTTATATAATATTTAAAAAAATATATATAATTAAAAATTAAAAATAAATAATTTATATAAATATTTATAATAATTTTTAATAATTAATTAAAATTTATATTTATAAATATTAATTATATATTTAAATAAATATTTATTATAATAATTAAATATAATAAAAATATAAAAATATATAAAAAAATATTAAATAATTAATTTATATATATTTTTAAAAAATTTAATAAAAATAATAATAAAAATTTAAATAATAATATATTTATATAAATAATTTTAATATTTATATTAATAAATATATTAAAATTAATAATTATATAAATATATTTTTTAAATATTATAATTAATTATATTAAAATTAATAATATTAATATATAATATATTTTAAAATTTTATTAATATAAAAAAATATTATTTTATATAATAATTATATAAATATATTTTAATATATTTAAATTAAAATTTATTTTAATATATTTAAATTTAAATTTATTTTAATTAATTAAAAATTTATATATAAAGTTTTATTTTTTAATTTATAAATAATATTATAAATTTTTTTTAATTAAAAAATAAATTATTATTATATATTAAATATTTATTTTATTAATAAATAATATAATATTAAATATTTAAAATAATTATATAATTATAATTATAAAAAAAATTTTATTAAAAATTATTATAATTATATAATAAAAATAATAAAAATAATAAAAATAATAAAAAATATTTTATTTATAAAAAATTTAATTATTAAATTATTAATTATAATTAATAAAAAAAATTAAAAATAAAATATTTTATTATATATAATATATTAAAATAAAAAAATATAATATATTTATATTAAATTATAAAAATAATAAAAACTTTTTATTTAATAATAAATTTAATAATAATTTAAATTTAAAAATTAAAAATAAAATAATTTATTTTTTAATAAATTTAATATATTTTTATTATATAATAAAAAAAAATATATATATATTTAAAATTAAATATTAATATTAAATAATTTTTATTTAAATTATTAATATAATATAAAATATTAAAATATTTAATAAAATATTAATATAATTAAAATTTTAATTATTAAAAAAGTTTAAATTAAAACTTTTATATAAAAAACTTTTTTTATATAAATAAATTAAATTTTAAATTATATAATAATTTAATTTAATAATATTAAAAATTTTAAAATTATAAATATAATAATAATTTTAATATTAATTAAATTAATTAAATTTTATATTTTAAATTTATTAATTATATAAAAATAAAAATAATTATTTTTTAATATTAATTAATTAAAAATTAAAAATAATTTTATAAAATAAAAATTTTAAAAATTATATTATTAATTTAAATATTTTTATATAAAAAAATATATTGTAATAAGTTATAAGTTAAAGTTAACCCTAAGCACTTGTTTAATTTAGTTAAAATTTTGTTTTATTTTTTTTATATTAACTATATATACTTAATTAAAACACTAGATATTGTGTTATATTTTTTACGTTTTTTTACTTTTTTACTATATACTTAATAAAAACATTAAATATTATGTTATATTTTTTGCTTTTTTTTACTTTTTAACTATATATTTAATAAAAACATTAAATATTGTGTTATATTTTCTGCTTTTTTTTACTTTTTAACTATATATTTAATAAAAACACTAAATATTATGTTGTATTTTTTGTTTTTTTTTACTTTTTTACTATTTATTTAATTAAATATTAAATAATATATTTAATATATAAACTAGTTACTATTTAATAATGCAGTTATATATTTATAACAATAAACTAATATATTATTAAATAATAAATAGTTATAAATTTGTTTATTTATATATATTAAATTTACTATATATATACAAACTTTTAGTTATAACAGCTTTTATATTTAATTAAATAAATTGTTAAACTTTTTTAAAATATATTATAAATTTATAGTACTAATAATTAATATTTAACTAATTATTAATAACTATTATCTGCTATTATTTTTTATTTTTTTATATTTAACTATATATATTAAAAACAAAATATTTAATATATAGTTATTTTGTTATTTAAATAGCTTATTAAAAAACAGAATATTTAATATATAGTTATTTTAATATTTAAATATTTTTAGCTTTAACTAAAAAATTAAAAAATAAAATATTTTATATTTATTTATTTTTTTATTTTATTTTTTTTTACTTTTTTATTTTTTACAACTTTTTTTTTTAAAAGTATTTACTTTTTTTTTTTTTATATTTTTTTTTATTAAAAATACTTGTTCGTTTTTTTAAATATTCTATTTTTTAAGTCTTTTTTTATTATATATTTTATTTTTTGCTATATATATGTATTAACATATTTATAAAATAATTAAGTTACTACTAATTTTTTATAAAAAAAAAAACTTTTTTTATAGTAGAAATATACAAGAGTTTTTTACTACTTATTTAAACAACTTTTAATTAATTTAATACTTTTTTTGTAATAAAGCTAAAGTTTTATTAGTTAAAATACTATTAACTATAGAAATAATACAAGTATAAATTATTTATAACTATAACAAAGTAAAAAATATATAAATATATAACATTAAAGTTTATAGTATAACTTGCTACAAATTATAAAATAAGTTTTTTATTTATTAGTTTTATTTTGCAAATATAAACATGTTTTATTTTTTTATTAATATATATAGTATATAATTTTTTTTTATATATTTTATTTATATAAAGTTAAAAAATAAAATATTTGGTTTTTTATATATTCTGTTTTTTAATTGCTACTACTTTTTGTTTTTAACTTTTTTATAACATTAGTTATATTAAAACTATATTATAATTATTGCAATATTTATATAAATATAAAAATATTTAAAGTTGTTATATTTTTAAATTTTATAAACAACAAACTACAGCTATTAATAAACACTAGCAAAACTTATAATATAATAGTTTAATAAACAACAAGCAATATATTTAGTTTTTTTAATACAAATATTAAACTAATTAATAAAAATTATTTACTATTTACTATTAACTATATAATAGTAATAATAATAAAAAACTTACTTTTTATATTTTTTAACTATTTTTATATTTATAGCAACAATAGCTGCTTTATAATTTTTAGCTTTGCTATAAAAAACTAGCACTAAATATTAGCTGCAGTAATTTATTATTAGTTTTATTAATATAAACTAAACAGTAATTTTTATTATAAACAGCAATATATAAACAAAAACATTATTACTTTTTTTATTATTATTAACAAAGTTATATATATTATTTTTAAAATAAACACTAATAAACTTGCTGCTAATAATATAGTTAAAAATATATTAGCTAGTTTTAAATTTATAACTAAAACAAATATAGCTATTAAATTATAATATATAAAACAAAAAAGCTGCAAAAAATATTATACAGTAAACTATTTAAAAAAACTAATAAACGATACTTTTATTAATTTTTACAAGTTTTAAAGTTTTTAAAAAAAACAGGAAATTTTATTTTAACTGTTTGTTATTTAAAAACAAATGCTATTATTGTTTATAACAAAAAGTTTATAAAAATTATTACATTTAAATATTATAAACTGCAAATATATTTATAATTAAACAAAAACTTTAACTAATTAAAATATTGTTAGCAACTTTGAATTATTAATATAAAACAAAAAAAGCGCTAAAATTAAAACGATTGTTTTTGCTAATAATAAAAATAAACTAGAAAATTTAGTTAAATAGAATATAGTTTAACAAACTTTTAAAGTTGTAAAAAATAAGTTTGAAAATAAAGCTAGCAATAATAATGCTGCTTTAACTACAAAAACAATCGAAAAAACAAAAATTTAAAAACAAAAATATATTATTATTAATTAATTAGCAATTAATAATTTTATAAAAAAGTTGCTTTTAATTTAAAACATTATTTATTATTTTAAAATTAATTAAAAAAATATAAAAATAGCTTTAAATAATAAAACTATTTATCGATTTTATTAATTTATTAATAAATACAGTTTTATTTTATTTAAAAAATAAAATATTTAATTATTTAAATATATTTCGTTTTTTAATTTTATAATTTATTATTAACTTTTTTTTTTTAATAAATATAGCAGAACTTTTGAATAAAATATTAATATTTTTATATTTTGTTTTTTTTATAAATAAATATAAAATTAGCAAAATTATTACTTATAATAAAATAATAGCTTATTATATTTTAAAAATAAAAGTTAAACAAATAATAAATTTGTTAAAATATTATTTTTATTTAGTTTTTACTATATTTTTTATAATAATTTAAACTTTTTAGTATTTATAAAAGTTTTTTAAAAATATATTTGAAATTTTTTTTATATATAAAAAAAATAAAGCTAAATATAACTATATAAAAAAAAGTTAAATTTTAAGCTAACAAAATTTAAAAAAAATAATAATAATTATTAATAAAAAAAATTATAAAATAAACAATTTTTTTTAAAAACAAAATATTTTATTTATATTTATAAATATTTTGTTTTTAATACTTTTATTAAATTTGTTTATATTAATTACTTTTAAACTAATTAAATAATTATTATAATATTTATATAAACTTTTTTTAATTGTTATATTATAAAAATTTTATAGCTTATTAAAAACTTTATTTAATTAAAACGAAAAAAATTCAGTTTATTTAATAATAATAATTTTATTAAGCTTAAACTTAAAGTAAGCTTAATAAAACAAATTTTAATAAAAAAAAGTTTTAAAAAATAAACAAAATTAAAAAAAAAAAATAAAATCGATATTATTTTTATTTTAAAATAGTACTACTTTAGTTTATTAATTATTAATAAAGTTTATATAACTAAAAACTTTTAAAATATTATATATTAAATAGTTGCTTTTATTTAATGCAACGTTATTTTGTTTTATTTAATAATATTATTAATAAATTATTTTTACAATATATTGAAATATTTTCGTTTAAAGTTTTTAAAATTATTAAAAACTTTATATTTACTATTTTGTTATAATAAATTAAAACTATATAAAAATATATTAAACTTTTATAACTTGTTTAATTATATTTTATATATTAATATAAACAATATTAAATGTTTGTTTATACGACTTTTTTGCAAGCTTTTTTTTAAAAAACAAAAAAATTTTAATGTTTTATTATTTAAACTTAAATTTGTTTTAACTTATTTTAAAAACAGTTATTACTAATAAATACTTTTATTTGCATTTTTTTGAATAATTATAAAATAATATAACTAAAGCTTTAATTTTTGCTATATTATAATAAATATTATTTATTAACAAGTTTTTTTATATTAAAATATAAATATAAAAATTATAAACTTTAATAAAAATTAGATTTTTTTTAGTAATAATATTTTTAATATAAAGTTTACTACAATATAAGTTGTTTTAAATACTGTTAAATAAAACATATATAATTTTTAGTTCGAATATTATTAAAAATGTTTATATATAATGTTTAAAAATTTTACAAATAAAAAATCTATAAAAAAAAAAAAACAAAACTATATTTAAAATAAAAAAGATTTTGTTATATTTAATTTTAAAGTTTAAAAAAAGTTTAATATTTTAGCTTTAAATTTAAATAATAAAAAAATATTACGTTTTAAAAATAACTAAACTTTATATTTAAAAAAAAAAAAAAAGCAAAAATATAAAGCTTTTTTATAAAACAGTAGTTATAATAAAAATAACAATAGCTAAAATAACAAAAACAGCAAAAACAATAGAAACAATAAAAATAATAAAAGTAGCAAAAATAATATATTTAATAAAAATAACGATTTTAATAAAAAAAAATAACTAGTATTACTTTTTATTATAATAAATATTTAAAAAATTTATAAACTAATTATAAATATTAATAACAGTAGTATTAATTATATTTTCGAAAAAATAAAAAAAAATTACTACACTGCTTTTTTTATTAATTATATTAGTTAATTTTAATATATAATTAAATAAAACTTATTTATAGTTTATTTTATTATTTAAATTTTTAACTATATATATAAGTTTAAAAATAAAAAAAGTTTGTTATTTTAAACAGTTGTTATAATAAATTTGTTATAGTTATAGTAGTAAATTATTTTTTGTTATATTTTATTTTGTTACAGTATATTAAAAAAGAAATTAAAAACAAAATATTTAATATATTTAAATATTTTATTTTTTAACTAAAAAAGTAAACATATTATAGCTATATAGCTAAAAAATAAAATATTTAATATATTTAAATATTTTATTTTTAAACTAAATAAACAAATATATTATAACTGCAAAACTAAAAAATAAAATATATTACTTAGTTATATATTTTATTTTTTAGTAAAAGTTTTATTTAGTTTTAATATTTATTATATAAATTATTTTGTTTATTTAATAATATTAACTATTTAGTAATAAAAAATTATATATTTTGTTTAATTTATTTGATTTAAATGTTTTTATAATTATATTTTATTATATAACTAAAAAACAAACTAATATTATATTTATATTTAACGATTTTATATTAACTATAAATATTTTAATTTATAATATATATATTATAAAAACAAATATTAATTTATATTTTTGTTATTACTGCAGTTTTGTTTTTTCGATTTTATAAAATATAAACAATTTAAACTAAATTTTAAATAAATTTATTAAAATCAAATAAAAACACTTTATAAACTAAATAATTATTATTATATTTAAAACTATATTTAAACAATATAAAATAATTATATAATAGAAATTCTTTTGTTAACTTATTATAAAAAGCAAAATCAACAAAAAGATTTGTAAAAAAATAAACATTTTAATTATATATAAAATTATTTATTGCTTTTACAACTAGCTTATTATTTACTATATTTTAAAAACTTTTACTTTTTCGGTTTTTATTAGCAAAAAATATATAGTTAAAATTACTAACATATTGTTTTTTATAGCTTGTTTTATATTTAATAATTTAGCAAATTATTATTATTTAAATAATTGTAATAAATTTGACTTTATTACAAGTACTATATAACTTATTGTTAATTTTAACAATTTTAATTTTATATTGTTTATTATAATTTTAGAGCTAGTTTTTTTAATAAATTGTTTTAAATAAAACTTAAACAACTGTAAATTCGAAAAAATATTATAAAAAGTTCTTATTATTATTTAAAAAATAAAAACTAAATTTGAAAAAAATATAAACTTTAAAAAAAAAAAAATCAAAAAAGTAAAACTAGTATAAAAAAAAACAGATATTAAAATCAAAAAAACTAAAAAAAAAACTAAAACAAAAGTAAAAAAAACTAAAAAGAAAATAAAAGCAAAAACAAAAAAAAAAACTGCTAAAAAAGCTAAAAAAAAAGCTAAACAAGTAGCTGCAGCTAAAAAAAAAAAAAAAAAAAAAAAAAACAAAAGCTTAAATAACTTGTTTTGTTTACAAATAAAAGTTTAATAAAAATTAAACAAAAAATAACGTTGTTTTAACTAAAATAGTTTTTAATTTTTAATAAAAAATAAATCTGAATAATTATATAATATATTATTATATTTTTAATATAACTAAGCTTTAATTATATATATTAAAAAATATATAAATATATTTAAAACATATAATATATTAACTGCTAATAATATTTAAATAAAAAAAAACAACTTTGTAAAATATATAATAATTTGCTTTTTTATAGTAACTTTTATTTATTTAATAAAATATTTATAAGTTTATAAAAACTTAATTAATATATAAAAGCTAAATTTTAATATAAAAACTTATTTAAATTTAGTTATATAATTATATTTTTTTAAAAAATAAAAAAAAAACAAGTTTTAATATATAGCTAGTTAAAACAGTTTAAAATATAGTTTTTAAACATTTTATTATTACTATTTACTAAAAATTTATATTTTTTTATTAAAAATTTATTTTTTTTATTATAAAAACTTATTTAAATTTAGCTGTATAATTATATTTTTTTAAAAAATAAAAAAAAAACAAGTTTTAATATATAATTAATTAAAACAGTTTAAAATATAGCTTTTAAATATTTTACTATTACTATTTACTAAAAATTTATACTTTTTTATTAAAAATTTATTTTTTTTGTTATAAAAAAATATTTTAATAAACTATATTATATTTTTTAATATTAACAGAAAAAATTAAGCTAATATATTAAGTTTTTGTTTAATTTTAATAACTTTTTCAATTTTAAATACTTTAATATATACTATATATTTATTAAAGCTAAAAAATAATATAGTATTAATAAGTTGCTATATTTTGTACAGTATACTTTTTAAAAGTAGATTTTTTGTTGTAACATTTTTTTTAAATCTTTTTTTAAATTAATTGTTTAAAATATTCCAAGTACTTTAAACGTTATATATAACTACATTATAAAAAAATACATATTTATTAAGCACTATAGTTTTTTTGTTTAGTTAATATTTATTTTATTAGTTTTTTAAGCTAATTATTTTAGTACTTATTTTAACTTTTTTTTTAGTTTTTTTTTAAATTAATATATTTAAAATATTTTTTATTAAAAAAACAATTTTAACTTTGTTTTTAAATAAATATTTAATTTTAAATTTATATAAAATAGAATTATTAAAGTTAATATATAAATAAAGCTTATATTTGCTTTATTTTTTTTTTATTTTATTTTTATTAGTTTGTTATTTATAATATTATATAATATTTTATTACTAAAATTGCAACTTTAAATTTTATTTTATATTTGTATTATTTATATTAATTTATATTTACTACTAGTTTTTTTTGCACTAATATTTTCGTATAGCTTTAAAGCAGCAAATATTATTGCTTAAAAGTTTGTTTGTTTTTTTAATGTATTTATTATTATAGCAATTTAATATTTTAAATTATATAACATATTATAAACTAATTAAATTTAAAACAGATTTTTTTTTAAATTATATTTTATATATAAACATTTAGTTTAATTGCAAATATTAGTTTTTTAGTTATATGCTACACTTTAATAAATAGTAAATATAGCTTTTAAAAAACTACTGAACTTACTACTTGAAAATAAAACAATAAACTATAAAATAAACAGCGTTTAAAACTACTAAACTTTTGCAATTAATAATGATTTTTTAAATATAGCTTTATTTATACTAGTTTTTAATATAACACTTTTAGTAAATATTAAAATAGCTAAAATTAATAAAACTAACAAAATAAAAAAAAAGCAATCGAAAAAAAAAACAAACAAAACTACTGCTATATTTACATTTTTATTTGAAGCACTAAATAAAAAAAATAAAAATAGCAGTAAAATAATATTTAAAATAGATGTATTTTCTATAAAGCTAAAAATTTTACTAAAACATTTTAATAAAAATATTCCAGCTTTTAATTTAAATATTAATTTTATAAATATTAATATTTTAACAAAATATTTTAATTTAATATTAAGTTTAAAACTAACTATTAATATATAAAATATAACTATTATAAATAACATACTAATAGTTTAGCTAACTTGTTAATATATTTAAGCTTAAAATTAAAATAATACAAAAAAAAAAAAACATATTTTTTATATAAAAAAACATTTTTATAATAAACTTTATTATATTTTTTATTAAAGTATTTTATAAGTAAAAAAAAAATATTACAAAAAAGCTTACAGCTAAAAAAGCTAAAACAAAAAATATAAATAAAATTATAATAAATTTATTAGTAGTAACTAGTAATATTAATATTTTAATAAAATTATATTAAAATATAATATTTTAAAAATTATAACTAATTTTCAAAATATTAAATTAATATAAGTTATATTTTAAATATATTACAATTTATATTTTTTTTTATATATATAAATATATTTTTTATTATTTATTTAAAAAATAGAATATATATATTATTTTTTTAACTTTTTTTACAACTTTTTTTTTTATTTTTTTTACTACTTTTTTATAACTACTTTTTTTACTTTTTTTATAGCTTTTTTACAATTACTTTTTTTATTTTTTTTATAACTTTTTTATAGTTGCTTTTTTTATTTTTTTTACAACTTTTATATAATTACTTTTTTTATTTTTTTTACAACTTTTTTTTAAAAGCTGCATTTTTTGCTATTTATTTTAGCTTTTTTGTTTTAACGCTTTTTTTTTAAATATTCTGTTTTTAAGTTTTATTTTTTTGCTTTAATTATATAAATTTTTTATATATTTATTAATATATTGTTTGTTACAAATAAAAAAACTTTTAAAAAAAAGTACAGCAAAAAATGCTAAAATTTTGTTGTTTAAAAAATATAATACTATTTAAATAAATAAAATAACTACAATAAATAAAACTTTTGTAATATTATTAAAAAAAAAAGTTTTAATATTTTTAATTAATTTTATAAACTTAAAAAAATAATTATTTATAAAATACTATTAAATTATATTAATAAAAACAATAATAATAAAACAAGCTTTATAAAAAAAACTACTTATATTTTTAGCGTTTTTTACTTTTTAATTAATTAAAAAAGCAATTTAAATATTAAAGCAGTATATATATATTTTATTATTATAAAATATTATAAATATTACTTTTATATAAATAATAAATAATTTAAATTAAAAAACAAACATAATATTTTTAAAAAATAAAATATTTAAATTAATAAATATTTTATTTTTTAAAACTTTATTTATAATTAAATGTTTTATTAATATATTAATAGCTATTAATTTTTTAAAACTAATATATAGATTTTTTTATAATAAAGTTTTAATAAAATTTACTAAAACTAAAAAACAATTTATTTATACTTTTTAAATTAAAATAGTTTTTATAACTATTATATTTTTTATAAATACAAAAAATAATATATTTATTTAAAAATTAAAAACAAATATTATTTTTATTAATATTAAAGATTTAATTTTTTAGTATATAATAATATTAATTATAATATTTTATATATTTATAAAAACAAATTTTTAGTAATTTAATAAAACAAGTTATAAAATGTTATTTTATAATTTAGTTTTTATTTTTAAACATTTAATAAAAAACTAAAACTAAATATTATATATTTATTTAATATTTATTTGTTTTTAAGCTATTAATATAAAATATATTTTTTTTAAAATAAACTTTTTGTTTTAAAAAACTATTAATATAAAACTAAAATATAAATTAACTTTATTAAATATAAAAATATATTAAAAAATTTAAAATATATAAAATTTAGTTTTATTATAAATATAAATAGTTATAAATATATTTAAATTTTTTAATATAACTATTAAAAATTACAAATTAGTATATAAAAAATATAAAAAAAACTTTAACTTTTATAAAAAGTTTATAAAAGTAATAAATTTTATATTATATATTTTAAACTTAATTATAATGTTATTATTAAATAATATTATTTAATAAATATTAAATTTAACAAATAAAAAAGTTGCTAGTTTTAAACTAATATTTATAAATTAAACTAATATTAATTTAAAAAAAAACTTTAAATTAAAAACAAATAATATTAATATAAACAAAACTTAAATATTAAATTTTGTAAATATAATATATTATTTTAAAAAAATATAAACTATATTTTTTGTTATATATTACTTAAATTTTAAGTTTAATAAAGCTAATTTATATAAATATTTGTAATAATTAAATAATATTTTATAAAGATATTTCGATATAGCAACTAATATAAACAATAAAATATTGTTTTTTTATAACTATATTATAATATAAATTATATTTATTACAAATATAAATATTAAATTATTTAAATTATTAAAACTATAAAAATTTAACAGTAAAATTATTAAGTTTAAAAGTTTATTTATTAAAGCTATAATAATTAAAAAATTATTTTATAAATATAATAATATTAATGTTTTATTTTTTTTTAATATTTTTTATATTAATAAATATATTTAGTTATTAATTTTTTGCTATAACTATTTATATTTTTTATTTAATTAGTTTATTATATTAAATAAACTTTTATATATTTTATTTATTAACAACAAACTAAAAAAAAAAATTATATATTATATTATAATAATGCTTTTTTTTTTTATTTAATAGTAAGTAATATTTTATATATAGCTTTAACTTTTAAAAAACAGAATATTTACAAATTATAAATATTCTATTTTTTAGCTTTTAAAAAATAGAATATTTATAAATTATAAATATTTCTTTTTTTAGTTTTTAAAAAACAAAATATTTATTAATTATAAATATTCTGTTTTTTAGTTTTTTTTTTTTTTCGCTTTTTTTTTTTGTTTATAATATATTAACTTTTATTTATAAAATATATAGTTTATATTTTTAACATAATTAGTTTATTTGTTTATAATATTTATTTTAGTATTTATTAAAAAAATATCGATATATATATATTAGATTTTAGTTAATTTTATATTATTATTAAAATTATTATTGTAAATATTGTTTATTTTAGCTAACTTTTGTTATAAAAAAAAACTTTATATTATTATAGCGTTTTTTTTAGTTTTTTGGATTTTTTAAATTTGCTATTTTATATTATGTTTAGTTTTAGCAGCAAAATTTTAAATTTTAAAATTTACTGAGATTTTTTTATTATTATTAATATTTTAAATAATATTAATTGTAACTATATAATTTAGTTATATTATAAAAATATATTATAAAACTATAATATTTTTTTTATTTGTTTAAAATTTGCTACTAAAATAAAAAATGTTTTAAATATAACAGTAAACTTATATTTTTAATTTATATAAAATATTTTTTTAAACAATTATTACTATTATATAATTATTAGTACTAATTTTATATTAAATTATTTTTTATATATTAATATAGTACTAAATAATAAATTTATTAAATAAAAAAACTTTAATTAAATATTAAATATTGATTTATTGTTGTTTGTAATATATATTAATTATAAAAAGTTCAATGTTTTTAATATAAAGTTGTATAATTAACAAATGTTTAAATAGTTAATAAACTAATTAAACTTTGTTAAATCGCTACTATTTTTTCTAATAGTTTAAATTTAAACTAATAATAAAATTATATTTAACTAAATATTTAAAAAATAGTTAACAAACTAAAACTAAAATAAATATAATAAAAGTTAATATAAAGCTTAAAATAAAACGTTTTTAAAACAGAAAAATTTTAAGTATAAAAATAGCAGCTATTACAAAAAAATTAAAAGTTAAATTATTAACTTAAACGAAAATTCAATAAATAATGAACTATAGTTAAAAGCTTAAATATATAATATAAACAATTTGATAAATAATAAAAAAAATATTAAAAAAAATGCTAAAAAAAATTTTGTATTATTAAAAAAATATAACTAAATTATTAAACTAAACGCAGATTTAATAAATATTAATAAATATTTTATAATATTAGCAAAAAATAGTTAAATTATTAAACAAAATATAAATTTAATAAATATTAACAAAAATTCTGCAATATTAACAAAAAATAGTTAAATTATTAAATTAAGTATAAAACTTATAAAAATAAATAAAAATTTTATTGTATTAGCAATATATAATTAAATTATTAAGCTAAATATACAACTAATAAAAATAAATAAAAATTTTATATTATTAACAATATATAATTAAACTACTAAAAATAATATATAATAAATAAAAATAAATAAACATTTTATAAATTATACAATATTAACAAACTTTTTAAAAAAAAGCTTTTAAACAAAACAAGTATTTTTAACTAATGTTTTAGCTGTTTTACTAAAAGCTCAAAAACAAGCGTTTTTAGTTAACGTTTTGCCTGTTTTAACAAAAGCTTTAGTTTTAAAAAAAAGTACTAAAAAAAAGCACTTTTTTAAAAATAGTATTTTTAAAACAGTTTTTACAAAAACACTAAACAAAAAAAAAAAAAAGTTATAGTTTGTAAAATTAGTTAAATCTAGATTTTTATAACTAAATTAAATAATAATAAAAATTAAAACAGTTAAATATTATAAATTTAAATACTTACTTAAAAGTTAGTTTAAAAAATAAAATATATAAAATTAATTATATATTTTATTTTATAAAAGTTTATATAATTAAACAAAATAAAAAAGTTAATTGTTTAAAACTAGTTTAAAAAATAAAATATTTAAATTAATTATATATTTTGTTTTTTAAAAGCTTATTTAACTAATTAATACAAAAAAGTTAGTTTTTAAAAACTAGCTATATTTTGTAGCTTTTTTTAAAGTTTAAATAATATAACTGTTATATTAAATTAAAACTATATTACAAATAAAAACAAAACTATATTTAATTTTTTTTTTATTATAAATTTTAAAAAAGTTTATTTATTTTAAAAATAAATAATTATTAATATTATTAATATTATTAATATAGTTATTATTATTAATATAATTAATATTATTAATAGTTAATATAAAACTAATGTTACTTTTGTTTTTTATGTTATATTGTTTAATATGTTTTTTTTACTTAGTAAGCTTTAAAAAAAGCTTTTTTTGCTTTTTTACAAAATTTATAACTATATTAAAGCTATATTTATTGTTTATATTTATAATATATATTAATTAGTTTATAATTATACTTAGTAAATTAAGCTATATAAATATATTAACAAATAGAAACAGTAGTTTTACAGCGTAAAAATATATGCTAAAACAGTAATACAATTAGCTTTTATATAAAACAAAGCAAACTATTAAAAGCGCAAAAAACTGTTTAAAACATATACAAAAGTTGCTGTTACAACTTTTTACTATTAAATATTTTAATAAAACAGTAAAACTAATATACTTTTTAAATTTATATAGTACTATTTATTAAATAATATAACATTAATATATTATAAAATATATATTAAGCATTTATAACTTAAGCTAGCTTTTAACTAATAACAAATAAATAGCTATTATAAACAAAAATATTTAGTTTAAAAAAGTTAATATATTACAATTTAAATAATTTTTTATATAATAAGTCGAAAAACTAAAGTAGCAGTAAAAAATATTAAAAAAGTCAAATCGTTAATTATTACTACATTTTAACAATTATAAATATAAAAACTTTATATGTTTAAAATTAAATATAATAAAAATATAAATTTTAATATAAACTTTATAATAGTTAATTTAATTATTTTATAATATATAATAAAAGTTTTAATAATTAAATGTAACATTTTAAACAACTTAAACTTTAATATATTAACAAATAAAAATTTTAGCTTTTTAAACTATAATTTTAGTTTAACTGTTTAGTATTAACTACATATATAATAATTAAAAGCAGTATTTATATTTATTAAATTTATTATTAGTTATATTTATTTTAAGCTACTGCTGTTACGTTAAAATAAGTAGTAGCAATATATTGCTATTAAATAATATATTGCTTTTTTTAAACAAAGTAATAACTTTTTTTTTTTTAGTACTAAAAATATTTTAATATAAAGTTTATATAAATCAAAAAGTATAAAAACATAAAAGTAACTGCTATTAAAATTTAGTAAACTTTTATATAAAGCAGTTTTAATAATAGTATTAAAAAAGTTTAGTTATTTAAATAACTTTTTATAAGTTTTAAAAAAATCAAAGTTATATATATAAATAACAGCTTGTAGTACTAATTTATATATTTTACTATATAATTTGTACATTTTATTATACTGTTTAAACAATATTGCATATATTAATATTTATATTATATTTATTTATAACATAGTTTTAAATAAAACATTAGTTTTAACAGCGTTTTATATAATATTTTATAAATATAGCTATTTATTGCTATAAAATAGTTTTAAAAACAGTAAATATACTTTGTTTAAAATAGTATTATTGAACTAAAATATATATTACTAAAATATATTATTTAATAACTATGCTATACTATATTTATATATAATGTTTTTAATCCTAAGCTTATAGCACTATTACTTTTATTTGTTAAAAAAACAAATATTGAACTTTTGTTTTTATATCTAAAAGTATTAAAAAAATATACTACTAATATAAATAAGTTAAAACAAACTTAAAAATAGCTAATTAATATATAAATATTTAGTATATAACTTTATTAAAAACTAATTAATAAACAAATTAATATTAAATAAAACAAATATAATAAACTTTTTAATAAATTTAATAAAATAAATAGTATATATTAGTACTAAAGTGTTAAAATTTTTAGTTAAAATAAAAAAACAAAAGTTATACTTTATATAGTTTGTTAAAACAAACAGTTAATATATTTGTATAAATATAAACTATTAAAAGTTAATAACTATAAAATATAACTATAAAATATAATATTTGCAGTAGAAGCTATAATTAAATAGCAGTACTTACAACAGTATAAAAAATAACAAAATATATAGCTAGCTTTTATAATTTTAAAAAGCTTAAAAAATATATTTTATGTTTATAAGCTGCTTAAAAATAAATATATTAGTTTAAAAACAATAAAAAGTTTATATAAAATTAAAACTTAATATAAACAGTTTAAACTACAGCATATTAAACAAAAACTAGTTTTTATTTAATGTTTAAAAATACTATTTATAAATATTATAAACTTTTAACTAATATAGCAAAAAAAGTTTTTTAATAAGCTTTTTTATTATATTTAGCAAATTTATATTTTAAAATAAGTTTTATAAATATAAATATGCTATAAATTTTTTAAATGTATAATTAATTGCTTGTTTTATATAAGTTAAATATTTTAATTTATAAAACAATATAAATAATAAAACTAAAACGTTAATTTAGTTTTTAAGCTTAATAATATATAATATATTATAAAATTTAAAATCTATTTAAGTTGTTTTAAAGTTTAATAAATCAAAGTTAATAGTTAATAAATATTTACAGTAAAAGTTACAAATTGTTTTTTTTAAAGTATTATTTATAATAATATTTTTTATGTTATATTTTTACAAAATAATAATCGAACTAATAAAATAACACAACTTGTACTTGTTATATAACTGTTTTAAATATTTTTAAAACTTAATAGTATATTTATATAATATATAATATTATAAATAAATTTAGCGCTTTTGTATATAAGCTTAAACTTTAGTTTATAATATATTAACTTTTGTTTATATTTAAATAAACAATATAAAATGTTAGTTTATAACAGTATATAAATAGAAATATTTAAACGTTAGTAATATATAATTGTTAACAAATAAAAACTGTATATCGAAAAATAAATAAGCAATATATTGTTTAAAAACAAACAATATATTTAAAAAAAGTAAATATATATAGTTAAATCTATTAGTATTATAAATACTAAATTGTATATTATATATTATATAAAGTATAACGGACTAAAAAGTACAGTATAAATTCTACAACAGTATAATATAAAAAAAAAAAATATAAAACAAATAAAATATATGTTTTAAAAACGCTTTTAAAAACTAAAACTAAATAATATAACTATTAATATTATAACTTTTTTTAATTAAAAATTATATTTGCAATATAAAAAAAAAGTTTTTAATTAATTAAAACAAAAGTTTAAACTTGTTGTAATTTAATAGTAAATATTAAAACAGTATTTTTTAATATATTAACTTTTTTTAAAATGTTGTTTTATTTGTTAAATTGTTATTTATTAAAATATTATTAAATATAGCTAAATTATTGTTAATAATATATTTAGCTAACTAAAATAAAGTATTATTTTTTTTGTATTTATTACTATTTAATATAGCTGTTAATATTACTTTTAATATATATTTAGTAAAAATATATAAAAAAAGTTTATAACTAAAATATTAAACAGGTTTAAAAAAAGTTAAAAAAAGGGCTTAAAAAATAAAATATTTATAAAAATTAAATATTCCGTTTTTTAAAAGCTTTTAAATTATATAGTTTATTTTTTAAAAGCTTTTAAATTAAATATTTTATTTTTTAAAAGTTTTAAATTAAATAGTTTGTTTTTTAAAAACTTTTAAATCAAATATTCTGTTTTTTAAAAGCTTTTTAAAAACAGCAAACAGCTTAATTAACAAATAAAAAAAACAAAAAGTAAAATCAGCTAAAAAACGTACTATAGTTATATACTTTTTAATATATTATTATTAATTAATATTAAACAAAGTTGTGTTTTTGTTTCAAAAAAGTAAAAAACTGCTATTTTAACTAATTATACAAAAAAACTAAATTAAAAGCTGCTTTTGTTAACTAAGCAGTAAACAACAAGTTTTTTAAAATATTAATACTTTTAATAAAATAGCTATTAACAATAGTAGCTTGAAATTTAAATATTGTTTTATTAATTATTAAATAATTAAGTTTAAAATTAAACAAGTTTAGTTTATTAAATATAGTATTATTTAAATTTTTAACTGCAGCTTTGTTACTATTTACTAAAAAAGTAGCAAAACTTGTTTTATTTTAGTTATTACTATAAAAAAAGTTTAAAACTTTTAAACTATATTAAAAAACAGTATAATTTGAGCTATTAAAAGCAGTACTTAATACATAGTACAATCGAAAAAGTAAACATTAGTTATTTTTTAGTGTTTTAATTACGCTAGCACTATTAAAAAAAAAAGTAGCATAACAGTAAAACAGAATATCGATTCAAAAATTAATAAATTAAGTAGTTAAATTGTTATAAATTGTTGTTAAAAATAATAAAAACTTATAGCTCTAAAATTTAATTGCATATTAATGCTATAATTGTATTAAAAGTTCAATCGGAATAAAAAATAAAGCAGTTAAATTAAAAAATAAGCTAATTAAATCAAATTGTAAATTATTTTAAATAAAGTATTGTTTAAAAAGCTGTGTTAACAATAAAGTAAAAAAAAAGCGGAACTAGTTATTTAGCTAAAAAGTTTCTTGTAGTAGTACTTTTTGTTTTTGCGCTTGTGCTTTGTTTTGTTTTTTCTAGCTACATTTAATATTTAATAAAAGCATTGTTTTTGTAATTGCGCTAACAATAAAATAATATATAAAATATAAAACTAGTAGCGTTGTTTTTATAATAGTGTTAATAATGAAATAGTAATTAAAAATATAAAATTAATAATATTGTATAATATTTATAATAATAATTATAAAAAAAAATATAAAAATAAAATTAAAGTTTATTTTATAAAAAATATATAAATTAATAAATAATAAAATAAATTATTTAGTTTTTTTTATTATATTTATTTTAAAAATATATATATATATTTTATATATTTTAATTTTAAAATAATAAAATATAATTATAAATTTAAATATAAATATATATATTATAATAAATATATTAAAATAAAATATTAATATTATATTTTAATAAGTTTTTTTATTTAAATTTATAATAATAAAAAAAATAAAATAAATTTTTTTAAAAAAATTTTTTTTTTTTAATATTATAATAAAATAATAAAATATTTAATAATTATTTTTTTTATATTTATTATATATTATAATTTATTTTATATTTATATTTAAATAAATTTTTTTAATTTAAATTTATAATAATAAAAAATATAAATTAATATATTTTATAATATTTTAATAAAATATTAAAAAATTAAATATTTATTTTTTTTATATTTATAATTTATTTTATATTTATTATTTAATATAATAAATTTAATTTAATATTTATATTATAAATATTATTTAATTTAAAATTAAAATAAAATTTATAATAATAATATTTATATTAAAAAAATTAAAAAAATAAATTTTAAATAATATATATAATATATATATAAAATATAAAATATATAAAATATATAAAATATATAAAATATATAAAATATAATTATTTATTTTTAAAATTAATTTATTTTATTTATAATAATAATTTATTTATATAAATTTATTATAATATTAATATATATTTTTTAAATTAAATTAATTTTTATATATTAAAATATTATTTATTTAATAATATAATTAAAATTTATTATTAAAATTTTATATATTATATATAAATATTTAATAATTAATTTATAATTTTTTATTTATTTATTATATTATTTAAATTATTAATATAAAATATTTTTAATTTATATATATAAATATTATAATAATAATATAATATTAAATTAATTTAATTAATATTTTAATTAATATTATTAATTTTAAATTTAATATAATTTATTATTATTTTTAATTAATTTTATAAATATTTAATATTAATATTATTTTTTTTTTAATTATATTTTAATTTATATTATTTTTATAAAAATAAAATAAATTTTTATAATTTAAAAATATTTATATAAAAAATTATTATTATAAATATAATAATAATATAATTTTATTTATTAATATTTTATTTAAAAAATATTTTTAATTATTATAATAATTTTAAATTTTTTATATTTATATTATTTAAATTTATATTAAATAATTAAAAAAATATTTTATTTATATAATTAATATTTTATATTATAATTTATTATATAATTATAATTATTATAAATATTAAATTATATATTATATTTAAATTTAATTTATAATTAAAATTATTATATTATTTTATAATTTAAAATTAAAATTATATATAAAAAAATTAAATATTTATTATTAAATATATTTAAAAAATATAATTTTAAATAATTTTTATTTTTATATATATTTAATATTTATAATTTATAATTTAAAATATATAAAAATTTAAATTTAATAATTAAATAAATATTTTTAAAATTATTAATTAATTATAAAATAAAAATATAAAATTAATTTAATTAATATTTATAATTTATAATTATAAAATTATAATAAATTAAATAAATTATATAATAAATAAAATAAATATTATATTATAAAAAATATAAAATTTTTAAAATTTTAAAAATTATAAAATTATAAAAATTTTATTATATTATAAAAAATATTTAAATATAATTTAATATAAATTTTAAAATATAAATATAATATTATTATAATATTTAAAATTTATATTTATTATAATATTATTAAATTTTTTATTTTAATTAAATATTATTTATTATTATATATATTAAATATATAATTATAATTATATATTTTAATTTTAATTTTTTAATTTTTTTAATTTTTTTATAATAAATATATTTTAATTTTTAAATTTATATAATTTAAAATTTTATTTAAATTTTAAAAAAATTTATTTAATATATTAATTTTATTATATATTTTATATTATTTTATTAAATAATATTTATTATTAAAATAAATTAATTAAATTAATTAAATTATATTAAAAATATAATTATATATATATATAAATAATTAAATATTTTATAAATATTATTTTTAATATATTATTTTAATTATATATTATATAAAATTATAAAATTTAATTAATTATATTTATTATATTAATTTAATTAATTTTATTATTTTAAATAAAAATATATTATATATAATATTATTTATAATTTTATAAAATTTATTAATTTTTTATTTATATATTTATAATTATATAAATTATATTAAATTAATTATAAATTTATATATATAAATATAAAAAAATAATAAATTTTAAATTTTTTATTTTAAATAATTTTAAATTAATAATAATTTAAATAAAAATTTTTTTTATTATTAATTATAAAATAAAAATATTTTAATTTATTTAAATTTAATTAATTAATTATTATAATTATTTATTAAATTTTATTAAATTTATAAATTAATTTATAAATATATTTAAATTTATTTATATTATTTAATATATTTAAATTTTATTAATTTTATATATATATTTTTAATTTTATTAATTAATTAAATTAAAGTTATTGTAACAAGTTATAGGTTAAAGTTAACTTTAAACACTTGTTTAACTTAGTCAAAATTTTGTTTTATTTTTTTTATATCAACTATATATACTTAATTAAAACACCAGATATTATATCATACCTTTTGCTTTTTTCCACTTTTTTACTATATACTTAATAAAAACACTAGATATTGTGTTATATCTTTTACTTTTTTTTATTTTTTAATTATATATTTAATAAAAACACTAGATTTAATATTGTATCTTTTATACTTTTTTACCTTTTTACTATACACTTAATAAAAATATTAAATATTATATCGCATTTTTTGCGCTTTTTCACTTTTTTACTATGCATTTAATAAAAATACCAAATATTATGTCGCATTTTTTATACTTTTTTACCTTTTTATTATGCACTTAATAAAAACATTAAATATTATGTCGTATTTTTTGTACTTTTTTACTTTTTTACTATGTACTTAATAAAAACATTAGATTTAATATTATATTTTCTACATTTTTTTATTTTTTTATTATATATTTAATAAAAATATCAGATTTAATATTGTATTTTTTGTACTTTTTTACTTTTTTACTATATATTTAATAAAAATATCAAATATTATATTATATCTTTTACTTTTTTTTATTTCTTTATTATTTATTTAATTAAATATTAAACAATATATTTAATATATAAACTAGTTATTATTTAATAATATAGTTATATATTTATAACAATAAGCTAATATATTATTAAATAATAAATAGTTATAAATTTATTTATTTGTATATATTAAATTTACTATATATATATAAATTTTTAGTTATAACAGCTTTTATATTTAGTTAAATAAGTTGTTAAACTTTTTTAAAATATATTGCAAGTTTATAGCATTAGTAATTAATATTTAATTAATTATTAATAACTATTATTTACTATTATTTTTTATTTTTTTATATTTAACTATATATATTAAAAATAAAATATTTAATATATAGTTATTTTATTATTTAAATAACTTATTAAAAAACAGAATATTTAATATATAGTTATTTTAGTATTTAAATATTTTTAGTTTTAATTAAAAAATTAAAAAACAAAATATTTTATATCTATTTATTTTTTTATTTTATTTTTTTTTATTTTTTTATTTTTTATAACTTTTTTTTTTAAAAATGTTTACTTTTTTTTTTTTTATATTTTTTTTTACTAAAAGTGCTTGCTTGTTTTTTTAAATATTTTATTTTTTAAGTTTTTTTTTGCTATATATTTCATTTTTTACTATATATATATATTAATATATTTATAAAATAACTAAGTTACTATTAATTTTTTATAAAAAAAAAAACTTTTTTTATAGCAGAAATATACAAAAGCTTTTTATTGTTTATTTAAACAACTTTTAGCTAATTTAATATTTTTTTTATAATAAAACTAAAGTTCTACTAGTTAAAATATTATTAACTATAAAAGTAATATAAATACAAATTATTTATAACTACAACAAAATAAAAAATATGCAAATATATAACATTAAAATCTACAATATAACTTGCTACAAATTACAAAGTAAATTTTTTATTTACTAGCTTTATTTTACAAATATAAACATGTTTTACTTTTTTATTAATATATATAATATATAATTTTTTTTTATATATTTTATTTATATAAAGTTAAAAAATAAAATATTTAGTTTTTTATATATTTTGTTTTTTAATTGCTATTACTTTTTGTTTTTAATTTTTTTATAATATTAGCTGTATTAAAACTATATTATAACTATTGCAATATTTGTATAAATATAAAAACATTTAAAATTGCTACATTTTTAAATTTTATAAACAATAAACTATAGCTATTAATAAACGTTAGCAAAACTTATAATATAATAGTTTAATAAACAACAAACAATATATTTAGCTTTTTTAATATAAATATTGAGTTAATTAATAAAAATTATTTATTATTTATTATTAGTTATATAATAGTAATAGCAGCAAAAAACTTGCTTTTTATATTTTTTAACTATTTTTATATTTATAGCAGCAATAGCTGCTTTATAATCTCTAGCTTTACTATAAAAAATTAACACTAAGTATTAGCTACAATAGCTTATTACTAGTTTTATTAATATAAATTAAGCAGTAATTTTTATTATAAACAATAATATATAAACAAAAACATTATCATTTTTTTTATTATTATTAACAAAGTTGTATATACTATTTCTAAAGTAAACACTAATAAATTTGCTGCTAATAATATAGCTAAAAATATATTAGCTAGTTTTAAATCTATAGCTAAAACAAATACAGCTATTAAATTACAGTATATAAAACAAAAAAGCTACAAAAAATATTACGCAGTAAACTATTTAAAAAAACTAATAAACAATATTTTCATTAATTTTTACAAGTTTTAAAGTTTTTAAAAAAAATAGAAAATTTTGTTTCAGCTGTTTATTATTTAAAAATAAATGCTATTATTGCTTACAACAAAAAGTTTACAAAAATTATTATATTTAAATATTGCAAATTGTAAATATATTTGTAACTAAATAAAAGTTTTAACTAGCTAAAATATTGTTAGCAATTTTAAATTATTAATATAAAACAAAAAAAACGCTAAAATTAAAGCAATTGTTTTTATTAATAATAAAAATAAACTAAAAAATCCAGTTAAATAAAATATAGTTTAGCAAACTTTTGAAGTTGTAAAAAATAAACTTGAAAATAAAGCTAGCAATAATAATGCTGCTTTAGCTACAAAAACAGTCAAAAAAGCAAAAACTTAAAAACAAAAATATATTGCTATTAATTAATTAGTAATTAACAGTTTTATAAAAAAGTCGCTTTTAGTTTAAAATACTGCTTGTTATTTTAAAATTAACTAAAAAAACACGAAAATAGCTCTAAATAATAAAACTACTTATTAACTTTATTAACTTGTTAATAAATACAGTTTTATTTTATTTAAAAAATAGAATATTTAGTTATTTAAATATATTTTGTTTTTTAATTTTATAGTTTATTATTAACTCTTTTTTTTTAGTAAATATAATAGAGTTTTTAAATAAAATATTAACATTTTTATGTTTTGCTTTTTTTGCAAATAAATATAAAACTAGCAAAACTATTATTTATAATAAAATAATAGCTTATTATATTTTAAAAATAAAAATTAAGCAAATAAAAAGTTTATTAAAATATTATTTTCATTTAGTTTTTACTATATTTTCTATAATAATTTAAACTTTTCAGCATTTATAAAAGTTTTTTAAAAATATACTTGAGATTTTTTTTATATATAAAAAAAACAAAGCTAAATATAACTGCATAAAAAAAAGTTAAGTTTTAAATTAGCAAAATTTAAAAAAAATAATAATAACTATTAATAAAAAAGATTATAAAATAAGCAATCTTTTTTAAAAATAAAATATTTTGCTTGCATTTATAAATATTTCGTTTTTAATATTTTTATCGAATTTATTTATATTAATTACTTTTAAACTAGCTAAATAGTTATTGTAATATTTATATAAACTTTTTTCAATTGCTATACTACAAAAATTTCGCAGTTTATTAAAAACTTTATTTAGTTAAAATAAAAAAAATTTAGCTTATTTAATAATAATAATTTTATTAAGCTTAAGTTTAAAACAAGTTTAATAAAGCAAATTTTAATAAAAAAAAGTTTTAAAAAATAAATAAAACTAAAAAAAAAAAGTAAAATCGATATTATTTCTACTTTAAAATAATACTGCTTTAACTTGTTAATTATTAATAAAGTTTATATAGCTAAAAACTTTTAAAACATTATATATTAAATAGTTGCTTCTATTTAATGCAACATTATTTTGTTTTATTTAGTAATATTATTAATAAATCACTTTTATAATATATTAAAGTATTTTTGTTTAAAGTTTTTAAAACTATTAAAAACTTTATATTTATTGTTTTATTATAATAAATTAAAACTATATAAAAACACATTAAATTTTTATAACTTATTTAGCTATGCTTTATATATTAATATAAACAGTATTAAACGTTTGTTTATACGACTTTTTTGCAAACTTTTTTTTAAAAAACTAAAAAACTTTAATACTTTATTATTTAAACTTAAGCTTGTTTCAGCTTATTTTAAAAATAGTTATTACTAGTAAATACTTTTGCTTATATTTTTTTAAATAATTACAAAACAATATAACTAAAGCTTTAATTTCTATTATACTATAATAAATATTATTTATTAACAAGTTTTTTTGCATTAAAACATAAATATAAAAATTATAAATTTTAATAAAAACTAGATTTTTTTTAATAATAATATTTTTAGTATAAAGTTTATTATAGTATAAGTTGTTTTAAACACTATTAAATAAAACATATATAATTTCTAGTTTGAATATTATTAAAAATGTTTATATATAATATTTAAAGATTTTACAAATAAAAAATCTATAAAAAAAAAAAAACAGAATTACATTTAAAATAAAAAAAATTTTGTTATATTTAATTTTAAAGTTTAAAAAAAGCTTAATATTTTAGCTTTAAATTTAAATAATAAAAAAACATTGCATTTTAAAAACAACTAAACTTTATATTTAAAAAAAAAAAAGCAGCAAAAATATAAAACTTTTTTATAAAATAGTAATTGTAACAAAAATAACAACAGTTAAAATAACAAAAACAACAGAAATAACAGAAGTAATAAAAATAGCAGAAGCAGCAAAAACGATATATTTAACAAAAATAGCAATTTTAATAAAAAGAAACAATTAATACTGCTTTTTGTTATAATAAATATTTAAAAAATCTATAAATTAATTATAAATATTAATAATAGTAGTACTAATTATATTTTCAAAAAAACAAAAAAAAATTACTATATTACTTTTTTTATTAATTATATTAGTTAATTTTAATATATAGTTAAATAAAGCCTATTTATAGCTTATTTTATTACTTAAATTTTCAACTATATATATAAGCTCGAAAATAAAAAAAGTTTGCTGTTTTAAGCAATTATTATAATAAATTCGCTATAGTTACAGCAGTAAATTGTTTTTTGTTGTATTTTATTTTGCTACAGTATATTAAAAAAAGAATTAAAAATAAAATATTTAATATATTTAAATATTTTATTTTTTAATTAAAAAAGCAAATATATTATAGTTATATAGCTAAAAAATAAAATATTTAATATATTTAAATATTTTGTTTTTAAATTAAATAAGCAAATATACTATAACTATAAAACTAAAAAACAGAATATATTATTTAGTTATATATTTTATTTTTTAATAAAAGTTCTATTTAGTTTTAATATTTATTGTATAAATTATTTTGTTTATTTAATAATATTAACTATTTAGTAATAAAAAATTATATATTTTATTTAATTTATTTAATTTAAATGTTTTTACGATTGCGTTTTATTATATAACCAAAAAACAAGCCGATATTATATTTATATTTAATGATTTTATATCAATTGTAAACATTTTAATTTGCAGTATATATATTATAAGAACAAATATTAATTTATATTTTTATTATTGCTGCAGCTTTATTTTTTTGATTTTATAAAATATAAACAATTTAAATTAAATTTTAAACAAACTTATTAAAATCAAACAAAAATACTTTATAAATTAAATAATTATTATTATATTTGAAACTATATTTAAACAGTATAAAATAATTATATAGTAGAAGTTTTTTTATTAATTTGCTATAAAAAGCAAAATTAACAAAAAAATTTATAAAGAAGTAAATATTTTAATTATATATAAAATTATTTGTTATTTTTATAACTAGTTTATTATTTGCTACATTTTAAAAACTTTTGCTTTTTTAGTTTTTATTAGCAGAAAGTATATAATTAAAATTGCTAACATATTGTTTTTTATAGCTTGTTTTATATTTAATAACTTAGCGGATTACTACTACTTAAATAATTGTAGTAAATTTAACTTTATTACAAATGCTATATAACTTGTTGTTAATTTTAACAACTTTAATTTTATATTATTTACTATAATTTTAAAACTAGCTTTTTTAGCAAATTGTTTTAAATAAAACTTAAGCGACTGTAAGTTTGAAAAAATATTAAAAGAAGTTTTTATTACTATTTAAAAAGCAAAAACTAAGTTTGAAAAAAATATAAACTTTAAAAAAAAAAGAATCGAAAAAGCAAAGCTAGTATAAAAAAAAGCAAATGTTAAAATTGAAAAAACTAAAAAAAAAGCTAAAGCAAAAGTAAAAAAAGCTAAAAAAAAAGCAGAAATAAAAGCAGAAAAAAAAGCTGCTAAAAAAGCCGAAAAAAAAGCTAAACAAGCAGCTGCAACTAAAAAGAAAAAAAAAAAAGCAAAAGTTTAAATAATTTGTTTTGTTTACAAATAAAAATCCAATAAAAGTTAAATAAAAAATAGTATTGTTTTAGCTAAAATAGTTTTTAGTTTTTAATAAAAAATAAATCTAAATAATTATATAATGTATTATTATATTTTCAATATAACTAAGTTTTAATTATATATATTAAAAAATATATAAACATATTTAAAGTATACAATATATTAACTGCTAATAATACTTAAGTAAAAAAAAACAACTTTATAAAATATACAGCAACTTGTTTTTTTATAATAATTTTTATTTATTTAATAAAATATTTACAAGTTTATAAAAACTTAATTAATATATAAAAGCTGAATTTTAATATAAAAACTTATTTAGATTTAGTTATATAATTATATTTTTTTAAAAAATAAAAAAAAAGCGAGTTTTAGTATATAGCTAGTTAAAACGGTTTAAAATATAACTTTTAAATATTTTATTATTACTATTTATTAAAAATTATACTTTTTTACTAAAAACTTATTTTTTTTGTTATAAAAACTTATTTAGATTTAGTTATACAATTATATTTGTTTAAAAAATAAAAAAAAAGCGAGTTTTAATATATAGCTAGTTAAAACAGTTTAAAATATAGCTTTTAAATATTTTATTATTATTATCTGTTAAAAATTTATATTTTTTTATTAAAAACTTATTTTTTTCGTTATAAAAACTTATTTAAATTTAGCTATATAATTACACTTTTTTAAAAAATGAAAAAAAAGCAAGTTTTAGTATATAATTAATTAAAATAGTTTAAAATATAGTTTTTAAATATTTTATTATTACTATTTACTAAAAATTTATATTTTTTTATTAAAAACTTATTTTTTTTGTTATAAAGAAATATTTTAATAAATTATATTATATTTTTTAGTATTAACAAAAAAAATTGAGCTAATATATCAAACTTTTGTTTAATTTTAGTAATTTTTTCGATTTTAAATATTTTAATATATATTATATATTTATTAAAGCTAAAAAATAATATAGTATTAATAAGTTGTTATATTTTATATAGTACACTTTTTAAAAGTAGACTTTTTATTGTAACACTTTTTTTAAATCTTTTTTTAAATCAATTGTTTGAGATATTTTAAGTACTTTAGATATTATATATAGCTATATTGTAAAAAAATGTATATTTGTTAAGTACTACAGTTTCTTTGTTTAATTAACATTTATTTTATTAGTTTTTCAAGCTAGTTATTTTAGTATTTATTTCAACTTTTTTTTTAGTTTTTTTCTAAACTAATATGTTTAAAATATTTTTTACTAAAAAAACAACTTTAACTTTGTTTTTAAATAAACATTTAATTTTAAACTTATATAAAATAAAATTATTAAAGTTAATATATAAATAAAGCTTATATTTGTTTTATTTTTTTTTTATTTTATTTTTATTAGCTTATTATTTACAATATTATATAATATTTTATTATTAAAATTGTAACTTTAGATTTTATTTTATATTTATATTATTTATATTAATTTATATTTACTACTAGTTTTTTTTATATTAATGCTTTTATATAGCTTTAAAGCAGCAAGTATTATTGCTTAAAAACTTGTTTGTTTTTTTAATATATTTATTATTATAGCAATTTAACATTTTAAATTATACAATATATTATAAACTAATTAAACTTAAAACAGATTTTTTTTTAAGTTATATTTTATATACAAGTATTTAGTTTAATTATAAGTATTAGTTTTTTAGTTATATACTATATTTTAGTAAATAGCAAACATAGCTTTTAAAAAGCTATTAAGCTTATTATTTGAAAATAAAACAGCAAATTATAAAACAAACAGCGTTTAAAACTATTAAGCTTTTGCAACTAATAACAATTTTTTAAATATAGTTCTGCTTATACTAGTTTTTAATATAACATTTTTAATAAATATCGAAATAGCTAAAATTAATAAAGCTAACAAAATAAAAAAAAAACAATCAGAAAAAAAAACAAATAAAACTACTATTATATTTATATTTTTATTTAAAGTACTAAATAAAAAAAATAAAAATAGTAATAAAACAATACTTAAAGCAAATATATTTTCTACAGAACTAAAAATTTTGCTAAAACATTTTAATAAAAATGTTTTAGCTTTTAATTTAAATGCTGATTTTATAAACATTAATGTTTTAATAAAACGCTTTAATTTAACATTAAGCTTAGAACTAACTGTTAATATATAAAATATAACTATTGTAAATAACATATTAATAGTTTTGTTTTTTTACGATTTTAGTTAATTTGCTAATATATTTAAACTTAAAATTAAAACAATACAAAAAAAAAAAAACATATTTTTTATATAGAAAAATATTTTTATAATAAACTTTATTATATTTTCTGCTAAAATATTTTGTAAGCAAAAAAAAAATGTTGTAAAAAAGTTTGCAGCTAAAAAAACTAAAACAAAAAATACAAATAAAATTATAGCAAATTTATTAATAGTAGTTAATAATATTAATATTTTAGTAAAGTTATATTAAAATATAATATTTTAAAAATTATAACTAATTTTTAAAATATTAAACTAATATAAGTTATATTTTAAATATATTATAGTTTGTACTTTTTTTTATATATATAAATATACTTTTTACTATTTATTTAAAAAATAAAATATATATATTATTTTTTTAGCTTTTTTTATAATTTTTTCTTTTATTTTTTTTACTACTTTTTTATAATTATTTCTTTTACTTTTTTTATAGCTTTTTTACAATTATTTCTTTTATTTTTTTTACAACTTTTTTATAGTTACTTTTTTTATTTTTTTTACAACTTTTGTATAACTATTTTTTTTATTTTTTTTATAACTTTTGTATAACTATTTTTTTTATTTTTTTTACAACTTTTTTTCAAAAGCTGCACTTTTTACTATTTATTTCAGCTTTTTTGCTTTAACGCTTTTTTTTTAAATATCTTATTTTTAAACTTTATTTTTTTGTTTTAATTATATAAATTTTTTATATATTTATTAATATATTGTTTATTATAAATAAAAAAACTTTTAAAAAAAAATATAGCAGAAAATATTAAAATTTTGTTGTTTAAAAAATATAATATTATTTAAATAAACAAAGTAATTACAACAAATAAAACTTTTGTAATATTATTAAAAAAAAAAGTTTTAATACTTTTAATTAGTTTTATAAACTTAAAAAAATAATTGTTTATAAAATGCTATCGAATTATATTAATAAAAATAATAACAACAAAATAAGCTTTATAAAAAAAACTGTTTATATTTTTAGTATTTTTTGCTTTTTAATTAATTAAAAAAGCAATTTAAATGTTAAAGCAGTATATATATATTTTATTATTATAAAATATTATAAATATTACTTTTGTATAAATAGTAAATAATTTAAACTAAAAAACAAATATATTACTTTTAAAAAATAAAATATTTAAACTAGTAAATATTTTATTTTTTAAAATTTTATTTATAACTAAATGTTTTATTAATATATTAATAGCTGCTAATTTTTTAAAACTAATATATAGATTTTTTTATAACAAAGCTTTAGCAAAGTTTACTAAAACTAAAAAACAGCTTATTTATGCTTTTTAAATTAAAACAGTTTTTGCAACTATTATATTTTTTATAAATACTGAAAATAATATGTTTGTTTAAAAACTAAAAGCAAGTATTATTTTTGTTAATATTAAAAACTCAACTTTTTAGTATATAATAATATTAATTGTAGCACTTTATATATTTATAAAAATAAACTTTTAGCGATTTAACAAAATAGTTTATAAAACATTATTTTATAATTTAGTTTTTATTTTTAAACATTTAATAAAAAACTAAAACTAAATACTATATATTTATTTAATGTTTATTTATTTTTAAACCGTTAATATAAAATACATTTTTTTTAAAATAAACTTTTTGTTTTAAAAAGCTATTGATATAAAACTAAAATATAAATTAATTTTATCGAATATAAAAGTGTATCAAAAAATTTAAAATATATAAAACTTAGTTTTGCTATAAATATAAACAGTTATAAATATATTTAAATCTTTTAGTATAATTGTTAAAAATTATAAATTAGTATATAAAAAACATAAAAAAAACTCTAACTTTTATAAAAAGTTTACAAAAGCAATAAATTTTATATTATATGCTTTAAATTTAACTATAACATTATTGTTAAATAATATTATTTAATAAATGCTAGATTTAATAAATAAAAAAGTTGTTAATTTTAAACTAATATTTGTAAATTAAACTAATATTAACTTAAAAAAAAACTTTAAATTAAAAATAAATAATATTAATATAAACAAAATTTAAATATTAAATCTTATAAATATAGTATGCTATTTCAAAAAAATATAAGCTATATTTTTTATTATATACTACTTAAATTTTAAGCTTAATAAAGCTAACTTATATAAATATTTATAATAATTAAATAATATTTTATAAAAAGATTTCAATATAATAACTAGTATAAACAACGAAATATTGCTTTTTTATAATTATATTATAATATAAATTATATTTACTATAAATATAAATATTAAACTGTTTAAACTATTAAAGCTGTAAAAATTTAACAGTAAAATTATTAAATTTAAAAGTTTATTTATTAAAGTTATAATAGCTAAAAAACTATTTTATAAATATAACAATATTAGCGCTTTATTTTTTTTTAACACTTTTTATATTAACAAATATATTTAGCTACTAATTTTTTGCTATAATTATTTATATTTTTTATTTAGTTAGTTTGTTATATTAAACAAACTTTTATATGTTTTATTTATTAATAATAAGCTAAAAAAAAAAGTTATATATTATATTGTAGTAACGCTTTTTTTTTTTGTTTAATAGTAAATAATATTTTGTATGTAGCTTTAGTTTTTAAAAAATGAAATATTTACAAATTGTAAATATTTCGTTTTTTAACTTTTAAAAAACAAAATATTTACAAATTATAAATATTTCTTTTTTTAGTTTTTAAAAAACAAAATATTTACTAGTTATAAATATTCCATTTTTTAGTTTTTCTTTTTTTCCGCTTTTTTTTTTTGTTTATAATGCATTAACTTTTATTTATAAAGTATATAGCTTATATTTTTAATATAACTAGTTTATTTATTTATAATATTTATTTTAATATTTGCTAAAAAAACATCGATATATATATATTAGATTTTAGTTAACTTTATACTACTACTAAAATTATTATTATAAATATTGTTTATTTTAGTTAATTTTTATTACAGAAAAAAACTTTATGCTGCTATAGTATTTTTTTCGGTTTTTTAAATTCTTTAAATTTGCTATTTCATACTATATTCAGCTTTAGCAGCAAAACTTTAAATTTTAAAATTTACTAGGATTTTTTTATTACTGCTAATACTTTAAACAACATTAATTACAGCTATATAATTTAATTATACTATAAAAATATGTTATAAAACTATAACACTTTTTTTATTTATTTAAAGTTTGCTATTAAAATAAAAAACACTTTAAATATAATAGTAAACTTATATTTTTAGTTCATATAAAATATCTTTTTAAACAATTATTATTATTATATAGTTATTAGTACTAGCTTTATATTAAATCATTTTTTATATGTTAATATAACGCTAAATAATAAATTTATTAAATAAAAAAACTTTAATTAAATATTAAATGTTAACTTGCTGTTGTTTATAATATATATCGATTATAAAAAGCTCGACATTTTTAACGCAGAGTTATATAGTTAATAAGTGTTTAAACAGTTAGCAAACTAGTTAAACTTTATTAAATTACTACTATTTTTTTTAGCGGTTTAAGTTTGAGCTAATAATAAAATTACATTTAGTTAAGCATTTAAAAAATAATTAACAAGCTAAAACTAGAACAAATACAATAAAAGTTAATATAAAGCTTAAAATAAAGCGTTTTTAAAACAGAAAAACTTCAAATATAAAAATAGCAGCTACTACAAAAAAATCAAAAGTTAAATTATTAATTTAAACGAAAATTCAACAAATAACAAACTGTAATTAAAAACTCGGATATATAATATAAACGATTTAACAAATAACGAAAAAAATGCTAAAAAAAATGCTGAAAAAAATTCTGCGCTACTAAAAAAACATAGCTAAGTTATTAAACTAAACGTAGATTTAATAAATATTAACGAATATTTTGCAATATTAGCAAAAAATAGTTAAATCATTAAATAAAGCGCAAATTTAATAAATGTTAACAAAGATTCTACAGTATTAGCAAAAAATAGTTAAATTATTAAACTAAATATAAAACTTATAAAAATAAATAAAAATTCTATTATATTAACAACATATAATTAGATCATTAAACTAAACATATAACTAATAAAAATAAATGAAAATTCTGTTATATTAGCAGTATATAATTAAATTACTAAACTAAGCATACAACTAATAAAAGTAAATAAAAATCTTATACTGCTAGCAGTATATAATTAAACTACTAAAAGTAGCGTATAATAAATAAAAGTAAATAAACATTTTATAAACTATATAATATTAACAGGTTTTTTAAAAAAGAGCTTTTAAATAAAACAAGCGCTTTTAATTAACATTTTAGCTATTTTGCTAAAAGTTCAAAAATAAGCGCTTTTAGCTAATGTTTTGCCTGTTTTAACAGAAGTTCTAGTTCTAAGAAAAAGTGCTAAAAAAAGGCACCTTTTTGGAAATAGTACTTCTAAAACAGTTTTTACAAAAGTACCGAGCAAAAAAAAAAGAAAGTTATAGTTTGCAAAATTGATTAAATTTAGATTTCTATAGCTGGATTAAGTAATAGTAAAAATCAAAACAATTGAATATTATAAATTTAAACATTTGTTTAAAAGCTAACTTAAAAAATAAAATATATAAAATTAATTATATATTTTGTTTTATAAAAGCTTATATAGCTAAACAAAATAAAAAAGTTAGTTGTTTAAAGCTAGTTTAAAAAATAAAATATTTAAATCAATTATATATTTTGTTTTTTAAGAATTTATTTAGTTAACTAATATAAAAGAGTTAGTTTTTAAAAGCTAGTTATATTTTATAGCTTTTTTTAAAGTTTAAATAATATAACTATTATATTAAGTTAAAACTATACTACAAATAAAAACAAAACTATATTCGATTTTTTTTTTACTATAAGTTTTAAAAAAGTTTATTTATTTTAAAAATAAATAATTATTAATGTTATTAGTATTATTAATATAATTGCTATTATTAATATAATTAATATTGTTAATAATTAATATAAAACTAATACTGTTTTTACTTTTTGTGTTATATTGCTCAACATATTTTTTTTATTTAGTAAGCTTTAAAAAAAGCCCTTTTTGCTTTTTTATAAAATTTATAATTATATTAAAGCTATGTTTATTGTTTGTGCTTATAGCGCATATTAGTTAGTTTGTAATTATATTTAATAAGTTAAGCTATGCAAATATATCAACGAGCAAAAATAGCAGTTTTGCAGTATAGGAATATATATTAAAGCAGTAATATAATTAACTTTTGTATAAAATGAAGCAAGCTGTTAAAAGTATAAAAAGTTGCTTAAAATATATATAAAAGTTGCTGTTGCAACTTTTTATTATTAAGTATTTTAATAAAATAATAAAACTAATATATTTTTTAAATTTACGCAGTATTATTTATTAAGCAATATAACGTTAATATATTATAAAGTATATATTAAATATTTGTAGCTTGAACTAGTTTTTAGTTAATAACAAATAAATAACTACTATAAACAAAAACATTTAGTTTAAAAAAGTTAGTATATTATAATTTAAATAATTTTTTATACAACAAGTTAAAAAGTTAAAACAGTAATAAAAAATGTTAAAAAAGTTAAATTATTAGTTATTGTTATACTTTAACAATTGTAAATATAAAAACTTTATATGTTTAAAATTAAATATAATAAAAATATAAGTTTTAATATAAGCTTTGTAGTAATTAGTTCAGTTGTTTTATAATATATAATAGAAGTTTTAATAGTTAAATATAACATTTTAAGCAGTTTAAACTTTAATATATTAACAAACAAAAGTTTTAGCTTTTTAAACTGCAATTTTAATTTAACTATTTAGTATTAACTATATATATAATAACTAAAAGCAGTGTTTATATTTATCGAATTTATTATTAGCTGTGTTTATTTTAAGCTACTATTGCTATATTAAAATAAATAGCAGCAATATATTACTATTAAATAATATATCGCTTTTTTTAAACAAAGCAGTAATTTTTTCTTTTTCTAGTGTTAAAAATATTTTAATATAAAATTTATATAAGTTAAAAGGTGTAAAAACATAAAAGTAACCGCTGTTAAAGTTTAGTAAGTTTTTATATAAAGCAATTTTAACAACTTTAGGGTTAGGGTTAGGGTTAGGGTTAGGGTTAGGGTTAGGGTTAGGGTTAGGGTTAGGGTTAGGGTTAGGGTTAGGGTTAGGGTTAGGGTTAGGGTTAGGGTTAGGGTTAGGGTTAGGGTTAGGGTTAGGGTTAGGG